>CM062344.1:12107252-12157252 GCA_031216105.1 Dalbergia cultrata
GTATCTGAATTTGTTCAGAGCCCACAGTAGCTTGAGCTGGAGAGAGGCCACGAGCTACAAGTGAAGGAGAACCCCCAGCATCAGCCTACCGAATATCAAAACAAAATAAAAAGGAAATGTAAGACAGAATCATGAACAGGAGAACAAAACTGAGATAAAGATTGGATTTCGTATCTGACCTCTGCAATCACCGCACTTATTAGCTTTTCTGCCTTATCTATACTTTCCAAACTCCCAATTAGTTCCACAGACCTTGTTGTACAGTGAAGATCTGCTTCAGCATCCCGCGTGATTTGAATCTTTGCACCGGAATTATACTGCAGATATCTTATAGTATCTCCAGACTTTCCAATAAGTACACCAACCTGCACACAAAAAGAATACATCTATCAAGCTAACTGCTTTCCAGACCAATATAAAAGATCAATTTCAAATTACATAAGATGGCTTCAGAGAGGGTGTAAGGAAACTAAATGGCTCTGTGTGTCTTTATCAAATCTGTTTAAAGCTTGGAAGGAAGCATAACTATGATTAAAGATGTCATACAAAAGAAAGTCCTGAAAAATAGAAGGGAAAAAAGGAAGGCTGTCATCACCCATCATCATTATGATAAAGGACCTAGAACTAAGAGAAGAACCTAGAATCAATACAAGAATGTAAAGGCCAGCTACATGGGTTTTTAAAACTAACAAGAAACGTCATTCATTCATTCCTATATCAACCCAACCAAATACCGTGCAACAAAGCAAACAAGAAATAATGCAGTACATTCCAGATTATCTGTCTCAATTTCCTTTACCATCCCCATTACCAACATAAAGGTTCAGTATTGATGTAACTAGTAGATGCAGAACTCCCACATTTTCAAGGGCATCTCTTCACCCCTATGCCTGACTTGGGATATGATTGTGAATACTGCTTCTCTTTGGTGATTTGTGCATAACTAGCCTGTTTCAAGGGAGTTGTCATTTCCCGTATACAAAGAAACTGAGCAACATTTTTGCAACATTCCAACCACTTCCATTTCTGTCATTTTATTTTACTTTTTAGAAAATTTCAAATGGTGCCCAAAATTTCTAATATGTACATGAGCCCAATTAATGCATCTATCTATTTAAATTGTCATACCTTATTGTTAGGAACCTCAATTTTCCTAGTCGTTGTCTCAGCACCAGACGTAAGTTGCTTTTGTCCAGGAGAAGCATCATGCTAAAAGCCAGTACCAAAAAACAAAAAGAAAAAGAAAAAAAAAGGGACGTACTTTAGAGCAAAATACAAATAGGTAAGAACAAAAAAATGATGTCCAAAAATCTACGACATATATTAGCCTGACAAAAGAGGAGCTTCATAATCAGCACCTTATCAGCGAAATCTGGTTGCTTATCTCCATCAGAAACATCTTGCACAGTTGACTCAGATGGTTCTTGAGTTTCTTTAGACAGTTCCTCGGCTTCTTCCTGTGCAGGATCCTCATCAGTTACCTCTTTGGCATCAGCTGGCTCAGCAACTTCACCAAAAGCTTGTTCATTTACGGGTTCCTCCGAAAAATCCTTGGGCAAAGGCTGACCATCCTCTGAAACACCACTCTCCAAATTTGTTCCTTCCACAGTTTCTTCCTCAGCCTCACCAACATGCTCCTCTTTGTGACCATTCTCATTTGCAACAGCTACCAACACCAAGCACAAAAAATAAGTAGATAAATAAAATTAACAAATCAAACCATTTTCCCCACACAGGTTATTTATAACAGAAATGATGAATATACAAGCAACCATTCGATACATAAATCGCGTAATGACAGAAAAGTCCTTACATTTATGCAAAATCGATTTATTGTCATAACTGAATAACGAATATATGTGAGTTGCGAAAATAAACAGAGGATTGAAGTACCTAGGTTGTCGTCGAGGCGGGGGCGCTTGTTGTCGGCGTCGTCGGAAACCGCAGCGTCGACGTTGTCGGTGTCGGGTTCGGAGTTAGCATTAGATTCGGTTTGTTGAGGGCCCAGATCTTCGAACTTGCGCTTGTAATCGGAGGGGGTAGGGCTGGCAGAAGGTGCCACAACTTCTTCCTCCGCCATGAGCTGCGCTCTGTGGTGGTGATGAGAGAGAGAAAGGAAGGTTCGATGGATCAGGAGAAGAAATGAATGAAAAGGGGAAGAGATATTTTGCGTCACTTACTGGCAATGGCTCAGAATTTAGGGTTATGACCTACGCTACTACGCTTCCCACGCCATTCACCGACGTGGGCTCGCTAAACTTGCTATCCTTTGTTTCATGGCCCAATGCTCTTCTTCACATTGCTTCGGCCCAGCCCCTCAGCGATACCTGTCAAACAAAAAAAATTGCAAATAAAGATAAAGTGAAATACTGAAATAAATTCTAATTAATTTTATACAATTAATTATTTTGAGGGTATGTTCTCATTGGCTACAAGGTAGTTGATTTTCAGGTGAAACAAATTGGTTGGATACTTCCCCTGGTTTTTGGATTAAGGTTAACTTGAGCAGTTCAGATTTCAATAACCATTGTGCAACTTGCAGTAGGTTTTTTAAGGACTACTATGACTATTATCTTATGGGTTCAGTGTGAATCTTGGACTATGCACCATTAATACCACTGAGTTGTGGGATATATTATTAGGATTAAAGGTTGCCTAACATATGGGGTTTACTGAGTTGTTATGGAGGATGACTCTTTTGTTGTCGTCAAACTTTGCTCAAGAGGTCTATTGGACTTTCATATTCATAGACACTTGATTATGGCATTTTGCAATCTCTGTCAAAGCATAAGGGAGGTTCATATTACCTATCAATTTAGCTAGGCTAATGCTTGTGCAAACAAGCTTGTTAGACTGTGTCATCGTCTACAGCCTGGCTTTCATGCTTTCTGTAGTTTTTCTAGTTGCATTTCATTTTCTTTTTATTAAGGCTTTTCGAGTGTTGCCCATCCAGGGGTAATCCCTATGTAATCTTATTTTCTTGTGCTTGTAGCACAATTAAAATAAATAAATAAAAATGAAACAAGTAAGAATGAAGGAAAGAGGGAAGTAAAAACACTAACACACCTTTATCTGGTACCCTCAACTTTTTTAAAGGGGTATTGGCATGTTGTAAGAGTTAAGGGGCTAGTACGAAAACACATGTGCTCTTCCTTTTCACATAGTTAAAACGTAAAATTTGAATTAACAAGAGTTTGTAGATGGCAAGACCTACACAAAGTGCAAACTTGCACTAAAAGAGTATAAATCTCTAATATAATTATTTAACTCTTTCCAATGATGAATTTGAGTAAATGCTAAAGCCTTTTATTTATATCAAAGTAGAGCTCCTTACATTTGCTAACTAAGCAATGAGGGACTAAATTATTCACGAAAAAAATAAACAATGTGAAACTAATAATTAGAAGAAAATAAAATTAGCAAATAATTATTGTTTTCTTGCGATCCATGTGCTGCATATATTCTGTAGCCACATGCTCCGCGTCAGTCCCTTCCACCAGTGAAAAACTCAACCTTGAGTTGTCTAGATCAAACGGGTACAATATCATATTTGTTGGACATAATGGAGACAAGTTTGCCACATTCAATGTCTTATATATATTCACTGCATCTAGTATCCCCAAATCATAAGTATCATCATTAGTTTTCTTTAGCACTTTAATTTCTTCCTCAGTCTGCCCCTGCTTCATAACTACAACATGGATCTTTCTTAACTTTATCAAATCTTTTTGCTTAGAAGGCAAGAACAATCGTTGTACAGTGCACACCTTTTCACCATCAATATCTTCTTTTTCATCTTCGTGTCCATCTGGACCACAAAAGATTACATCACCGCCACCTACTCGTTCCACCATGTTCACTGCTTTTCCAAGTAGGCAATCAGTTGACTTGTGTCTAGGTTGATTGCACTTGAAACACTTTCCCCATCAATTTTGCATATGGATTGGAGGTCTCTGGTGCCTCTTTTTCTTCTGAGAACTTTTGCTTTCCTGCCGGTTTTTCATCCATGTACCCCTCAACATGTGTGGAGGTATCACCAGCAGCCTTCCCTTGATCAGTAGTTACTCGAAAGGAGTTGCCTCGATAGTTGTTGTAGTAGTAAACAGCTTGACCCCAATCTTGCAAAATCAACTCGGCTCATAAAGCCATATTCTTTGCCTTAGCTAACTTCTGAACCATCTAAACAGTAATTCTGTCTTTGATTGATGGTTTCAATCCTTCAAGGTATCTTGTCACTTGTTGTTCTTTGGTCTCTAGCAAACCATTCCTCTGTGTTAGCCTCATGAATTCTATCGCATACTCATGGATGGTTTTCTAACCTTGTTGTCACCTTTGGTATTGTTGGAACAACATCTGGTTGTAATCTAGAGGTAGGAAATTAGTGATCAACAATTGCCTCATTCTTCTCCAAGTTCTTATTGGTGCTCTTGCTTCGTGTCTTCATCTAGATTGTGGTCTCTTCCACCAAGCTGGCACTCCTCATTTTAGTATACAAACCACCAACTTCACTCTCTGCTCTTTAGGCACATCCATGTATTAAAAGAATCTATCTACATATGCAAGCCAATCCATTATTTCTTCTATGTTGGGATTGTCATGAAAAATAGGGGTATTTACTTTTAATCTATATGCATGATGATCTCTATTATAGTCACGTCTCTTAGGCCTTGGATTCCTCTATAGCTCCTCTTCATGCTACTCATCTTCCTCTAACTCTTCAAAATAGACTTCACGCCTAGCTCCATATGCAAAACTAGGTCTGCTAATAGCCGTATATGAGCAATCTCATCCCGAGCACACCTCCCATCATAATCTCACTCTCTGTTTGCACCTAAGGCAAGAGCATCCAGCCGATTAATTAGACTGTCAATGCATCCCTTCAATCAATTGAACGACCCCTTGTACTAATTGAGTTGTTGCTTCAAAGCCTTCAAATGCTACCTCTTCATCAAAGGAGTCTCAAAACTCTGATCATGGTCAAGAGGACCGCCCTCCACCTCTACCTACACTATCAACCATCAAACCTTGCTCTGAGTACCAACTGATGCAGCAATAAAGCATAAAATTTGAACTAACAAGTATCCGCACATGGCAGGACCCATACACAATACAAATTTGTACTAAAAGAAAATAAATATTTAATATAATTATTTAACTATTCCCAAAAATTCATTTGAGTATAGTCCAAAACCCCATATTTACATATGAGTAAGGCTCCTTACATTTGCTAACTAAATAATGTGAAGCTAAATTACTCATGAAAAATAAATAATGTGAGACTAATAATTAAAAGGGAATAAAATTAACAATAATTATTGTCTCCTTGCAACCCACGTGCTACATATATTCTCTAGCCATATGCTCCTTGTCACTTTTTTAAATATTAAAATATTAAGAAAAACATTTCAACAAACAAAATTATGATTAAATAATGACTACTTATTAGGTAAGAGAATCAGTGCCTTTAAAAATTATGATGAGTTAAAAAAAAACTCAAGATTTATAATTTTAACCTATTATATCTCTCTTATTTCCATATCAAGTTTTTGAAATAATAAAAGAAATAATTTTGATATACTGTCTTTATAAAAAAGTTTTATATGGTTATTCATTGATACATTTTTATGTGAAAGACATTTCAATGGTGAGTAATTAAACTAAACATTTTTATTAAGATGATAATATATAATTGAATATCTATCTAACATTTCTTATGGATTTAGTCATGAGTTTGATTGTTGGCGGTACATATAGATAGGCCTCATAACTATAGGTTTACCAAGAACTCCTGACTCGAATAGATTAGTTATGAGTTTGATTATTAACAATGTATATGGAAAAAGGCCTCGTAACTAGAGGTTTATTCGGTAGCTCTGGTCTTGAAGGAATTAGCCATGATTGTTAGTGGTAGATACTCTGGAAAGAAAAAAAATCGTATACTTATATTGTAATGTGTCAAGTACACGTGTCCATAGACCAATTTCATACGTCCTTGGGGTCCCCCAAGACCTACCCACATTGTCGCGAAAGCCCCAGAAGCATGAAAAACCCATTTACGAAGAATCTGGTGTTGTTGTCACCACTATAGTAGTCACAATTATGGAAATGGGGAAGGGGTTTGGCATTCCGCCAACTGCTATAACAGTCGTATATTATTCAATAAGGAGCGTGCGGGCTTCTTGACTGCTATAACGATCATATAGCGGTGCCCCAATATCAGTACAGTACAGAGCGACACCATTCCACTTATCAAAACCCTCAACCCTTTATAACCCTTCCCCCGTTTGTGAGAAACCTATCAAACCCGAAACCCTTATCCCCAAATCTCTCTTCCACTCTCTCCACTCGCAAACCCATTTAGATCTACCGTACCCAAGCTTCACGGTATGCATTTGTTGTTGATTTGTGTTAAATTTCTCCATCTTATTCCTTCCCTAGGTTATTCTTCATTGTTGTTAAGTAGGGGTGCTTCCCAATGTCATTAGAGTTGATTTAGGGTAATCTAAAAATACGCATAGATCATTGATAAGTTTTATAGTTGTTATGGTAGACATTGGTACCATCTCTACTCCCCAAAGCTCTCGTGGAATTGGTCCTTTACATTCTTCCCATATGAGTGAGTTTGATCTTATGTTGGTTATTATAGCATTATTATAGCAATATGAAGCATTTGGAGAATAGAAATTAAGTTTTCACATGATATGACTTTTTATACAAATATATATAAGAACTAGAAATTGATTCCTTTTGAAATTGATCATGAAAAGTATTATTTTCTCAAATGCGTAGGATCATATTGAACTATGATTTCCTTATATGATTTAATTTATGATTTTAGACTCGATTATGACAATACCAATTTAGTTAGGTTGATGAAGTGAATGTAAAGCTTTATGAATTAATTACAAGAAACAGGAAATGATAAACTTCGAAAAATAGGACTCCTCTTTTGTGATTTTAAAGTAGGGAATTACAGAGAAGAACAGACCTGTCAGTTAATGACAGTTAAACCTTTGACTTTGGTATACCAAGTGCTCGCTAGGGACAAGTTATCCTTATTCAGATTAGTTCGCCA
The DNA here is from genome assembly GCA_031216105.1 of Dalbergia cultrata. Lineage (NCBI taxonomy): Eukaryota > Viridiplantae > Streptophyta > Magnoliopsida > Fabales > Fabaceae > Dalbergia > Dalbergia cultrata. The sequence goes on from CM062344.1 coordinate 12,114,328, forward strand.
TAGACGCGGTTCTTCAGGAATGGTTAAGATTTCAGTTAATTGCTCTTGTTCACCATGAATTGAGTACCACCCTACAATTTATGGATTAGTTTATTCTCTTATGAAATTCTTTGAGCAATAACATGACTTTTATGATTCCCGCAAACTATGATTGTATAGCTATTGTAACATCCTCTGCTGCTTTGTGGATTGACGACTATCCCCATAAACCAACACCGGTCTTTTCAGCATGCTTTGTCCTCACTCACACGCTTCTTAGGAAAACTTCCCAGGATATCATCCATCCCAAAATTACTCCAAGTCAAGCATGTTTAACTGTGGAGTTCTTTCAATTTGGGCTACCAAAAAGAAGATGCATCTTCTTGATATAGGTAGTACAAATCAATTCATATAAGCTCTCCTCAACTGTATGGTCCCATAACTATACAGTCTCAGGATCCCTCTCATTCGGGTGTGTAATCAGTTCGTTCATATACCCCCCCGTTTAGAGGGCCTTGTAAGGAGCCGCTCCTTGTTCGTGCCTTCTTTTGCACCGGCAATCACTTCTCGCCCTCGTCCCTGGGCGTTACATGCCCACCAGCTTCCGCTTGATTCGTCCCCGAACCACACCATACTGGGAGAGGTGCAGGCTCTGATACCATTTGTAACATCCCCTGCTGTTTATGGATTGACGACTGCCCCCATAAACCAACACGGGTCTTTTCAGCATGCTTTGTCCTCACTCACACGCTTCCTAGGAAAACTTCCCAGGAGGTCACCCATCCCAAAATTACTCCAAGTCAAGCACGCTTAACTGTGGAGTTCTTTCAGTTTGGGCTACCGAAAAGAAGATGCGTCTTATTGGTATAGGTAGTATAAATCAATTCATATAAGCCCTCCTCAACTGTATAGTCCCATATCTATACAGTTTGAGGATCCCTTTCATTCGGGTTGTAATCGATTCATTCATATACCCCTCTGTTTAGAGGGCCTTGTGAGGAGCCGCTCCTTGTTCGTGCCTTCTTTTGCACTGGTGATCACTTCTCGCCCTCGTCCCCAAGCGTTACAGCTACTATGTAATATAAATGAAATGGTTTATGGATGTTACATTACTATTATGTATCTTTCTTTTTGTTTCATGTATGATTGTGGGTGAGGATCCACTCACACTTCCCTCTTTTATGATAAAACCCATCCCTCTTTTACATTTCCCTCACAGATATAGTTGCAATATTGGATCCTCCATCTCATCCCCATCAACAACATTAGTATTCCAGCTTGGGTGAGCTTCACATTTCCTTGAAGTGTTTTGTCATTTTGGTAGAGTGCTTCAATGACATTGTCGGCAGAGTCCCGGACCACATATATACATGTTTTACATATTGATTTCCATGATTTATTCTATTAAAAATAATATACCATTCACGGTTCTCTTGTGAATGAGCAACTTAGTATGTTTTATATTATAGCTATAGTTCATATTTTATTTATGAAAATGGCTAATTGGGATGATATTGGTTTGGTTATGCAAATTGGTTTATGATTTGAAATAGATTTTACAAATAAAATATACATATAATATAACTCAATGATTACAAGGCTTATGTGTGAAAGGAGTTCCTCATCATGTATTAGTTACGATTAAAGTCAGGTCGTGACATATACTAATTTAGAAATAATGTAATTTTGATATATTGATAATGTAAAAATGTATTAGTCCGTCATCCATTCAAATCTTTCATTTCATAATTGGATGAATGTGTCAATCTTTTTTACACCATTGATGCATTATAGTTAAATCAATTTAAAAATTAAATTCAGAAAATAAATCCTCATTAGCTATTTTAATAATCAAACAAGTGCGCGCACACACCCAAAAAAGTAAAAAATCAAACAAACAAACAATGGCATTCCTATTCCACAATTACTTATTCACTTTTTCGGACACCTGTCGAAACATACTGTAAATCAAAGAACATATAAATAAGAGAAAGTTGGACCAAGAGAAGGCATCGCCCATTGAAATTGCAATTTGGTTCGGTTGTGTACGTTCACGAATCGTAATTATTGTTAGTCTGCGAAAAAGCTTCGACATTGAACCGAAGAAGAAGGAACAGGAAAAAGAAGAGCATCAAATGGATACCTCCCAATCTCACATGGCTTCGCTCCCTGAAGACGACACCGAGCACCCGCAGCATCATATTCAACATTCCTCCTCTTCGTCCTCCTCCGCTTTCGATTCCATTCCTCATCGCCCTCCAACTAAGTAAGTATCCTTCTTCCTATTCTGCCCCTGCGATCTTCTCCCACGTGCGTGATTAAATGATCGCTTTTCTCCTTTCATTTTAACCCGTTAATTTTTTATTACAGCAGGAGTTCCTCAGAAAAATACTCACCCGTAGATTGGTCCCTCTATTTTGACAAAGAAGACGATGTTGCTATTCCGAACTCCAATGATGTTAGTCTGCAAAAAATGAAAATAAAAAAAATCCTGCGTCTTTTTTTTTTTTTCCACACACATTTAGATGAATATGCTTCTGACAAAACGTTTCCCATGTATTCAGGTATTTCATGTATACATGGCAGGAACTGAGGGACCCGTTGTGTTCTGTTTACACGGTGGTGGTTATTCTGGGTATGCCTAATTAGTAGTGATAGCCGAAAGTGTTTAATTTTTATGCATTGACACTTTCATCCAATTATGTATTGTCTCATTAATAAAAATGGTTAAATCTCACACCCACTATTGGAAAAGTTATGGAAATAAGGTGATTTGATTTGATGACTGTGTAAAACCACTTTATAAAAATTAATCTCTAGCTGAAATATCATTTGTGTCATTACTTTCTAACTCATGGAGTATTAATGTATTATGATTCATGGGAACTGGATTAGTGTCATTTATCCAGTGGCACTAGGCTGTGTAGATTCTTAATTTCTACCAGCCATTGAGATTTTATGCTTGTTTGACAAACTTGAAGTCTGTGCAATCGTATTTTTCATCTCCTATAAATAGTATAGAGTTTCAATTTTGATGCACCGACTGTCATTGAATCAAAATATTTTATTTCTATGACTTTTCACGTAGTGGGTGGCAAGGTGAGAGAGCCAACTATCTTCATGATTGATGTGGTTGTACATGATCGGATGACTATGTAAAAAACTTTTACATTATCAATGCATAAAAATTAATTCGAATAATGTAAACAGTTCTGTAAGTGTGTACACTGTTAAAGACTTTTCTTCTTTCATGCCTAGCTAAAGTCTCTAGATATTTGGGACATTTGAGTTGAGAAGCACTCCTGTTAGAAAAAATTTGTCAGAAGATCTGCATATACAGTCATACACTTCTTTGAACTTGAATGTTGCACTGTTGGCGTGTATACATGATACCAATATTTGCCTGTCAATACATGTAGTTTCAATAATTATTTTGATGTTTACATTATATCAATATTTTGTTACAGGCTTTCATTTGCTTTGTCAGCAAGTAAAATTAAGCAGAAAGCTAGGGTAGTTGCGATGGACCTTAGAGGTCATGGGAAGTCATTGACAGATAATGATCTCGACTTATCTGTTGAGGTACATAATAATAGTTAAATTAAACTTGGTTGTTTCTGAAGAGGTGTTTCAGCTTGCTGGTTTTTTGTTATGCTTCTCTTTTGCTCATAGTGATTATCTTCTTTTTGTGCAGACTATGTGCAATGATGTATTGGCTGTTATACAGGAATTATACAGAGATTCTCCTCCAGCAATTATTCTTCTTGGTCACAGGTGATTATCTATTTAGAATTAATTGCTTAGATTTCTGTTATTTTATAGCTTTCTGGGGTTTGCATATATTCAATACAATTTTCATATACAGTTCCACTTTATTGACTGGTTTTATATTTGTTAAGCATGTCAGAGAAGTAACGTTGGATTCAGATTGAATGTGCTGAAAAATATATCTGTACATCAGCACATGTCAACTTGGATTTAGTTCTGCTATTGCTGGCATTATTAGATGATTATGGAGTAAAGTATCACTTTCGTCCCTGAAATTGCACGCATGATTCACGTTCGTCCCTGAAATTTGGAAATTAACTCTTTAGTCCCTGAAATTGTATTCCGTAGTTCACGTTAGTCCCTGGTCAAACTACTGTTAGTCAATCGTCACATTTTGATGACGTGGCACGTTAAGTGACACGGGTCATGATGACGTGGCATAATGACTACGGAATGCTAGCGTGGCATGACACGTGGTATGCTGACGTGGCATCAGATCAAATAGGTTCAGATTAGTCCCTGAAATTTTAAATGTGTCAAAATAGTCCCTGAAATTTTCTAAAATGTGTCAAAAAAGTCCTGAATCCCAAATTTCTCCTCTTTCGGTTCATAAATTCTAAATCCTCGATGATTCTTAAACCCACTTATTTTTTTCTCATTTTCAAACCTTATTTAAATAATCCAAATTTTCAAATATCGTAAATATAATTAAATGCTTGATTAGTCCAAATTTGATATCTTCTATGTTTAGCTAACATAATCAATTTATTAACTATTACATTATATTTCTTGAAATAAAATGGGTTTATCAAGGGTTTCTTTGAATTATTCTAAATTGGTGTTATTGTATTTGCTCTATTCGTATCAACATTCCGAAGAGGCAGTCATTCCCTATGACCCACTATCATTGAGGTCGAATAAGAGACACAATTCTCTACTTGAGCTCAATTAAGGCTCTTATATTTGAGATGGTTTGTGAGTATATTTGACATGGGGGTAGAGTTTCTTTTCATTGTAACGCTAGATTCTTTGGATACTAAATTCCTTCCCAAATTGCAACTAAAATATTCCAATAAGGCCCTTGATAAACTCCATCCATGCTTGATAATATAATGTTTCCCTTGAATCCTATTTTTAATATTTTAATACCCATTTTATTTCAAAAAATATAATGTAATAGCTAATAAATTGATTATGTTAGCTAAACATAGAAGATCTCAAATTTGGACTAATCAAGCTCTTAATTATATTTAGGATATTTGAAAATTTGGATTATTTAAATAAAGTTTGAAAAAGAGAGAAAAATAAGTGGGTTTAAGAATCATCGAGGATTTAGAATTTATGAACCGAAAGAGAAGAAATTTGGGATTCAGGACTTTTTTGGCACATTTTAGAAAATTTTAGGGACTATTTTGACACATTTAAAATTTCAAGGACTAACTCGAACATATTTTGATATGATGCCACGTCAGCATGCCACATCAGCATTCCGTACTCATCATGCCACATGGCATGACACGTGTCAGTCAATGTGCCATGCCACGTCAGCATTCCGTAGTCATTATGCCACGTTATCATGACACGCGTCACTTAACGTGCCACGCCATCAAAATATGACGGTTGACTGACGGTAGTTTGACCAGAGACTAACGTGAATTATGGAATGCAATTTTAGGGACTAAAGAGTTAATTTTCAAATTTCAGGGACGAAAGTGATACTTTACTCGATGATTATGATATCATATATTTCTTGGTAGCATTTTAAAATGTTTTTTCCCCCTTATAATTAAAGTGAGAGAGATCAGGGCTCTTTAATCCTGTCTTATCATATCTTGTGTGGAGTCATGTTTATTGGTATGTGTCATTGATGCGGCTCTGGGTGTTCAAAGATTTTGGGGAAGGACAAGTAATCAATGGAAGGGCCTATGTAGGCCTTGACAAGAGAAGCACCTTATGTACTTTGTTCGTAAGATAAAGAAACTTTCATGAAGAAGCCATAAGCCAAAATGCTAAAACTGTATTGTTTTTGCAGTATTTTTTACCTGCTTGATCACCATAGCATCAGTGCTTCACTTCATCTGACTGTACTTATCATCATCCAATCATTATACAAGTATTAGTTTCTATAAGCATTTTGTTGAGTGTGATCGATGAACTTGGTTTTAACCCAAACCATTCTTTGGTTTTTCAATTTTGGATATCTGGTATGACTGTAAGGCACGGTTGCTTTGATTTCACATTTGCCCTTGCAGATACTCAGCTTAGCTCTTTTATTCTGTGTTTGTAAGGGGCCTCTTGTCCTCCACTTTTCACTTTAATGTTCTTTCTTTAATGGATTGTATTCTTATAGAAATATTTGGTGAACCTAGCTCGAGTAGATTTTTTGTTTGTCTATTATTTTGGTCAATATAAATGATATTTAACTGTGATTATGATATTAACTGCCATTGATAAAAATGTGCTTTGTCATCAAAGCATGGGAGGGTCAATCGCTGTGCATGTTGCTGCAAGGAGATCTCTGTCTACCTTGGCTGGCTTGGTTGTTGTGGACGTTGTAGAGGTGGATTTCTATTGATAACTTCCTTAATGCTTCCAATGAGTACTTACTTGTCAGAGGCACTGAATTGTTTGATTGTCACCAAAATTTCAGGGAACAGCAATGGCTTCACTAATTCACATGCAGAAAATCCTATCAAGTAGGATGCAACATTTTTCAAGTATTGAAAAAGCTGTAAGCTCTGGATCTGTACCTTTTTGTCATTTGTTTTACTTGCTACATGCTATCTGGTTGAGAGAACTGGTTTTCATTTGGACCTTATGTATTGTCTTAACCTTTGTTGTTGTTTGTTCTGCAACTGTTATATAATTATTTTAACATTTCTTTTGGCATGTCGACCTAATTTATTAACCTCTTGAATATTGGGTCTTGTGATATTGCGACTTCTAAAATTTTTTGTTGATAGATCTCAACAAAAGGTTACAGTCATTAAGTTTTAAAGATATAAGAGGCCAGATTGCTGTGTTGTCAGCTTCATGGCAAGTTTTTCAATTCACAAGGCCCCTTTAAGCTGGAGGGGCCTCATGCCTCGTGGCAAGAAGCACAAGCACGAAAAATTGCTTGTTTGACGGAAGGTGCTGAAACTGAATTTGAAACAAAGAAAAATCTATAGACATAGAAATAGTAACTTTTGGTTATCATAAGTTGTAACATAAGTTTACTAGCATATATCATGGTATTAGTACATGTCACCATACCTTATTTTTTAATAAAAAATGGTTTTTTTATTTTATTTGATTTTCCATTCAATAGCCAATGGTATACCATACACAGGAACATGTATGAGAATTTGTTAGAGAGGCAATCATTGCATTATGGTTGTGTTAATTGACCTATGTAATACAATGTAGTGTCTGATAGTAAGCTCTAGGTCGAAGTGGTGCTTGACTGTTGCTTTATTTGTGTGGTGAATCTTGTCTTGAGTTGAAATTGGTTCTGTGCAGATTGAATGGAGTGTCCGGGGTGGCTCTTTGAGAAATATTGATTCTGCTCGAGTATCAATCCCCACCACATTAAAGTATGATGATTCAAAGAAATGGTTGGTACTTCTCTCTTAGTCTTCGGTAATATTGGGTAGAATAATCTAATATATAGTTTTGTTCTTTTATCCAATTTAAACAACCTGCTTTTGTAGACTTTGATTCATAGTTTTATGCTTGATTGGCATGTTCTTTATTTGATGCTGCAGTTATGTTTACCGAACAGAACTGGAAAAGACTGAACAATATTGGAAAGACTGGTATGTTTAATCTTCTTCTTCTTCTTACTACTCACTATAGCCACAAATATTATAATGAAACCAATGGCTTTCTATACATGCTTTCTACCTAAGAGACAGCAAACCTGACTAGAAGTCATTGATGAGCTGTTTAGCCCTGCATCTCTACTGCTAGTGAGTGTTCTCTTGGGTTGTTGTTGGCTATGTGCATCATATTGCATGCACATGGATTTTGGCAATGGATCTTTACAAAGACATGCACCACTGAAAACATCATATCAGAATTGCCCATCGGTTTTTTCTTTCACAAAACTGTTGTTTTATTGGTCTTACTATTTATTTTGGTTTTGGGAGGAGAGAGAGATAGAGAAAAGCAGGAGAGGGGGTGTGGAAGGGTTACGGATTATATGTTGATGTACTTCCTTATTGTGTAAATATGATACTTGATAAGTAGGCTAAATTTTCCGTCAAACTGAATGTGACTTTTATAGTATCTTTATCAACCCGTTATTGTTAAACAGTTCATATATATATGTATATACACAAATTTTTTTTCAGGTATGAAGGCCTCTCAGATAAATTTTTGTCATGCTCTGTTCCGAAGCTGCTGTTATTAGCAGGAACAGATAGATTGGACAGGTCATCTCCTCTGAATTATTGTAGTTTTTGTTGCTATTAGTATTGTATATTTTGTTATTCTATTTCTCCTATCCTTTGTCCACATCAGGTCTTGAGATGATGGAATCATGGAATTGTTTAAGTGGAATTCTGATATTTTCTTGGAACTGTTTAAGTAACAGGTCTCTTACAATTGGTCAAATGCAAGGGAAGTTTCAGATGATAGTTGTCAGACACACAGGGCATGCCATTCAGGTTGGTACTACTCATGTCTCTTGCTGCAGTCATTTATTTTTCCTGGTTTTATTCTCTAATTTGTAAGCTAACAGCTTCTGGCCTAATATATTTAGGAAGATTCGCCTGATGAATTTGCAAATCTGATTATCAACTTTATATCTCGAAACCGAATAGGGCCACATGGAGTTGAGGTATGTATGTCTCTGATCTCTTATATGTGATGGTTTACAACTGTCTTGGAGATGGTCTTGTAGCATTTATGAACGGGTATGAACGGGTTTTGTCCCTATGATGAGAATATTATGTTCTGTTTTTATTGCATCAGAATCAGGTAGAGTTTGCATACAGGTAGAGTTTTTCTCCATTCTAGATGCATCACTTTAAGTCGATATTCTTCCATTGCAAACAGTCATGTCACATGGAAGCCTCAACCACTATGTATTGGAAAGTAGTGTTTTTCATCTCATTTTGATGATAAATAGGAAGCATACTTAAACCTTTAGGTCCCAGTCCTCTTCTAGTTTGATTCTACACACAAACTACCTGTGCGTAAGTGAAAACTAGATGAGATGATGTTCTCTTATGTCTACTTCCGATATCTTTAAGTTTTGGAATACTAAGCATCAAAGAACCTGTATTCATTAAGCTATGAGGACTATAATTATAGGCATTCTTACCTATATGCAGCTTTGTAACATTCATTACTTATTCACTGTCTGAAATGATGAGTAACAGAAGAACTATATTAGTGGGATAGTGAATTTGATTAAAAACAAAAAAGGGTATAGCTTTGTAGAATACTTTGATTTCTCCTAAATTTTATAATTCCCTTTCCTAAATTGTAATTTTGTATTTTGTTTATACAGAATTGCACTTCAATTTGAGGGATAAAATCAATTTGGAATATTCAATAACTTGTTTTCAACAATGATTTTGATAGAATTCAGATTAAAAGTAATTGTACCATTATGCTTTACATTGGAGTAGATATTTTGGATGCAATTTGATGATTACACTAAATATTTGGTTCATAAAATTCTTGATACAATTGTTTTGCAGATACCTGGCCTCCGCAAGCCAGCCTTTTCAAAACCTTGAATCAGGAGTTAGACAAACCAAGAGTGGTAACTACTGCAGAGTGGCGATGCATGTCTTGCTTTGACATCCCTTGTTCTTGTGGTTTGCATAATTGCATTTTAGTATTATCAATACTTGTAGTTTTGTCAGGGGAGATAGGTAGGTTAAGCGAGCATTCATTTTAGATTATTAACAGATGTGGTTACCATTAGAGTTAGATGAGGTTGGACATAGATTTACTCACTTTGCTAGTGAAATGAGTGTTTTCCATCAATATTATCCACTGTTTAGTATATAATCATCTCGTTTTCAAATTAGGAACACAGTGAGAATTTCTTTTGATTGTGTCTCACCTTATCTCAAAAAATAAGGCGAAATATTAAAACAAGATGACATTTCTAAGGTGAGAATTGAAATGACAACTGCAGCACCACATTCTTGACTTCCTATTCTTATTCATTATATTTAGCGACTGCCTTTGAATTTGTTCGCGAAAAAGGTTGCTCATTCACGTTCCAAGTAAACATTAAATATACACTTCCAAAATTTTGACACGATTGCATGGAGATTTCAAAATTTTGATTCAACTAATTAAATCTTCTTTTGTTTTTTTTTTTTAATTTTTTTGGTCTTGAGTTCATCAACGTAACTAACATTGCTGTACAGACAGCATGTGCTTAGCAACAAGCATTATAGAACCCAAAAAAATCCACAAAACTCGGGTCCGTTAACACTTGTATGAATTAATATTTGCTTTAACAAACAATCGTATAAAATAAATAGATTAAACATGAATTATTAAAATGAATCAGTTTACTATAAACGTCAATTTTTATTTTAGTTTCATACGATTTTTTTTTCACCACCATGTGTAATACATTAGGGTTTAGGTTTTAGGTCATAAGTGAGTAAAAAAAACTATGATCAAACTCAAGGGAAGCAAATATGAAAAATTTTCAAACAAAGCCTAACTCTAATGTAAGAATTAACAGGGTGTTTGAAAACTTCTGGAATTCAATTCTATCAAAGAATTGAGTTAAATTTTATATTTTAAAATTAAATTAAGTGAAGAAATTAAAATCCAACAAAATTAAAGGATTAAAATCAAAACCCAATAGATATAATTTAGTGCGAAAATTAAATTTCAATAAATAAAAATATCAAATATAAAAATTCAATTTGATTTCATTTCATTAAAAAATTTTAAAAGCCATCGAAGAAAGTTCAATCGTTCTCCCTAAAAACATTTTGAATATAAGAAAATTATTTCGAGGTCTCCCACGTGCACCAAAAAAAAAAAAAGAAAGAAAAGAAGGGGAAATGAAAACGCAAACAAATCACATGGCATACCAAACCAGCCAAACTTGACCTAAGCCTCACGCTAACGCCACAAACCAAAAGGAGCTTGGAGCGCCACAAACGGTCCACGTCAACGAAAAAAGTTAGGGCTGGCTTAGCTGCACCGTGGCGACCGCGTTCCCATTTCCCCCCATATATATACCTCTCTCAATACCCCTCGCGTGCCTTTCTCTTCTGTGCCACTTGTCTCCAACACATTACATTCTCGTTTTTTAATTTTCTCTCGCTTTCTCGAGAAACAAACAAACACCGATGGCTTCCTTCGATGAGGCACCTCCCGGCGATGTCAAGGCCGGCGAGAAGATCTTCAAGACCAAGTGCGCTCAGTGCCACACCGTCGACAAAGGTGCCGGCCACAAGCAAGGTTAGCTCGCTCGCTATGGATACTCTATTTTTTTTTTTATTTTATTAGTTTGGTTGAAATACTCTCGATTTTTTTCGTATTCGTCTCGAATCGTGTTTGAATCTCTATCTTGTTTATTGTTTTGTTTTGTTGAATTTTGGATATGTATCTTGTGTATTGTTTTGTTTAATTGAATTTAAGTGAAATAAGACCTAGATCTGGAAATCGGAAGGTAGTTTTACATTGACCTAATTAATTTATTATTTGTATTCTGATTGTTATTATGCCTTAATTATGAGTTAATCGTAATTATTCAGATCTGCTTTAAACTTTAGATTAGATGGTATCGGTTGTAACGTGTAAGATATTTTTGTAAATTTGATATGTTGTAGAATTTATCAACTGAAGTTAAAACCTCCCGTTACTTCACCTTGTTCTTTTGGTGTGATGAAACTGATGGTGAATGGACAAATACAATTATTCTTCTTTCCGAGTTGGTTTCATAGGAAAGAACCTAATCAATTCGGTAATCATAGCTGTGGTTAGATTTTTTTTAAATACCTTCATGTGAAGAGCATCAGTGATTATTATATTAGCGGTCTGATGTAATCGATTTAGCCTTAAATTTAAAGTTTTGTAGGCATCTAAACCCGAGTAACTTACCCAGAACAAGACTCTACGAAAGTTAAATACTCAGTTGATGAATCCCGAATCCTCCCTTTTATCTTACTACATAAACATTTCAGAATCCTGTAGATATAGAATACTAATAAAAATGAATTCAGTTTTTAGGATAATTTCTATTTATCCATTTACAGACAAAAGTATTCGGTTATTGGGGAAAAATCAATATACTTCTAATGTCGAATCGGGATCAACTAGGACAGAAATAAAGCATTGGGTCGAACTCTTCTTTGGTGTCAAGGTAATAGCTATGAATAGTCATCGACTCTCGGTAAAGGGTAGAAGAATGCGACCTATTATGGGACATACAATGCATTATAGACGTATGATCGTTACGCTTCAACCGGGTTATTCTATTCCACCTCTTATAAAGAAAAGAACTTAAATCAAAATACTTAATAGCATGGCGATACATTTATACAAAACTTCTACCCCGAGCACACGCAATGGAGCCGTAGACAGTCAAGTCAAATCCAATCCACGAAATAATTTGATCTATGGACAGCATCGTTGTGGTAAAGGACCCTTTGTAGAAAAACCCTTCATGACATGGGAAACGCCCAATTGAATCTGACTAAAGCATATTTTGATGGTGAATGGTTGGTTAAATTGGTTTCTTTTTTCTAATTGATCTTCTGTTCTGTTGTTTAGTTTTTTCGATCACATGATTGATGTCCTTGGGCTGAAGATCATGTCTTGTACTGTTTATGTCATTCATCCCTTATAAATCTCTATGGTAAATCTTAATGTTTGTGAAATGTATACCTTTCTGATTTGAAGCTCTTTGATTATGTCATTGGTTCAATTAGAAAGTTTCTCACATTGTTAGGTTTCTTTTCTTCTCCTTTAATTACTATGTTGTAATTTTGGTTGGTTTCTTTTTCATTTTTTACTTTGTTATGTACGTATGTATGTATGTCTGTCTGTGTGTGTTTATATATATATATATGTATGTTTTGAGATTTGATTTGAGTGAAGTTGTCAAATAAACAAACCATAATTGGTCACTGATTATGCATTGCTTTGATCTCCCCATATTATTTTTTCTGCTGGTCCTCATCTTATCATAATAATCTTTTTTAGTATAATTAATCTTCTGTTTCCTGTACGTCCTTCTGATTAATGTCGATATCAATTCTGAAGACTAAAATTTTTGCCTTATTCTTTCTCAATCTCAGGACCCAATCTGAATGGCTTGTTTGGAAGGCAGTCTGGCACTACTCCTGGATATTCCTACTCTGCTGCTAACAAGAACATGGCTGTGATTTGGGACGAAAAGACTTTATATGATTACTTGCTTAACCCCAAAAAGGTACAATATGTATACAACATTCTATTGAATTGCTGTTAGCAATCACTGATTAACCAATTATGAGATACACTTCACCAACATTCTATAGTAATTAATCAAATTCTTGTACATCCTCCCTAATATAAATTTCATCATGGGGTGAAGTGTTTTCTACTGTAACTGGGGTATTTCACTGTTTAGTTGTGTGTTAGTTTACAATATTGCAAGGTGACTTTTAGATGGTCTTTTACACGGCAAGATGTCATTGATTTATGTGTTTTTTAACCATTTTATTTTATCCTCTTCTGCAGTATATTCCAGGGACAAAGATGGTATTTCCTGGTCTTAAGAAACCCAAGGAACGTGCTGATCTTATTGCATATCTGAAAGAATCCACAGCGCAGTGATTAAATTTTCATTCATCCAGTTTCATGTGTTTCTCAAGTTCTGGAGATTTAATTTTAGACATACAGTTATGCCATGCAGTAAGAACTGTATTTTGGCAAATAAAGTAGACAACATTGGTTTGCAATGCTATTTTGTTCATTTTGCATTGCGTCTTGAGAGGCTGCCGTATATTGGCTGGTGTAACAATCAAATTATCAGTTAAAATTGAAACATTCTTACGGATATTTGGTTCACTGGAAGCACAATTTAATATTGTGCATAGCTGAATTATTTGCGATTCTAGTGTGTTTTCCTTGGTTTGCTTAGCTGAATACTGTACGGTGTCATTTTTCTATATTCCAAAGGAAGCTGAAAATTGATTTTCAGGACAAGTTGGGATTACATGAACAGGACATTGCGATGAAGGGGACGAATGCCAGATTACTCTGATAAGCTATGGCTATGATAATTTATCGTTTGGGAAGTGGCTAGCATCTTAAGTGGAGCACGGAGTGTCAAGTTGTTTAATAAATTTGTGGTTAAATTTAAGACGATAAAGGGATGGGGAGTAACAAGAAGTAATCGAGTTGGAATTAGAAGTCCTTGGCGAAATAATCAAAACCAAAATATGTTATGATTTGAGACGATCTAGCTTTACAACTTATATTGTATGGTTGGAGGAAGTATGGGGCTTGAAAAATTTATGTTGAACCCAGTTCCTTCTTATGATATTTCGTAGGCGTTGTCTGTGAATATTAATCCTTTCAAGAGTTTACTCTTAAAATTTTGTTGACAATGTTTAAAAAAGAAGAGTCCACTCAATAAATCTTCACGCGACCATCAAGATGTTTATTGAAAAATCGTTTCAACATACAATTAATTAATTTTCAAGATTACAGATATTTTTTAATAACAGTTTATTTGAACTTCATTTATAATTTAAACACATTTTCTCATTTTAAAACAAATATTATCTCCTTTATTATATTTCTCTTTTACTATTAAAAAGTCCACATCCATACACTTCTCTGCAGTTTAATGTTTTGATATATTCTTAAGAGGTAATCCTCACCAGTGTCAAATACTCACATTTGTTTAATCTGACAGGCATCAAGTTAGGACGATCTCATAAAGCGGAGCACTTTCAGCAGTTATTAGTTTATTTTTATCCTTTTGCACATATAATCTATAATTGAAACGTCATACTTAAAATCACTGGCCGATGTGAAATGATAGGGACTCTATCTTTCCTTAATCAAGTGCTGAAGATTAAATTCTCATATAAAAAATAAAGTTTATTGTACACGAAGTGCTTAATCACTGCGTTCCGTGGTAGAAATCCTGGAAAAAAAAAATACTTACAAATTCCTAATTTCTTTTTCGGACTAACAAAGCTAGGTCACTAGTGTCAATTGTCAAGATGCTATACAAATTGCACCTTACTGACGCTGGAGGATATTGGGCATACATCAAATTGGTTCACGCAAATCTTTTACATAAGATTTTATAAGCCTCAGAGAGTGCAAGAAACATTCACACAAGAAATTTAGTTGTGATGACAGTTGTATCGAATGGCGACTTTTATGACTGAAGTTTAGTTAAATTGCTTGCACACTAACGTTTTGGCACACTAAATTATCTTAGCATCTTACCCCAATTACTTTCAAATGTATTTATAATAGTAATCAAGAAACAAAAGCATACTCTGTATGATGCGTGCAGGTGGCACACTCTAATTGCACCTTCATTATAAGTTGTTGTTATTATAAACCCAAAGTAAAGCACTTAGGTTAGCATTAATTTTCAAAAGCAGTGTTTGTTATGTTAGGAAAATGACTGTCAAATGTCCAACAGTAAAATCGCAAGTCGCAACACGAAAGTCGTGCCCGTTAGGTCCAAATAGATCTGGGCGGCTACGATTTCTACATCCTCTCTGCCTCCATTTTTTTTATAAATAAATGACTCATTCAACAGCCTCCTTTTAGTTGGTTACGCATAAATCAAAATTAAATGAAAGACGACGGCGTCAATGCATCGGGAAATTACCATATACACAAATATGCAAATTGCCAACATTATTTTAAATTAAAGTTTGAGATTATAGTCATCCAAGATTTCTCAAAATTTGCATATGGGAAAAATTCAACACCTATGAAAATATGGATTTAACTCCTGTAAAGTGAAAAATCACGTAATTGTAATCCTTGAGCCCCCCAAACACACATTCAAGTTGGACCGTAGTGGGTTCTATTATAAGCCGGGATCAAGTATCTCATCCCCTACTTCCATTTGATTTTTGGACTGACATGTAGAGCTTATAGGCTTAAGCTCAATAGTCTACACCTGGTTCATCACATCTAAATTTAGAGGTTTCACTCCCTATATAGAAGCAAAACACTTGAGATGATAATTTCACGACCAAAAAAGTCAGATACTCTTTTAATAAAGAACAAAAGTAAATTTTTATTTTTTTTAAGAAACACTCGAGATACTTTGACCGTGTTTTTACTTTCTTTTTCTTCACTCTTAACTTCTATTATTTCAAAATTATTTTGGTGCATTAGATTGTCTTATAAGTATCATTTCATTGATATAGTCAGTCACTGCAGAGGCAGGGCTCTCCTTTGTGATCAAGTAATCCAAAACCACCCTTTCAAGAGAACAGAACACAAGTGATAGCGGAACGAAATGCTAAAAATCATAATTCATAAAGGCTTCTCTACTTTTGTTATTTACGAATACACCAATTTGTGCATGCTCCATCATAGACCCGTGTTTCATCAATTATTAGATCAGTCTACTAATTTATCGTTAATTAACTGTTGAGATTTAGGGAATTGTTGATTTGTCAAACAAACGCTGTTGGTCATGAATCCATAATTTAAAATCATGGTTAAATATGTGCAATTTCTAATTAAATCAGTTTGACACAATATTGTTCATCAAGAATTAAATCTGTATGATACTTCTGTGTGCATAACTCATTCACCTTCCTTTCCTGCAGAAAAACAATAAGCCACCTGCTCTGGAGTAAACTAGCCGATGTGCTAACCTGAGGCTTACGTAGATAACTCTCAAAGCCTTCTCGATTCTACAATTTATATACTATTATTGGCGATAAAAAATAAGTCAATGTACAAGTACAATCATATTTAATTTGATAATATTTTTTACACTCATTCTTGCAATCCTTGCGTTTTATATTTATCATACTTCTCCGTATTTTTATCACTTTCTTAGGAAGATTTTATCGAGCATTTTTGTAATCTATATTTAACATGATCATCTACATATATGTTTTAATTTTCTTTTCACCAAACAATATTTTAAAATTTTTTTGAAGTCTGAAAATAATTTTACCCGATACTTGAGGAATTACATCGGAATATGATATATTCTAATTTAGCACTTTGAATAACTAATTATTTTTAAGAGCAACACCTACAAATTTCGAAAGAGCATTTTTCACTTGCAACTCAAATTAATTCGTTCCCTAATTAATGGGATACGCCAATTATAATTAGATAAAAATCAGTGGGAACTTGGTAAACTACATCAATTCTTACAAGCCCCAAATTAAAGATGCAACTACTTATTTGAGATTAGCTCAATGAAAGTAGGTTGAGTTTTGAGCTAATTTTACTTGTAAGGGTATTGGCTCAAAACCTTGAAAGTTCTTTTTTTGAGTTCTCTTAATGGTGCTTAAGTTTTCCTCCCTAAACCCTATACTGTAATTAAATTCTTTCTCGACATTATTACATTATCGCTATTTGGCATCCTAAATAAGATTTGAGACGCCCTAATAAATTGATGAGAAAATAAACGAAAGAAAAAGAAGCACAATTAACGAATAAACAATTGGATGATTATGAGAGAAAAAAACACATAAATGCGTACTTACGCAGAAGCAAAAGATAAAGGAAATTAAATGGGACATATACTATGATGCAACTGACCAATAATAAAATCCTCTTGCTTCATTGAATTAGTCTTAGTGCATTAATTTTTGCATTGCCTCCCCTTAAATTAAGGGATGCAAATAACAATTAATTATCATCTACAGCATGATTTATGAGTCCCACAATGACTCGTGCTGTATTTCTTCCCATCCACTCAACTCCAAAACATCATTACCACAACAAATGGACTCATCATCATCAATATCATCGAGCCCAAACATGAAAGCCTCAGCCATTTGCATCATCCACAGCTTTGGCGAGTCCAATGGGGACTCATTGATGGCCTGAATTTGGCTTGGGGACAACCGCACCCTAACGGGAACACCAGCAGTTGTAGCAGTGCTATTTGAACATCCAGAACCGGACGTCCCATTGACACCTACCTCATCAGATGATGACGATGAGGAAGATGTCACCATCGGCATACTCTTGAACCGCAATGCAGCTCGTTGCGCCGCGGCTTGAACGTCCTCGGCTCTAGAACTTCCAGGACGTGGCAGTGTCGAGGCCAATTCGGGAAAGTTGAGCCTCGCTGAGCGTCCTCTAAGGTGCAACGCGGCTACATCGTATGCTGCTGCCGCCATTTCGGGTAGCTCGTAGCTCCCTAACCATATTCTTGTTTTCTTCCCTGGCTCTCTGATTTCGGACACCCATTTGCCCCATTTTCGCTTCCGAACTCCTCGGTAATTCGATGGTTGGGCCATGACATTGTTGTTGTCGCTACATTCTTGCATGGTGCTGCTAATTGGCTTTTCCATTGAAATAATAATAAGGTTTAATTTATAGGGTAGAGGGAATATAGACAGAGGGGTTATAATTTGCTTTTTGCTTGGGACACGAGTGAGGGAGTGATTGGAAAATGGAATCATATATAGTATTGTGAACATGGCGAAGGTCGCTGTGTTGAGGTGAAAGCTGGGAGAAGAAGTGAGGTTCCTGGTAGTTACGTAAAGTGGGAACATGCTGTCAGTGAGAGAGCAATGGGCACGTTTACTTGGCCTTTGCATTATTGAGTTTGCCTGATGTCACATGAAAAGTTTGTCTTAGAAAGACTTGGATTTTAATACTGCCACGTTAATCTTCAATATCACTAGTGTTGCTTTCGTGGGGTAATTAACTTTATCGTTGTTATTGTTATTGTTATATATATTTTAAGAATTAGATCACTGTCGCCAGTCATTTTTTATTATTTTTAATTTTTAAAACCGTCGTACTACATGCCTTGTGGTCAAACGTATTGGCGAGTACTGTAAGTGAAGCTAAGAGACACTTGGCATAAAAGATGAGTAAAATTTAAAAGTGATCGAAGCTAAATGAAAACGCACCATATATATATATAAGCGCATACAAAATTTCACGTTTAATAGCTTTCAAATCTATGAAAATTGCTCTCAATTTGTGAATTTTTTAAAGTATATACAGCAATATGGTGTTTAAAGTATAAATATTAACTTTTAAATTGCTTTAAAAAATCATAAGCAGTGTTATCTACACAAACCCTTAGTCACCTTAAATGAGCAGATAATAAAATGAAATTGATCATTCATCCCTACATACTCAATTTGACTAACTTTTTTCATAGTTTATTAATTATTTATGCTATTTATATTTTTTAAATAATAAATATGCTTTTTATTTTAATGAATCACTGATTTTTTTTCCTCTTTAGACTTTGATTTCTCATCTATATTGTTTTTTATTTTTTTTAATCATATCCATATATATCTCATAATTAATATAACATAAAAATTAAAGTTGGTATAGATCATTTTAAATATTTACACACGTAATGTACCACTACAACAAAATTGCCATATACCCACGGTAATTTTTAACTACACATATACAAATTGTAGGTATAGCTAGCATATAGCAAAAAATATATGATGCCATCGATATAAGTTATAGGAACATATATTAATACCGTGGGTATAAGTAGTATATACCAACCCTCATAATTTGTCATCACTATAATTTTTTTTTTTTTTGTGGGTATAAAGAATGTATACCACACTCCTATTTTATTGTCACTAAAACACTTTTTTACCATGGTATAAAAGATTTATACGTACAGTCATTCTATTATCACTATAGTTTTGTTTTTCAGCTATATTTAAATGCATTTAAATGGTTAAAGTAATTAGATTTATGAAGATTTTCATAACTCGGACTATTCACAAAATGACAAAAAATGAAATGAGGACTCAAGACTTTATAAAATATAAATACTAGTATAATAAACATGTTATTAGAAGATTACCAAACTTCAGATGCCAGTTTGTAAGCTTGCACTATCTATTCCGCCCCATTTTGAGCTTGGAAATTGGAATTGAGTTCGAATTAGAGTTACATATTAAAATTATACCTTTTTATTCTATTTAATATATATGTTTAAAATAATATATAAAATTAGAATTAAAATTTTATAAATTAATTCTACGGAATTGCAAAAAAATTTACCGTGAAACCTTGTTCATTCTTTATCATTATTTCTATAAATTATCAATTTTAAAATTTTCAATTAAAATGTACGTATCTCCTTTACTAGAGTCTTTATAATTTTCTTTCATTTTGTTTATTTACTAGCAAACATATTGATTGGAAAGAATATTTTTATTATAAAAATTTCCTATAGTCTTATTTTTTTATACATAAATATTCATTTTCAAAAATTAAAACAAAAATTATTAATATATCCTCTTATTAAAATTTGAAAACGTATGAATAATGAGTAAAAAAAATATAATTAGAGAGAATATCCAAGTTGATCCCTAAAAAAAAAAAGTGCAAGACAAATTGGTCCCTAAAAAAAAACACATGATGTGGTCTTTCACAGTTTAAAATATATAGGAGATAAATTAATCACTTCTCAATTTTTTTATATGTTTATTTATCTAATTTGTATTTTTTTAGAGATTTATATTTTTATTAAGAATTAATTTAAATTATTTTTAAAATCATTAAAATTCAATTTATTCTAATTTTTTGGAAAATATTAAAGAAATTAATTTATATTATCTTTTAGCTATGAGAGATCACAAAATATATATTTTTATTTATGATGAATGAATTTATTCAATTTTTCTTCATAAACGAGAAGTAAGTTGGTCTTATTAGATAAAAAAAAGTAAATGGCGGTGCTCCGTCTACCCACCACACGGCCAGATGGTGATCTTATGGTTACAGAAACATGCTATTTTCTTGGAGTTTTTCTAAGATAGGTGAAACTTTTGTTTTCATGACCAAATCAGTCAATCGCTGATTCAGTAAAAGCACTGACGAGTAATTCACTTCTAACTATAACATAGTTATTAATAAAGGAAGGGCAAATTATAAAATGGACCTCATCAAATTTTAAGGTCTATTATGGATTATTTATTATTAATATATCATTGGATAATTATTTTTTTTTTGAATGATTTGATCTAATAACTAATAATTAAGGGTTCATAATAGATTCAAAGATAAAAGGTCTACCATAAAACTTACCATTAACAAAGTAGGTTTGCATCACCTATTGCGGGTTAGAAGTTTAATAGTGAGTTGGTTTACTCTTATGGTGAATAAAAAATAAGACATCCCGTCTTAACTCGTGAGTTGGTGGATCCATAGTATCGACTATCAAATAATTAAAAAGTTTAAAATTAATTGAATAAAACTTGAAAATACAATGAAAAGGAATTAAAATATATTAAAAACAAAAAATACAATAACATTAAATTAAGTTTAGATTTAATCAAAACATAATATGTGTATCGTGTCTCATATGATTTTTTCTTTTTATTGTGATGAGAAATTGAGGCAACCCACTACCAACTTCGATATAAACCAACTTAACCCATGAATTATGTAAGTCGGCCCAAATCAATAAACTTTTATGTGAATTTTGTTCTTAGCAATCTAATCCACCATTTTGATTTTTGGTGGATTGAGTCACATTGAATCACGAGTCACAGCCTATTTTGACATCTAGAGATAGCAAAATGAGTCGACTTGTACCATTTAGGCCTATCTTATCAAAAGCCTGTCGAAAACGAGATTGGACAGGCCAGTCTATCAAAATAAAATGGGCTAAAATAGTCAATTTAGCTTATTTTGAGGTGGAGCAAAAATTAAAAAAATTACAAAAGAAAAACTTTTTAATGGTTTGTTTTAAATAAAAAAAATTTTAAATTTTTTTCCCTAATCAACTATACACCCATGGAGTATTCAGCTTCCCTTGTTCATGTAATCCCAACTTGTCCTGAACATCAATGTTCAGCTTCCCTTGTAATTAATATACAAAAATGACACCGTACAGTATTCAGCTAAGCAAACCAAGGGAAACATACTAGAATCGCAAATAATTCAGCTATGCACAATTTTAAATTGTGCTTCCAATGAACCAAATATCCGTAATAATGTTTCAATTTTAACTGATAATTTGATTG
This sequence comes from Dalbergia cultrata, assembly GCA_031216105.1. Taxonomy (NCBI): domain Eukaryota; kingdom Viridiplantae; phylum Streptophyta; class Magnoliopsida; order Fabales; family Fabaceae; genus Dalbergia; species Dalbergia cultrata. Next base: position 12,136,236 of record CM062344.1, read on the forward strand.
TTACACCAGCCAATATACGGCACCCTCACAAGACGCAATGCAAAATGAACATAACAGCATTGCAAACCAATAATGTAGTCTACTTTATTCGCCAAAATACAGTTCTTACTGCATGGCATAACTGTATGTCTAAATTTAAATCTCCAGAACTTGAGAAACACATGAAACTGAAAGAATGAAAATTTAATCACTGCGCTGTGGATTCTTTGAGATATGCAATAAGATCAGCACGTTCCTTGGGTTTCATGTTATCGAGAAAAAAAAAATGCCCCTTTTTAGCATTGAAGAGAGAGAGAGAGAGAGATTTGTTTTGAATGTGGTCTAAAAAGGAAATACTGAAAAAAAAAGACAAAAAAAAAAGGAAAGCACGTGCAGAACTGCGAGACATTTGGAAAGTGGTCAAGGGGATGCTGTGGTGACGGTGAGTACGCGTCAAGTACGGTTTGGGACGGTGGCGCTGCTCTGCTGCTATCTTTCCATAGGTTGTTTTGTCGTTGGTGGGAACTTTGACATTAAAGCATGGCTCCATGCCTCCATCCAGCTGTTGTACAAACCAGTCATGGATAACATTTCACAAGTTTTTAATGTAATTGAACACGTGCTATTGGCATGCAACCAAATTCGTAAGTGACATAGCCTGCATATGCCTAAATATTGAATTGTGTAAAAGGGCCAGAAAATCAATGTATTAGGATTTTAAAAAGTAAATCATTGTTACTTCATATGATATTTATATGTAAGAGGATGTTTAGGAGGATATATTGGAAGGATAAATCCTTTTCTAATTAATATATTAGAATAAATAGTGTTATTCTAACACTTAAAAATAGATATCCTAATTGAATATGATAGCAATTTCCATTTATCTCATTCATTTATGATATTCAATAATGTTATTTTTCATTGGAATATACATTTTTTTATGTTAAAATAACATTTTATACTAAGACAACAGTTTAAATGAATAAATGACAAAGTGAAATGCATGTATTATAAGAAATAAGGAAATTGTACTTTGCTCCGCTGAAGTTTATATTTTACTTAAAAAATTTAAAAACTTGCTTGCAAATCAATCTCTAAAATTGAATATACATTTCAATTTTTTTTTGTTCAATTTTCACTTATTATTAATAAAGAAACAAACAAACTACACTCGTTAAACTTTAGGTTAGGCACACCATGGGACTCTTAATGAATAAAGTATACTTTGATATCCTAAATTTTATTAAATGTGTGCTATTTTTGTTAGCAATAGATGAAAAATTAATAGAAGAGTCGATTATTGGTAAAGTGCACGTGAGCCAAGGATGGATGCAGGTTAGTGAAGCTAGGGACTGATGCCCCCATAACAGTTTTTATTTGAATTTTTAAATAATTATATAGATATTTGTATTTTTACCTCATTATTTTGTTGAATTTGATCTCATATTCATTCTAAATGAGGAAAAATAATAAAATATACTACAACCAACTTGTTCTTGTGCTCATGTATTATTCTAGTGTCCCTGTTCCTAAAATTTTTTGAATTCATTATTGACATGAACTATACTTGAATGGAGTAAAATGCATTTCTTTTCTATACTATATATATTATATCTAGTATACGTTCTTCTATATCGATCATTGTCTAAGGAATGCAATGAAGAGTAATTTAGCATGACTTTTCTTATCATGTAGTCTATGTTTATTAATTATTGTGAGGGAGCAAGGTTGCTAAAATGAGGTAAACTGGTTAGGTCAACTTATTTACTCATCAAAATTAGGTAGGTTTTGTTAAAATATATATATATATATATTGATACGTCTAAACTAACTTGTTTTCAATCAACCTATTTAACCAATGGGCTAAAAAAAAACCAAAAACACGAGTTAGACGAGCCAACCGTCTAAACCGCTAGGATGACCCGTATACCTATCTTATACAATAACGATCACTAATATCAACCATTGAAGGAATTTCATTCAATTTTCTCTAAGGGTATATTTAGTTGGGAGGTAAAATTGAGGAGAAAAGTTTCATGGATAAACTTCATGGGAATAAAAATAGGATGAAAATTTCATGGATAAACTTTATATGTAAAATTACACATGAAACTCATCTATGAAAATTTTACCCCATTTTTATCCCTAACTAAACACATCCTAAGCTTTAAATTTTTTTCCCTAAGCAAACAATATGATTTTTGGTATTTAAATTTTAAGAAAAGAAATATGCATTCGTGGACTCCGTGGCCATTTGTAATGTTTTAGTGAGATAAAATTCAATTCTTATATTTGGAATAGTCATTAAATTATATAATTAAATTTAAATCGTCCTTTTATTATTCAAACATCATTATTATGCAGAAGGTGTCATTACACGATTTAAGAAAGCACATGGAGAGTGTCACGACTCAATCTAGACACATGACTAGTGTAATACTCTAGTTTAAATAAAAAGTTTGGAAAAATTTTTCGAACAAGGAATGGTGCCAATTACCCTTACTTGTCATTTCGGGTCATTAATTTCACTAAGTCTGGATTTTACACATTCTTGGAGGCTATATGATAAAGCCATATTCTTCAAATCAAAAGTCTCGGTAATTGTTTCATAGAGAAAAATAAGTTAAAGAGTGATTTTTAATGAATTTTATGGAACCTTTAAACATTTCATTTTTAGCCTACAAAGTTTATAAAATCATAAGAATTTCCAAATTTGAACTAAAACCCAAAATTTGGATCTTGATTTGTTGGAATTTAAAATTTTTTGATATTTTATTTGAATTCAAATGGAGAGTATTTCCTTAGTTATATTTATGTAAATAAACGAGAAAACCATTCTGGAGAGCACTGCAGTGGTACTAGAACAATAAGCTGATGCCGGTTACCAAAATTATGCGCTATAGTGCTCCAATTTTCAATAAAATGCCCATTTCAGAGTTCAGAACACACTAACACCCCAAATATAGCCCCGAACTTGAGAAACTTCGTTCCTCCACTTCCTTTCACCCCAAAACTTCATTTTTCTTCGATTTTCTTCAAATCTAACTTGAATTTATCATATTTCAAGCTTTAAGGTATGTGATTATCTTGGTTTTGCTTTCCTTCCTCCATTTCATTCTTGTTTTAGGGGAATTTTTAATGGTTCCTCAAAGTTTCAAGAAAGGAAGGTCCTCTAGTATAATAAGTGTAGGTTTGAGTTATTTAGAGGTTAATCTAGAATTCTATTGCTTCAATGGTAGATACGGGTGCCATTCCTGCTTCCCAGAACTCTGCTGGTGCTATTCCTATGTTTGTTGCCACTCCAGGCGAATAGGTTCACATCTGTAACTTCTATATTAATTATTATATTTATCTTTACCTAAAACATGAGATTATATATGATTTTAGAGTTTGTTTTGTGAACTACTGAGAATTCTGTGAAATACTGTGTTATGAACTATTGGTTTGAATAAGAAAATGTGTTTTCTTGAAAACCATGAGACATCCACTGTTAAAGCTAAGTTTTGAATAGTTGCATTGTGAATTTAATTGTTTAGAGCTAATTTTATGATTATATGATTCTGGTACTGCATATTGATATATATAAGGAGAGATTTTGAACCCTAGGATAAAAAACTTTATGAATGATAGAGAACAAAGTGAGATTTCTAGTTGAACTAGTGGTAATTATAGAGATACAGGCTGTGTGTTAATGGCAATTAAATTGTTAACTTTGGTACCAAGTAGTCTAGGGCCAGAGGTAACAAAGAATTTATTATCACACTGGGGACAATGATACGTAACGCCTAGATGTGACTAGAGATTTTATATTCAGTGTTTTTTTACGTCATAAACATTGTGCGTAACCAGAGCAGAAATTATTCTTTCTCTACTAGAGTATTGTTAGGTCAGTTTATAGAAAGCTAAGATTTGATAACTTGATTATAATTATGAAATGTTTTGATACTTTATTACTATCACTATTATTCTGGTGTTGTGTATCTTCTCTTGGTGTCCCATGAAGGCGGTTCCAGGTGAGGACTCACTTATTGAGTTTTGGTTACAAAACTCATCCTTCTGTTCTTTCTCATTTTTTTTTACAAATAAAGCAGCTGCTGCGGATACTTCCACACCATCTTCCTCCCACCAGAGTTAGATTTCAGTTGTTGAGCTTATTAGGTGAGGTGTCTGGTATTCTACTTTACATGCGCTCCAATGTATTGTAAGCAGGATCTCAGACTGTAGGGCATGATTACATTTTGCATAGTCTTGTATATTAGGATAATATTTGGACTGTATAATCTATACTTTTTATAGACACTTTATATGTAAAGGACTTCATGCATATTTTGTGATATTATAATATTGACCTTTGAAAGATACTATGATATCTTAGTGTTATGGATATGATTTGAAGAACAGGTGATTTGTATACAGAAAGAAAACTATTTTATGGATTTTTATCATTCAAATATGCATATAGAAATGATACATCGGGTCATGAGGCTTACATGAGAACAGGGTTTCTCACGTGCCGGCTTTATACCCAAGTCAGGTCGTGACAACTATCACGTGAGAAATCTCATTCTCACGTAGGTCTCATGACTTATTGATCGTTTCTACATACATTCTCTATTCATAAAAAATCCATGTAAAATAGAAATTTTTTTTTCTACATACAAATCACCTGCTTCTAGAAACCATCATATAATTATAGCAACCATTTCATTACCAACTCTAAAGTCTGTGATTATAATACTAACAAATACATAAAGTCCAACATATACAAACAACTTTCAGTAGTAAAGTTATGCAAATACATCTCAACTTAATATCATATTATGCAAACTATGAAATATGCTCTATAGTTTGAGATCTTGCCTGCATGTACAGTGGAACACATCTAGAGCAACATACCAGACACTTCACCTAGTGAACTCAACCACTGGAACCTAACGCCACTGGGAGGAAGATGGTTGAGACGTACCCTCAGTAGCTACTCTATTTGTAAATAAGAAATAAAAAAGAGGGGTGAGTTTTGTTACCAAAACCCCGTGAGTGAGTCCTTAGCTAGAGCCCTCCCTTCCTGGAACATTAAGGAAATATTTTATAAAACCATAATAATAATAATAACAAATGAATACACTTCAAAATAGTTTCATATACGTTTATATACATAACATTTTAAAACAACCTTAAACTACTTTGAATCATGAAGTACTCGGAACATGATAAATACATACACATAAAAGCTATGATAACTGTTTATAAATATCCGCATTCTCTATAGGCACCTCACTAGGTCTTGAACTTATCTAGTTTCTGAAAACATTGCCTCCATGACAGCTTGACATTAAAGTTTAAAGGATTGCCCTCATGGCTGCTTAAATGATTGCCTCTATGGTTGTTAGATATGCTAAGATTTACATTTCATAAGACTGCCTTCATGGTTACTTGGTACACCGCTCCCTTGGCGGTTAGAGGTACCAAGGTTACTACTTTCTAAATGTGAATCATATATAATTTAATTGAGAAAGAAAAAAATGAACAATAAACTCTTAGTATTCTAAGAGCATCCGAATCCTTGAAACTTTTACTGTCTGACCTTAGCATAATTGTGACTATAGAATTATGTTCAAGAGATCATCCTTTGTAGACATTATGATTTCACAAGCTCACGGAATATGTAGCCATCAACTGTCATAAACCAAAGGATATATGTGTTCTCAATTTTTTCAACTAAATCCCGAAATCATATCTTAAAAAAACATGTCTTTGTCTCAATCTTTTCAAATGTCTCTATCTTAGGGTTCAGAGCTTCATTACACAAAACTATTCAGTATCAAAATTCATACAATCATCGTAATAGCTCTAAACTATTACAATCACAATTCAACTCTTTATAAACTCATTTTAACGACATTGGTCCCATGGTTTTGCATAAAACATATAGTTCATACTATTTTGAAATCATAATATCATAAATCAATAGGAGTAACAAATCTTTAAATGGTTATCTCTAAAATCAAGCAGAAAAGCAGATTTTGATGAAAATAGATATAATAACAAATATAGAGGTCACATGTTTGACCCCACTCATTTGGAGGAGTAGAATGCACAGGAATAGCACCAATTAGGCACTTGAAAGCAGAAACGAAAGCAGTATCTTAAGGCTTTGGAGGAAGAAAAGTGGAGTTGGATTGAGAAAAGGTGAAGAAATGGAGTTGGGAGGTGAGAAAACGATATGTAAGGGTAATTGGCACCGTTTTTTGTTCAAAAAATTTTTCTAACTTTTTTATTTAAAACTAGGGTATTACAATAAGATTAATGGGTGCATAAGGGTATTTTGGGTATTTCATTTTTAGCTCAAAATAGAAAACAAATAAGATCCATTTGGGTCTGATTTACTTTCTAAGTTTTTAACAGATTTCAATTATTGTTGGATCTCAATTGTTGGGGTTAAGTTGCTTCTAAATTAGTTAATTGAATTTAATTCCTTAATAGAATTGAATTTTTAGGGTTTCCAAACACTCGATTTTGGTGGTTTCCGTGGTTTTCACTTTATCAAACATTTAACTACAATTTTTTCAACAAAAAAAAAGTGTCTGAATTCATTGGTATTTAATTAACCACACTTTTTAAATATTCCATCACATTCGATAAATAGTTTGATGTTGATACACTAGTAATGTAAAATTATTTTAGAGTATCATCCAATTAAAATTTTTTATTTGGATGACATTTCAAGTAATAGGTTTGAGAGACAAGTATAACAATACATGATGGAAAAACTTTTGCCCTATGATTGCATGTAAATTAAATCCTTCAATAAATGAGGTTGTGTCATGCTAAGGTCATTTAAAGTTTTGATATGGCCCTAAAGAGGCTCTAGTCGTTTTTGATATGGCCCAAACTGTCCCGAGCAGCACTGGCTGCAGACTGGTCGTAGTAAATGGGAAGTAGTCGGTTGATCCTTTTCTTTTCATTTTTTTTCAACAAAAACGTCATCTGACCTCTGCTAACATCTTCATCAAATTTTTAAATTAAATAGAGAAGTTTATGAGTTTCACATCTTAATTACCTAAATTCGAACAGAACCTGGTTTTAAAACTTATAAAATGCAATAAGATCAAGCTCAATAACACGTGGTAAATCTTAAACTTACAATGGATCAAATAATACTAGCAGAGAGTCTCTAAAAAACAAATCATACCTCAAAAAGAAGAAAAAATAATCGGACTATCAATTCAATTCATTTTTATAGAACAAAAATACTTACCAATCAATAACAATTTAAACCCAGAAAATTCTAACAACATTAACAAAAAATCCTTTCAATAAAGTTATGTAATTATATAGCATGCCAAATTTAATAATTATCTTTTAGTATATTTTGGTTTTAAAACTTATAAAATGCGATAAAATCTGCCAGTATCTAATGAAAAAATTAACAGAGAGACTAAACTGCATATATCTTATAGTTTTAAAATCCGATTAAAAAAAATTTAAAGTTTAAATATTAAAGTACAAATTTTTTCGTTGGTTTATCCTAGTCTCTCTCCGTTCAAACAAACAACACATCTTTAGATTTTGTTTTCCCCTTATTTTGGGTGCTGAATTTACGCATATCAAGTTGTTTGGTTCAAACTAACACGAGCAAGTGGGAAAAGGACCAACGTGAAGATTGACTTTTAGTTTTTATGCACAAAAGTCCCGATTTTTTCCCCTCAGACGTTGCTTTCTTTTTCCGTCAAACACTTAAAGAGACTGCAGTCAAAGGCTAGTTTTGATCCAGGCACCGCCATTTCCAGCATTGGGCCCCACAAGATCCTGTGTATTACCAAGGTAGGGCCACTAGGGTGCTTCAGTGGCCAATCAATTTGAGTCAAAAGCAAAATAATGTCGTTTACGAGCAAAAATTACAGTATTAGTAAACTAATTAATCCTGATTTGATCACTTAGTCAATGTTGAAGGCGGTTGCTTCTAGCTATGTGTGTTGCAGCTGTTTCCCTCGGTGTATTGATCTTGTGCTCTTCATTGATTATTCTTAATCAAATTAAATCACGGCCGTTTACATTTCTTTTATTACATATAAAGGGACAACCCTTTTTTTCTACTTGACTGCCTTTTTCAAATGAGTGCGAAATTTCAGCTTAAGTTCTCTTTAAATTGAGTGCAGGTTTGACAGCGTCTTGAGACATTAATTAAATAATTGAAATACATTAAAGTGAGTTAATAGGTGTCATTTGGTAAAAATAAAAAATATTAATTGATTATTAGTTTCATATTATATGTTTAATGTTCAAAACTCTTTTTTTTTTGTTTTTATAAAAGAAAACTCAACCACTCTAAGATCTCAGGGGAGTAACCAAAACTCTAGTACTATTAAATATAGTTAATAAGTAAGATTCAACTAAGTATTTAGTATGTACATAAATACATGTCCTTTTGATTTTAATCTCTACAATAAGTACTTAGTATGTGTATAAATACATGTCTTTTTTATTTTAATCTCTATACGTTTTTCCCAGCTTTCCTTGTCTTTTTCTTTCAATATTTTGGGTTTGGTTTATGTTATATGTTAGCCTAATTATTAAGGGGTGATATTTATAAGAATTAAAATAAATTTTTAAAATATTTATAAGAACCAAAAATAAAATATTCAATATTTGTAAGTACTAAATGCATGTTATTAAATATTTATACGAATCAAAATTCATAAAAATAGAGACTAAAACAAAAACATTGAAAAAATGATAAAAGGTTAAATTAAAAAAAGTTTAGAAGAATGAAAACCGAAATATTAGCATTAGAAGAATTAAAAGTTGTTTTCCTTTGCATGTTGGGTCTCTACAGTCCTAGATCCTATTCCTTTGCGTGGATGTATCTTTGGTACCCATTTGAGGACAAGCTTCTTTGTTGCTGAGGTGCATTCTGAATAAAAAAAAAATTAAAAGCAAAATAATATTAATCTATATTTTTAAGGCTTAAAATTTTTTTAAATTACTTGATTATTTACTCTAAAAATATAATGGTACCTATGAAAAAAATAATACTAGAATAGTTTTTAAAACAAAAATTACTGAATGAAATGCAAACATATTTAATATATATAAAAAGTTAACAAAAATTACTAGCTTTTTATTTTATTACTATGATGATTCAGTTGAATTTTTACAATAACATTCATTGTTCCGTTTACAACCAAAAATAAATAAATAAAAAAAATCATTGTTCTAATTATTTTCGTTGTGCTTTTACATACTTATCTTTCTTTTCATGACAAATACTTCGTACGTAGGCTTTGAATTGTATATTGGAGATTCCATAACAGTGGATATATACACATCCAGAGTGGGGCTCAGTTTCGTAAAATACTTTAACAAAAATTAAGGAATATTTAAGAATCTTTGGTTAAAGTAAGATTATATCTAGTTTGATATTATTGTTAATTATTCGTAAAGCAGACACTGTCGGTGTAACAAAAGTTTCTTCTTCATTCAATGAACATTTGAACAAGCATGATGACAGATTATTTGACTGGCTGGTTATTTAATTGATCTTTAATTTCTTCCAAGCTTACAACTTCGAGGAATAATTGATATGTTGGGTTTTAAAAAAACTAACGAATTTAATATTCCAAATTTTTAATTATAAGCATTTACCTGATTTTTCTCAAGAAATATAAAAACCTACTTAAATAACTATGCAAAATGAACAATTCACTAGCCCGGACCAGAATATTGAAGTAGATAAAAGCTTACTGCAACACAACTGAGTTACAAAGCGCGAAACTTGTCCGACACAAGATGATAACAAACGTTTTTAAATATTTTAAGTGAAATACAAATTTTGAAAAATACTCCATATTGTGACAACCAATGAAAGTTGAACCGAACAACACCCAGGCTACCAACCTCTGGGCTTTCGAATGTTTTCCCTAAAATTAACCTGCTAAACCCTAAACCCTAAAATTAACCTACTAATTAACTCATGCCGTCAGCCCGCCAGTAATCTAAACAACACAACCATACATCAACCATAAATTATTGTTATTGGAGACGTAAATCATTCATATAAACTTGCAAACTTCAAAATATTATCGTTTAAAGTTATGGATTAAATTTCTAGGTACGAATAGTGTACAATTTTTCATATAATTATTTAATTATATATTATCACATATCATCCATAATAATTAATAACTTTACATTCACTACATGTAAAATTATGCAAATAATAATAATTAGATAATAATATCAATGTATTAAAATTAACCTCTAAATTTATTAGTGTTTGAGGTTAAAACATGTCCATAGCAATTCAATTGTTTAGTTGACTAAATCAATTAATTAGAATAAAGGGAAAGCATGTGAATCAATGGGTCAAAGAAAATTCCAAGGTAAACGCGGAAATCGTATGAGTATACATGTACGCATGGGCTCTCAAAAATCATGCTCAGGGTCTTTTATTTTCGTGTGCTAGTAGGTAGAAAAGTCATATGGCTATTCTTCCGAAAACGAAGTGTCTATTAATATATTGAAGCTTAGCATGATCCAGCTGTTCTCAAACTCTTGTAGCCATCATCATATTCATATTGATTTGCTTACAAAGCATGGGCACCAATTATATGGAGAATTAGTACTTACCTAAATCCATTAGCTACATCAGTTGCTGATGCCTCTTAAAGATGCAGACTGTGACTCTAATGATGGCATACTGGAATGCTCTTTTTATTATTATCCACTCAAAATTCCTTAAACCTCTGGAAACGTATGGTTTCACGTTGAGCAGTGGCCACTATCAATCCTCCACTCTTTAAAGTCTTTTTTTTTTTTTGGTTATTTTTTCAAATTCATCATCCCTTTTTCATTTTAATTAGTTTGATAGGAAAATATTCTTATGAAGATAAATCTATTAGTAAAGAGAAAAGGTGTTGGAAAGAAATCCATATTATTCACCACTTCAAATGCGATTTAATCTGCATTTAGCTAGGAACAACATGTAACATTTTTGCAATTACAGATAGGTTTAAAAGCATTTTATTCTCTAATTTTAAATCATATGTAATTTATAACATGACTTTTCAAAACATGCAACACAATATCCTAAAATTATCAAATAATGCAAAGCACCCCATATATTAGGTTGACATAAATTTCCTTTCGGACAAACAAGATATATCAAGTTGTATAAAATAGAGACTTAAGAGGGATTAATTTCATACAATAGAAACATCCAAGGTGTTGTTGAGTCGCACAAAATAGGCATTAGAAATGGATATCAACTTAATATATGAGGTGTTTTATACTGTTTGGTAACTTTAGGATTTCATAATGCATGTTTTAAAAAGTCGAGATATAAATTATACATGACCTAAAATTTAGGAGCAAAACCCATTTAACCCTTATAGATATTCATTCTATTATTTATTTTCTAATAGTAAATCGTTTCTCTTTCATTTAGTCTAAAAATTTTATATATCGTGTTTCACCACTCTAACTATGCATGGTATGCTACAAAAATCCTAATTTAATTTTCTCGCTCTTTTAAGATGAAAATCATATCTATTGTTATTCTTTACCCACTCGCGTTAAAAACATAAAAATGGTATTGAATAAATGTAATGGAGAAACAAATTGTGGTCACGTTTATTTGTTATGCACAGCATAAAGATTTTGGGATAGTCCTGTATGTTTAATTATGTATCTCTCCTTGTTAATGTCTATATAGTTCTTTATCATCATCATCTAATTAGTAAAAATCATACTTATTAAAGTTTAATAGTTTTATGAAAAATTATAATTTTTATTATCTTTATGAAAATATTAAAATTTCTATATTTTAATTTACATATTTAGATATAATATATAAACATTTTTATAATAAAATATTACTATAGTGCAAAAAACTGTTTAGCATTAATATTCTTTATTATTTTCAAATTTTGAATTGCTCATTTGTATAGTAAAATTTGAATTATAATTATAATTTAGAACTATAATCCATTTAAATCTTTTTAATAAACTCAAACATAAAAGTTAAGATTTTAAATCAATTTCAATTCTAAAAAATCCCAATCCCAACATTCAACGGAAACCTTAGGATAACAATTTTCCTACCATTCGAAATTGTTAGAAAATTTTCTATTTAGGACTTAAAAGTTAAAATAGAAACGTGGTTGGGATAAAGTTCTCAACACTCAGAACTTGCTAAGTAATTGTAAGTTGTAGCTAAACTTTAAATTTGGTGATATTATTGAATTAATTAACTGTATGATAGCCTTTTGTTTTAAAAAAAATGTAATAATTTAAATTTTTTATTAGAGATCTCATCAAAGACCCATGAAAAGTCGAGACACAGGAAGAAGAGTAAAACTAAAAATATCCGATGACAAAAAACGGGAATCAAATTAATTAACGAGGATCTGAAGAAAACCGGATGGTAGCTAGGAATGGCCGAATGGAGCCACTCTCTACATTCTGCTCCGCGCGGCCCGGTGCCATTTTGGGAAGGATCACCATTTTGAATTTGAAAAATTATGTCACTCATAAAATAATTATTAATAGAAAATAATTTATCGGTGACTTTTCAAAAATCTATATTGTTTGTCAAATTCATCTAAAAGTCAGTTCACCTCAATTTTTATTATTTGAAGTGATTATGTTTCATATTTAATACCAAATTTTCACTATCGAATCATCACTTTAATCTTAAAAGATTATATGTTTGACAAATAGCTCCTTTTATACAAAGTTGGTAGAACGATCACTTTATTAACCCCCAAAAGCCATACATATTTGATAAAATAGCCAATGAAAGAATTGTTTTTGTTAATGAAAATGGAGTTCAACTGACATTTGGATAAATTTGTCAGGTTAATTGGATCTTTCAAAGGTCATACGCTAATATAGTTTATTTTATTGTTTATTTTATTAGCGATCTAATCTTTCGGTGACTAAAATGGTCATTTTCCCAAATTTGTATATATCTTACTAACAAATGTCTTAAGATTCAACTCGTTTTATATCTTTGTTAATATTTATTCTAAAAAAAGGAAAAATAAAAAAAATAATCCATTAATTATACAATTATTAATGGATTATTTAAAGAAATTAATTCAACTATCAAATTATGCTAGTAGTAATAATAGTGGATATAGTTACCTAACATAATTTGGTACTTTCTTAAATTTCTTTTAGTTGATAGGTAAAACAATATCAATGCATAAAATTAAACTATCATAGATGGAATTATGATTGATGATCTATTTACTCCAAGAGTAAGTTTAGTATACTTATTCTATTCAATAACTCTTTATTATAGAAATTGAATTTGATAGATTTGATTGCTGAATTATATAAAATTATATTCATGATTAATAATGCTAAATTTTAGGAGGAAAAAAAATCAATTCACAATAGGTATGTATTCTAATAATTAATATTATTTACTTATATTTTTAAAAATATATTATGCATCAAAATAAAGTAACATAATAAAGTATCAAATCATTTTTAAATTAGAGTTTAATTTATATTCGTTGACAGTGTAAATTGTTTTACACTGTTATTTAATCATGTATCACCATATCAATAGAAGTGGTTAGTGTCAGACCCACTATTTAAAAAGTCATATAAATAAAATGATTTGATTATATGTTAATGTAAAAAGTTTTACATTATTAATGCATAGAAATTAAACTCTTTAAAATATATAAACTTTTATATATTTAATCTACTTCTCAAGAACTTTTAACTTAATAATTATATTTGTAAGATTTCTATACATAAAAACTTACACTTTAAGTAAATAAATCTCATGTGTGTGTGTGTCTATATATATATATATATGACTTATAAAATATACTGGAGTGGATATACCGTCCCTGAACTCCTCCTATATATGTCGAATATAATGTGGCAATTTGTTGTAGCCCACTAAATCGAGTGCGTTTGTTCATTTTTGTTTCACTTTTATCATAAGATTCATTGCCTTAAAAGGTTGCCACTCTTATACACCAATTTGATAATACATACCCATGGAAACTGATTAGTTGTCCCCATCATTTGAAGCAAACACAAAATGTGTGGGATACTTTATTGTTGGGGTATGTTAGGAAACTTTTATATAAATGAATAATTACTTAGGATTTAATTGTCATATACTAATAATATAAAAAAATTTTATACAATCATCCAATTAATTATTATCATATAAGTTATACTAATTGACTTTTATATCTACTATATAAAAAGTCATTTGAATGAAATATTTTGATTGAATAATAGTATAAAATAATTTAATATTATCAGTGTATTTAAATCAAATTCTATTGCTTATTAGGTTTATCACTTGTGAAAAAAGAATTGAACATGATATGTATAAAATCTAAATCGGTTTTCGGTAATATAAGATTGGGTGTGGTATAAAAGCTGTAGGTTCTAGCTAATAGCTAAAAACTAAAACATCAAGAATCAATTCCTTAGAGGGCGTAAACTCATTCACTTTTGAGGTTAGGTGGTGGTCTTTCGTAATTCCTACACACATACTTATATGTCTAAAAGGGTGCATGCTCCGCTGAGCTCCACTACATATCTGTCGAAAAATATCAACGCGCTTATTGTGAGAACATTGATTCAGATTAACGCATCACAACTCGCATTTTATTGACAGGTTGAGTTAATTTTTAATATAATAGACAACAACGATAGGATTATATGATTAAATTGATTTTATTTATTTAATTTTGAACATTATCGTGCTTAGTAATTCAAATTTATTTTACTTGTGTTAAATTATTTATAGCCATTGAAGTTAAATAATTTTTATATGAATTGCCTCAGAAATCGCGTATACGATATATGACTGATATAATATAAACTAAAGCAGTTTATATTAAAATTAGTTTATTTATCAAATAACTCCTAGCTATAAGTAGACGATTCCGACTCAAATGAAAATAAAAACACACAATTAAAGATGCTAAAAAGAAAATGCCAAACGATATCATGCCAAACAAAAGTATAAAATAATTAGAATTTGCAGCAATTCCTTTATTCAACTTCCATATATTAGTAACATTTTAAGTCTGTATTTATTTTTTATTTTATTTTTTCATATTATTATCTTAAAGTTTTGTAAGATGTAAATCCTATGTTTACTTTGGACTGTGTGGGTGTATTAAAGTGGTGTGGGAGTATTTGAGAGAGAAATTTATATGATGTATAAAATTTTACATGGTATTTTTTTTTATTATCTTCTGACAATGTTTATGATTTTTTTTTTCTGTTTTTAAAGTTTTTCATGTTAATTATTATATTGTGATATTATTATTATTATTATTTCTCCATATTCAAGGTGGTTTTCAATAAAAAGAAAATGATATTTTTTCCAACACAAACACACAAACGGTGGACCTTCTAACATCAAATGTAAGATTAACAGATAGATTCTAATATCACATAAAAAATGAGGGTCTAAAATCACTTTTAAAATCAGTTCAAAAGGAAGGATTGTCCAAATAATTATTAACAAAAGTTAGAAAATATCGTCTTGGAGACGGGGTTTAGGAGGTGATTCGTCGGAGTTGGTACCCTATTCGCTCAACATGAATGATGATAATTTTTATGGTAACGAATGATCTTTTCTAGTGCACTTTAATGCCACCCTATTCCCTACCCACAAGAAAAGGAAAAGAGGAGCATTAAGGAAATTCCATTGTTTCATTTGCATCCAGTAGTACGGGCATTTAGGACTTTTTCTCATTTTCTTTTGGGTCTGCGGCACTTGGGACTGTGAACAAGTCAACTCCACTGCATAAACCAGGCGTTTGGAGAAAGTGAGAAGAAAAAAAAAATAGCTTCGGGGTGCTTATTGTTTGGTTTGTTTTTGTTTCAGGTGGAGATGGTACATGAACATGAACACGGTTTCGAGTTGTCTGCGGGATGAGGATTTTAAGGCCCAAGTCCCAATCATGAAAGCACATTAGACAAATATTTTTTTTTTGGAAAAAAAAAGTTATTAAGAAAATGCAAAATAGTAGTCTCCACCTTTTCAACCACATTGATGAAGGGAAATAAAAGAAAAAATTTAGCGGCTTTTAGTTTTTCAGATTTTGTTAAGGAAATACTGAAAATCCTGAAAATTACAGATTTCAATTTTAAGTTTTTTCAATTTTTCCTTCACAATTTTCTGAAAACTAAAAATAAAAACTAATAGCAAACAGCCCCTAAAATACCCAGTCAATTTCAAAAGGCCTGCCATGCATAATCCCAACCCCCCTTTTTCAATAGCACTTGTATATACACAATATTAATAAAATAATTAATGAGTTTAATTTTTATGGACTCAACGATGGAAGATGATTGAAAGTTCAAGGGGCAAACATATTCCCCAAAGAATGAAATAATAATAGGATATAATAGGATATGTTGAGTGATCATATTGTCCTTGATCATTAGAAAATTGAGATGGAGATATTTAATTTACGCAAACCAAACAAAGGATTGCATAGAAGGGTTAGAATGGTGACAGTGTGACTCTGTAGAGTATCACTTCATAAATTAGCAGCGGAAGCAAGAAACAAGGGAAGGCAAGAGAATCATGGGTGTGATATGGGAGATGCGACATTGTCTTTGTTACTGTTAAAGAATAGGGTAAAGTTTGAAAGTAGGAAGAAAATTCAAGGTGGCCTTTATTTTAACTTATGAGATGAGCGTAGAGGAAAAAATGAATAAAATTGATTAAGAAGTCTAGGATTTATTATATAAATAGATTAGTAGAATTTTTCTTTCTCTCATAATATAACATATTAACTCTCTAATATTTATAATAATTACTTTTTAGAGACAACATTTTTAATTTATATATATACACACACACACACACAAACATTTTTTTAAAAAAATATTTGGGCAGCTACCTCCCATAGCCCTAAGTTGCGCCATTATATGCATCGTCATTCTATTAGTATAAAATTTTTCTACGTTATTATCCAATCGAAATATCTAATTCGAATGACTTTTAAAGTAGTGAATGTGAAATTCAACTACTTTTGTTAATGTAACAATGGATGATTAAATGACAGTATAAAAATTTTCTCACCATCAATGTATAAAAATTAAACTCATTATTAATTATGTTAATATTTATGTTGAAATTAAATATCAACTAAAAAAAATACATAGCCCCTACCAATCGAAATTGAATTTAAAGCCAGTTAGTCCCTCACAACATAATGATAAACCATGGTTTAATAAATTGGTTTCTCAAGGAAAAAAGTATATTTTGTGGTTCTTACAATTAAAAAAAATGGACAAGTTAATTCATTTTCAATATTTGTATAAACTTATTTCTCCAACCTGTATTTTTATTAGCAATGATCAATCTGAATTATTTTTATATTATTAAAGATTAGGTTATCCTATAAATTATTCGAAAATACTAAGAAAATATTATCTTGTCCTATAACTTTAATTGGGTGCGATGATGAAATGATTTTTTTTCTTGAAGGACTAATTTGTTTGATGCTATTTTTTGTTAGAAGAGAAAATACACATTTGAATCAAAACTCAATAAACATGTATATGCACAACATATTGCTTATTGCAATATCACAATATCTAATTAAGTAAAAAGTTTATAAAAATTTATCTCACATATTTGAATTGTATTTTCTAATTTACATAGAAATAAACAAGTAAAAAATAAAAGAAAATGATAAAATTAAATTATTGAGATATTAAACTTATCCAATTTCTTCTCAAAATAATCATAATATAGCATCCTTCAAATCCTTATAACATATAAAAGAGATTTAAGGAGGGCCATATATATATTAGACACACACACACACACACACACACACACACATATATATATATACATATGAAAATTAAAAAATTTTGGGGGGCTGTGACCATATTAGAGGCTCCGCCCCTGCATGTCTCCATTATAATTGTCTCTCGTGGAAGATATTATGAGCAATTAAAAAAAAAAAATACATAGCCTCTCCCTTTAATTTTAGCTACCGTAAAAGAAAAATCAAATTTTATACCTTCTCAATTAGCAACAATTTTTTTTCTTAAAAGAAAATATCAGAATAGCTTTCTTTTATCATACAACCCATCGACTAACACACTCTAACCAACTAAATCAAAACCCCAAGCGACCACTGAAAAGAATATCTTGCACGATTTGACATCTATTATGCATAAGTTGGACTCTTCTTGAGTAAAAAATATATATTTTGTAGATTACCTTATAGGGTTGATCCTATATTATAACATTTTTCCAAGAAAAAAAAAATCATTACAGAAGAGAATGAGGATACAACTTGACTCCCCATTTTTTATCGAGAGATAGGCTACTATACTGAGTTATAGATCAAGTAGTGTTTTACAAGGACAAACATACATATTGGATTTTGTTTGATTTGTCTCTTAAGAGTAGTATTTATTAAGAAATACAAAATAAAAAGTATGATATCCATTTTTGTTAAAAGAAATATACGAAATGGTTTAGTTTTTAGTTTTTTTAACATCTATCTTAGTGATACTTGTTAGCCAAATCCTTACTTTATTATTATTATTATTTTTATTTGATCCTCTACAATGAATTATTTTCTGGAAAATAGAAATGATTCAACTTAAAACTATATTACTGAAAATAATTAAATTAACTTAGCATGTGTTGAAAAAAGTGCAAGTATAGATTAAAATTATTTTAACAATTAATTGTAAATATAATTATTTATTCTATGATAATTATGTGAAAATCAATTTATATTTAGATGTATTAGCTTAGAGGCAATTTATATTTGAATGTACTAATTTAAATGTAATTTTAAAGTGGTGTGTTCTGCTTTGTTATAATAAAAAAAGTATAAAAGAATTATTTATAATTATAAATTATTTTTCATCTTAAAATTATAAATTTTCTTTATAATTTTATTTTTCTCTTTTTAACCCAAACATATCAACTTATTTCGAAGTTTTTATTTTAAAAAATAATTTTAGATTATCAACTGATAATTCGAATACACTCTTTAATTTTCATGCCCCTTTTATTATACCACTTTATTAGGATATTCTTCTATTAGCCAATAACTTACTTTTATCTTACAAATGTTATATTTAATACCGTATATAAATACTTCAAAAGTATTTCAGCAATATAAATACGAAATAAAATTTTAAAACAACTAGTTTGATAGGGGTGGGGTAAGAAGATTATTATTATTGGACAGCAACATAGTCCTCACTAACATAACAAAATTCCCCTTATTTCTTGTGATAAACCATCGAAGCCTTTATTTATTTATTTATTTTTACTGATCTCATAAGCGTTACGTCATGATACAGTTTCTTTTTATTTTTTTGGTCGGGTCACGATAAGGTTGTTACCAGCAACAAAAGTTTTGTACCCGCGGCAAGAAGAAAATAGACCCTGGAGTACTGGACATATGGGCCAGTGCTGGAACAAACTGTGGGTGCATAAATGTAACTTTTCTATATACTTTATAGTGTGTGTGTATATATCTCCTTGCTGATCTAAGATTTCCAAAAACCTTAGAGGGTTCTACGAATTTGGATTAGTGGTCTTCCAAAACCCATGCCACCTAAGTTCTCAAAACGCGTTCTGAACAGGGAACTCTTTTGTCACTTAATCCAATTCTTTATTTCCCCTCCATCAATTCTGCGCTAATCCAATCCCCAAATTTTGATTTCAAAATGGTGACACATGCCATGCCCTTATTAATTGCTGCCACCTCAATTTCACTTCCAAAACAAATTTAATTCATAAAATGATTAAAATCTCCAACCCCCCCCCCCCCCCCCCCCACAAACGCATTATTTGCCCCAATCAAAAAATACGCACAAGCACAGACTAATCATTAATAAATATAGCAGCTTACACAGGTTTTGTTTGACACAAAGCAGATACTTACATTAAATTAAAGATTTAAATCATCCCTCGCTCGTGCAGCTACGAGGAAGCTCACCCAGGATGTCCCTAATCCTTCCACGTTTCTAATTCAACGGCACGCACTTCCACACGCCTATAAATACCAGTATCTGGCACACACTAACGTTCACACTAGTACCTTTGCATTGAATAACATTACATTGACACATTACTCTATAATATAGACCTCAATTAAACTAACCTCATACCACATTTAGTTGCATGGACATGCCTTCTTCTTCAGATGCTACAACCCGGCATCAACATACTGGTGCTGCTACTTCGCCATACAGAGGTGTCCGCAAGAGGAAATGGGGAAAATGGGTGTCCGAAATCCGTGAGCCAGGGACCAAGACAAGAATATGGCTTGGAAGCTTCGAGACTCCGGAGATGGCAGCAGCAGCATATGACGTTGCGGCTTTGCACTTCAGGGGGCGTGATGCGAGGCTTAACTTCCCTGAACTTGCAACCACCCTCCCTCGCCCCGTCAGCAACAATGCTGACCACATACGCATGGCTGCGCATGAGGCAGCTCTCCGGCTGAGGACCAATGCCCCGGCAGCAGAGCCTGGTGGTGGGACGATGACTACCTCCAGTTCTGCTGCCGCGGCACCGGTCACCGTGAGGCTCTCCCCCACACAGATTCAAGCCATCAATGACTCCCCTCTGGACTCGCCCAAGACGTGGATGCAAATGCCAGACACGTTCATGTTGGATGACTCCATGGTGTTTGCAGATGGGTATGATCAGTTTGATGGGGACAATGAGTGGAATGATTCTCTTTGGGATCCTTAGATGGATATGGGGGGTAACGTATGGTATACCTTACCAATAGTGGATGCATCTATAACATATAGTATTTTGATTTGGCATTACATTATTAGGTATAATGTATTGGTAACTATATATGCATTCAATTAAATATTATAGGTGACAAGTTGATATATGAGTAGACGGGTGGGGGGTGACAGCAACAACTCCATTTGACTTGTGCGGTGTTTGACACAAATAAGAAGTAGTAGAGGAACGAGTCTTCATTATATTGTTTTTCCTTTTATTCCCTCTCTTTCCTTTTCTTTCAGGAATG
>CM062344.1:12757752-13207752 GCA_031216105.1 Dalbergia cultrata
GGATAGTCGTCAATCTATAAAGCAGCAGGGGATGTTACATGACCACTACAAAAGCCAACCCCATCGCATGTCCCTAAATGCTAAAAAAACAAATTGCACAATGGTTTCAAAACCCCACATCCTCCTTTATTTTTTTATAAAGGGACATTTTGAAAGCTTGTTTAACAAAAGAAACCTCACTTTTAAAAGTTTTAGTTTCACACAAAAAAAGGATGCTTTGGTTATACCTAGAATGCCTTAGTCAAGTCAGCCCTTTCTTCAGACACAGCCCCTTCTTCAGTCAAGCAGTTGCGGCCACTTCCTCAGTCATGAAGTGAGGCTTAGGGTGAGCTTCTTCTAAATAACAATAAGGCTTTAAAGATTTAAGGTGAGCTTCTTTCAGCTTTAGGTTGTCTAATTTGGGCTTTGAAGATAGGGATCTAGGAAGGCAATTCGATTAGGGTTTCGGTTCAGATTGTGTGTGCGTCGGAGAAGGATAAGGCAGCATGTGTGTAACGGAGAGGCAGGATGTGTTCATCAGATAAGGATGTGTATGTGTTTAGCGATTAGAAATTTTGTTTGTGTTTCAAAGAAGGCAAGTGAGTTTAGAGATTAAGGATTGGAAATTAGAGTTAAGAAAGGGGTATTTGTATCCAATAATGTATGCATGTGAGAAGTACATGTAAACTTAACAGTGGCTTTGGACATTTGTATAACGGAAAGGCTTCTTCGCACTATCTAGTAAGTATAGGAGGTTGCGTTGCACAATTTGAAAACTCATGGTCTGAATTGCACAGGGCCAAATGTTCAAGGGGGTAAATTGCTTTTTTACCTTGATAAGAGGTATTTATGCCACTTATCTTGTTACCAAACCTTAGCTTTTTACATGAGTTTTACTGAGTTATTGATGCAATTAATAAGGATTTTGATTTACTTCTTATTATGTGATTTTAGTAGAATTATTGACTTTTGCATTGATTTTGAGAATAATTTATAATTACACCATGTTGGGTTTGACTTGTCTCTTTGAGTATGGTTTTGTGCACAGGAGCTTTGGATTAAATGCAAAGTGTCAAGAACAAGACTGAAAACTCTTTGTATGGAGCTTGTAGCTGCAATCAATTTGGGAGAAAAATAGAAAAGCTCTTGAGCTCATTTGAGCACATTTGCAAAAAAGTATTGTGATGGAAACTATGTATCTCTCTACAAGGATCATATTAAGACAAATAAAAATGTTTTGGAATATTGAAGAAGTCCTCGAAAACTTTCATGTTCAGCTCAAAATCTAGTTCTAAGAGCATCTTGGTGAAAATTGAGTTGCAAGATTAAAGGTTACTAATGTTCTGATGCTATCCAACTTGACCTCTAATTAGTATTTTCTCAATATCTGGAGCTACAGATGTCCTATTGAGGTGATTTTTATGGCATTGGAAAGCTTATTCAAAGGACTACAATTGCTATTTCTAATGCCAAGGATAAATTTGGATGTTTAAGGGGGAAAAACAGACTGAATACATGAAGATGTCGGTTCTATCCAGCGTTGAAGTGCTCAACAGCCCTCGAAAAATTATTTTTATCAACGTAACTCAATGTTGAGCACTGCAGCAATCATGCGATGACATTTTAACATCTAATTAATCTATTTTTGAGCCTCACTTTGACCCATTTTAGAGAGTAATATATATAAATGATTGACATAGACTTTTGCCCGAGCTTTGGACTCAGTTTTAGATTTGTAATTAGGTTGCTATTATTCTCTCTCTACATCTTCTTCTCTATTCTTCTCTCTTGTAGGATTCCATTGGTGAAGGTGTTTTATTTTGGAGATTGTGGCAAGGATTATTGCTATTATTTACAAGTTCTTTTTCATTTTCATTGTTGTAATCCTCCAGAGATGGAGAAGTAAATCTTCCTACTAGTGTAAGGATTTCTAGATGGATTGAGACGACATTTGAGACCCTTTGTTTATATTGAATAAATTATTTTTCTTATTGTTCTTCAGTTTCTATTTTTATAATTATTGTGGTGGTTGTTATAATTTTTATTAGAATAAACAAATTGGCGATTGTTGTTTGGGAAAACCCTTTGGGTATAAATTGATAAATATATTGGTTTATATTTGAAGTAGAACAATATGATTAATCTTGTGATTAGCTGTTAGACTACAGCAATTGGTACTTTAAATCATTGTAATTTCCAATTAAATTGAGATCTTGTTTATTGGTTACTTTCATTAGTTAAATTCTAGGAATCGATTGAGCACTGGTAGAATTATCAGTAATTAATTACTAATAGCCACTAATGGATTCAATATTTAGTCAATAATAATTAATTTCAATCCTACGGAGACTTTGCATTAGCGTTTTCTTCATTGTTGCTATTATCTTTTAATTTAAATTGCTTTACTCTTAATTCTTCAAAACTAATTTTTTTCAACTAAGTGTTGAAGCCTCCTAGAGAGACTACCTACATTGTGTCATTTACTACATTTTTTGTGTAACTTAGCATCAAAATAAATTTATAATTTGAGGAGGTAGGCGACAGCCTCTGTTCATTTTTCCGAATACTATCCCTAATTAATTTTACATTTTCAAAGCATTCCATTTAATATTAGTGTGCTATATCAATTAATATGTAAATATTAATACATTCACTATATTTTACTCAATTACCAATGTCATTTATTGTATTTCTTAATATCTGTATTTGTCCAAAATTAACATATATTTTGAAAAGAAGGGAGTAACTAATACTACTAATGTAATATAATCTAAATTAAAAATGAAAATACATAAACAATGCAACTTCAAGAAAGATAATTAAAAAAATGAATGTGTGTTAAGATTTTTCTTTTGCATATATACATATAAATAATTTATATAAATAGGGAATTTTTTAGACCTTCATGGGGCAAAGATCTCATTCATTATCCCTATCCCATTTAACAAACGGTGACTTCGCCCCCGTCCTCGTGAAGACTAAATGTGTTCCTATTCTCGTCTTTTTTTTCAAGTAATCCCCGTGGATATCCTTTTTTAATCATCCTAACTATTTGCAACTTTTTGAAAACTAAAATATTAAATTTATAAAAACATAAAAATATGCTTTCTAATTAATCTATATTATATATAAAAGGAATAGTCCCCTTAGTGTCCAAAAATCCTATTTCTTAAAATACATTTGATGCATATGGAGTTGAAGAAAGTTACAAAAATAAATTAAATAAGTTAAAAAAAGTAAAAGAAATTATAAACATAAAAAAATTGACTGATAGGTACGCAAGTGCTTGCAATTCACTAGTAAAAGTTAATGAATAAATTTAATTTAAATTATTTCAATTACACCTCATTTCCTTTTGCATCATTTTAGTAAATATTCTCCAAATGAATATTTTTCATATTCCTACATAACCATATACAAAATAAGAATCTCATTTCTCAATGGTTATTGAGTCCATTAGATTATCATAAATTACCTTCTGAATTTCGTTATTAAAAATAAGTACCCTTTAAGATCTTCAGACAATTGCTCTTTATCATTTTCTAGTTCTTTAGCTAAGAGATGACTCTAAAATTATTTAAGTGGTGAATTATTTGGGTATAACATTGGCTTAAACTCTTTCAATGACTTTCCAGTTAAATTAAATAAATTTTCAATTTTAATTAAAGATAAATTCTTTAGCTATGAACTTGGGAGAAAAAAAATACAAAAAATAATTTTTTTATATGGTAATATGAAACTCTCAACTTATTCTTAAAAATACAATATTTGTCTTTGAAATTTAGAAATATAATATTAAAATCATTAATAATAAATTTAAATTACAATTTAAAACCCACATTAATTCTTTAATATATTTCTCTAGTCATATAAGATTTTATTTTCTTAAAGTTCCCAAACTTGCTCCCATACAAATTGTGGTATGCTTATTGTGTTTGTCACTAATAATGTAACAAAGAGTTTCCTTTATTGATTTTCAGGCTCTAACTCAACAATTTCCTTTATACCTTCAATAAGTTCATTGTTTAGGAAATGTATGAGAAATTTTCTATAAATTCTATTCGTATATTAAGCTTCCAAAAAGAAAAAAATAGTTTTTAATAACCTTAGCACATGAATTTATCATTTTTTTAAAGGATAATTTGAAAACTTAAAATCACAGTAGCTTGATAAACAAGGCACAATTTTATATTAAATAAGGAAATTATAATTTCATAAACTGCTTAGTTTTTGTTATTTTGAATTTAAGCCCTATATAAATATATCAAAATATGTATTTGGCTTTTATGAATATTAAAAATTTAGTTTTTATCTTTATAAATATTTTTAAAATCCTATTTTTATTTTTATAAATGTCATTATGTAAAAGTGATAACTAATTGTGAGACCATAAATATAATACTGAAAAAAAAGGCTAAAAAAAAAAAAAGCTAAAACAAAAATAACCAAGAAAGAAAGTGAAAGAGTTATAAGATAAAATTGATAAACAATCATAGAGAATACTCTTATTATATCTTGAATAAATTATCTCATTTTAGTATATCAAGACTGAATTTCTAGTTTATACCAAATATTTTAAATTAATGAATATATTGATTTAAATATAATGGATCATATTACAGCATATATATATATATATATATATTTATATATATATATATATATATATATATATATATATATATATATATATATATATGTTATCATTTTATTAATAGATACAAAAATAATAATTAATTAATATTATATATTAATTAATTAATTGATAATTAGGAGTATATAAGTAAAGCAACATAACTTATATCATTTAAACTTTTTTCAAACACTTATATTTTAGAAAAAAAACTTTATAATTTAAAATTACTTTGTATTATTTATTTATTTTATTTATCACAATTATTTTAAATAACTCCAATACATAAGATTGTCAAAATAATGTACAACATTTTTTGTCATGTAGATTTCAACATAAATTGCTCATATATTAAAAATGGTTATTACCTCGAAAAATTTTCCTCATAGGAGTTTGAAATATTTGTATTAATTATAGGTGATAGATTTATTTATCATTAATTATTTTAAATAACTCCAATATATAAGGTTATCAAAATAATGTACATCTTTTGCCATGTAGATTTTAGCTTAAACTGCAAAAATATTAAAAATTATTACTATGAATATTGAAATTATATAAAGTAATGATAGTAAAATAATGATATATAATAATTATGATTATGTTTTTTAAAAATATTAATTATTAAAGTTATATAATTTGTGGACTCTAAATTACTTTGGAAGGTACACCTAGAAAACCCAAAGGAGTGTTGAATATTAGTATTGTAGATTTAATTAGATGTGGATAAATTTTAAATATATTTAATTTTTGTAGTATAATCTTGCTATTAAATGTTGATAATTGTTAATGATATTCTAATAATATGTTATAATTACAATTTTATTTTTTCAAAAAAATAATTAATGATTAATTTTTTAAAAATTGTGGGCCCTAAATCATTTTTGTTGCGACACTTGTAAAATTTTTCCTCATAAGAGTCTGAAATATTATTCTTATATATAGATTATAGATTATAAATTACAGATTATTTATCACTAATTATTTTAAATAACTCTGATATATAAAGTTAGAAAAATAATGTATAACATTTTTCACCATGTAGATTTAAGCATAAATTACCCATATATTAAAAATGATTATTATGAATATTAAAATTATATAAATTAACGATACTAAACTAATGATATATAATAATTATGATAATAAATCTTTTAAAAATATTAATTATTAAGTTATGAACTCTGTGGACTCTAAATTACTCTAAAAGCTACACCTAAAAAACCCAAATGAGTGTTGAATATTAGTATTATAAATTTAATTAAATGTCAATAAGTTTTAAATATATTTAATTTTTGTAGTCCAATCCTGCTATTAAATACTAATGATTATCAAT
The DNA here is from genome assembly GCA_031216105.1 of Dalbergia cultrata. Classification (NCBI taxonomy): domain Eukaryota; kingdom Viridiplantae; phylum Streptophyta; class Magnoliopsida; order Fabales; family Fabaceae; genus Dalbergia; species Dalbergia cultrata. The sequence continues at coordinate 12,763,701 of CM062344.1, forward strand.
GATATTCTACTAATATATCATAATTGCAGTTTTATTTTTTAAAAAATAATTAATAATTAACTTCTTAAAAGTTGTGGGCCCTAAATCATTTTCGTTGTGACACCTAGAAAATTTTTCCTCATAAGAGTCTGAAATATTAGTATTATAGATTATAGATAGATTATAGATATATCTAGTTTGACGTTTTTATTTTATTTTTTGGTAAGCAATAGGGTGCTAAGCACTCATAATTTGATTTATTTTATAAAAGAAAACCCATTTTGACATTACAAAAACATATATCATATAATGGTTCATCCATCCACATGTATTGGAAAGAGAATTTAAATAATAAAAAGAAATACAAAATCAGTTCTGTCAGATATTTTTTTTGGTAAGGAGTTTTGTTAGATTACATATGCCTAACAACACCTAAAGAAAGTAAGAAAACATAGAAGAAGAAAGTGATCTACTAGTCATGTTATGAATCATTGGCATAGTTTGCATGGGAGGTTAAAACTCGTGTCATGAAATGTGTAACTATTGCATGTGAAGGGGCGTTCTGCGGCCAGCTTGCCAAAGGGATGTTCATGGCTTACAAGAATAATATAGTGGTCATACCATATTTTGATATCTAAAAAGTGGAGTCTATCCACTTTATCAAACTAACACTTTTAGTCATACCAACAAAAATGATTAATCCTTCTTCTCCTTCCTTTAGCTCTCCTCCTGCTCTTCACCCACAAGAAAAAAATTATAACAAATTTATAATAGATTATTTCAATGTAAATAAAATCTCCTATTTTGATCCTCTCGTCAAATCTTTGTCTTCCTTTCAAATAATGATAAAATCTATTTGTAATTTTTGTCTTCACTTTGTCTTCAAATCAATTTTTTAGTCTTCTGTTTAATTTTCAAATTATTAGTTACTGCTTTATTTACCTACATATAAATAATGTTAAGGATTTATCTAATCAGTGTCATTAGAGCAATAGTTAAGGAATTGAAAAATGTAATTTTCACGAAAAATCCTTGGATGAGTACAAGTTTACCTTTCTATTTTTACACGCACACTCATAATAAAATTGATGAGATCCATAAACAAGAAAACGTATCTTATATAAAATAAGTGGGAGTCACTTTTTTGATGAATGTGTGTAAAAATGAGGTGATAAACTTATACTCATACAATAATCTCTTCATAGGAAATTGAAGTTTTTTTGGTCCTTAAAAGCATGTGATCCATTACAAAATTTTAACATTTATTTTTTTAGAATCCTTGGTCGATGTATTTAGGGCGTTAGTTAGCATAACCATAATGTTAATACTACCATAAAAAAAAAAAAAAATCATACATTTTCGACATTTCATCCAATAAACCAAAAATTGAAAAGGACCATAGAAATCAAGGTCAAATAAAGAATAATGTCGTTTAATGAGATTATAATAGGACAAATTAAAGGTGGCCGATGGATAGGCTAAAAAGCAAGTAAATCATACCATTGCTATACTAACATTAGAATTTTGATCTTAAGAACTGACTGAGTATATATGCCTATGTCTTTGTCCTTTGGATAAGTTGATTAATACAGGGCCCATGCTTTGCCACCATTACAATTGAACCTTTTAAGCTTGCCAAAAAGCATGACTAGGATGAGGACTGCTTTTCCTTTGCTACTGTCATGTCCTGCCAAATTGGTCCAAGTTTTGTTTCTAAACTTCTAATCGTCTCTGGCAGTTGCAGCTATAACCCGTTGAGGACCCCACACTCCCATATGCACTGCAATTTAAAAAGAAAAAAAATTAGATACACAACCCAAAAAAAAATAAAAAGTACTTTTTAATAAATTTTTTTAATCAAAATAATAATGCACAGGAGCTCTAATTGAGAGAAAGTCTCACCCAAGGACCTCCACGATAGTGCTCAAGAGGTTAAAGTTAAGGGGATCTCGTGCTAGCTTGTCTCTCTCGGTGGTGCAGATGAGAATAACAAAAGTAGCTAGGTAAGAGATATGTGACAACACAAGAACCTTCACGAAACTATTTTTCATAATCCCTCTCTTCTTGAGTTTATATTGCAGTCTTCGTCCAACGTAGGCGAAAAGGTGGTGTATGGTGGCAAGGAGATGAACTAAGTGTATCCAACCACGTCAGGATCCGATTTAGTATTCAATTCCATGGATATGCTTTTCACTTTCTTTGTTTTTGTTTTTTTTTTTTAATTCCACATATCAAATTACGTACTCATTAATTTTATATTCATGCCATGTACATAAAGTCTATACAATTTCATATAATTTGAAAACAATATGATATAGAATACGTACTTAGTATTGTCCAAAATATTCAACTTTGTACCTTATTTATAGTTTCTTAATTACATGATGATATATACAACACAAAATATTCAACTTCATTCTAATATTGTGGAAATATTTATAAACATTTATTGTTATAAAATATATTATTTGAATATGTGGATGTCTTTATCCAATTAAGATTTGAGCTAATTAATTACACAAAATTTGTTATAATTTGATATGACATATATTATATTTTTTACCTTTTAGCTATAAATAATTTAGTGCTCTATCAAGACGACGTTGGAGAGTACCAGTAATATTAGGGAAAAAAACATTTAAGTCCTCTAAACTTTTAGGTACTTGCAAATAGCTACTTTTAACTTTGGGATTTTTCAACTAGTTAATTAAGGATACTGTGAAAAATAAGATGCAATACATTTTAGCAAATTCTATACTTTGCAAAAATCAAAACCCATCTTCCTGATACTAAAATTTCCGTTTTCAACTCTAAAGGGCATTGGTCAGATAAATTATTAACTTCTAAATCTTTCAATTAGAACTTTAATTAGAAATTTATTCAATTTCGAGTTTAGCTTGTTGGCATGGTAAAATATATACATGCCACATGTCAATGTCATAATATTTGCAATTCTTTTTCTTTTTATGATTTTTCTCTTATTATATTAAAATTACATATTAATAAAAAAAATTAAGGTCTTAAAAACATTTCAAAAAACATGATTGAATTTTTTTCAATTCCTGACAGAATAAATTTTGCCCTTTGTTTTTTTTATTTGATTATTCCTATAATTTTTTAATACTTAAATCAAAATGGTTACTTGCTGTGAATTGAGCATTTTGTGTGTACTAACTTCAAATTAAATGTTACTTGTTCTTGGTATCTATTATTGTCCCAAAACTGCAAAGATGTGAACAATTTTTTCAAGGAAAATATGTGAGATCTTGAGTTGTATATGCTCTTTTTCATAATATTATTATCTCTTCTTTTTAACTCTTTTCTATCCATTATTATAGTTTGCAACAATTACATCAAATTTCTAATAATTATTAGCACACGTAGGATTTGAGTTGTATTATTGATACCTGTGCATATGAATAAAATGTTGAAAATCATGTACGTACAAACTATCAATAATTACATCATTAATTTATCTCGTTAGTGGATCTTACAACAGAATTTTAAATCTGGTATTTGTTTTAATTTGAAGGAGAAGAACTTTTACAGCATGACAATGAAGATCACCAACATGGCTGAAGAGAGTGTGGAAAAAGGCAATGGACTTTTGATAGGCATTCAGACCCTTGGGACGAGCAACAACAACTGAAAACATCGGATTCTGGAAAGCATGTGATAATAACGTGTCTCTCCGTGATTCTGCAAGAGGTAAACGAACTCAAATTTCTTGGTACATTTCCCCAATGCAATAGGAATACATCTAAAAGTTAATTAAAAATTTTTAATTGAAAGGCAATTCTAATATTTTTTTCAAGGATGATAGTACATAAAAATTAAATTCTTAAACTATTTAGCAAAAAATTATAAAATATTGAACTTTAAATTGGGAGTGAATCAAATTTTCTTAATTTATACTCAATTTCATTTTAGATAATTTTTATATTCCACGTATTTAAAGTGGCTAAATATTTTTAAGATAAGAAACTATGTTATGTAAAATTATGAATGTTGTGATTGTGTATAAAATTGTAATATAACGGAAGTACACGTAAAAGTGACAAAAAAAAATCTAATTTTAATTTTTTTTAAACAATGATAGTGCATGAAAATAAGATATATTTTGCCAAAATAACTTTTTCCCATAAAAATTTGTTTTTGCATATGTTTATAAGCGCTCTTAATATATTTTCTCTCTCTATAAAAGGTTGCTAGTTGCGCTTCAATAAAATTAGAGACTAAATACTCAAATATGTAGCTCAGATTTATATTAGAGGACAAGTTAGTCCCTCAGGTTTTAAAAATTTCAAATTGGTTCTTGACATTTCAAAAAAGGGGACTAATTGTCGTTTGTACAAATCTGTACAATTAAAAATGGGACAAACCGGTCCCTCTGTACACTATACGAAACTGTATGGATGATCAATTTATCTCCTTTTTTGAAATATGAGGGACTAATTTGGGATTTTCAAAGTCTGAGAGACCTGTTTGTCCCCCAATGAAAACCTGAGGGATCTGTTTGGGTATTTAGTTAAACAAATAATTACATCAGATCACATAAAAATAGAGTAGATTTATATTTATCAAGTATTTCATAATCTTTGTTGTTGTATCCCAATAATTAAAATATTTTTTATTTCAAAATATTCAGTAGATTTTTATCTTTAAATAATACCAAATGATATATATTATTACTACTTTAATTTGAAGGCACTATTAGTAGTTTATCAAAAAAAGATCTTGTATTTTATATATATATATATATTGTACGGTATCAATTCGCGTCAAATTAAGACATATAAATACTAAAATATAATCATTAATCATTTATATCAAATATGCACAGATATTATACTAGTTGTAAAAAGAAACGGTCTCCTTCTAAAATCACTTGTTGAAGCCCCTTCCACTAAAACTTGGAGCCTTGAAAGAGTCTCCATGGCTTCAGCTCTGACCGAATCAAATCAGCCCTCAACATCCTTCGTTTTCGCTGCCACAACTCTTGCCAACCCATCATGGATCACAAACACAACTCCGACCTCGATTGTGCCATCATCTTCGAAAGTTGTTGCATTCGTGTATCTGTGTTACCACCAGATTAAAAGTGGAATAACAGTTATGGATTGGGTTTAAATTGAGCCTATCATTGATATGAAGAATTGGGCCAGACATTGTGTGGAGTTTAAGTTGTCACGGTTATCTTATTTGGACTATCTCGGCTGATTGGTTTTCATGGAGGAGCCGTGATAAGAAGGTATGGTCAGTTAGTAACATGGAAGTTAATAGCCGTAGCATGCATGTGACAGCAGTTAAGTTAGTGAAGCCACGATGGAGGTGGGTTGGAGCTTAGAGCGGGAACAATTACTATTGGAATTGACAATGCTACAGGATGATCATGAAGCTGTGGTAACTGATTCTAGAGAATTTGAATTTATTAACAGTCACTATAGCCGTGAGAGATTAAGAGAGGAAACGGTTATTGCTTCTTCTAGCCGAACTGAACCACAGTAAGCCGTGGTAACTGCTCTTGTCGTTAGAATCAATCTGGAGCTTCAGCAATCATTATAAAAGGGGGGAAAAGAAGAAGAAAGCACAAGAAGTCAATCATACACAAATCTTTACAAATTTTCATTTAAGCTTTGTTTTAGATGTAGTTTTAGGGTAGATTATCAACGTGTAATTTTAGTTTTCATGTTATTCTCGTGTTGTTGTTGATGTGGTACTTCTCTTATTCATTAATAAAATTCAGTTCCTTTATCAATCCTAGTTCGAAGCTTGTAATTAATTGAAGTATTTGGAGAACTCACAATCAAGAAGTTGATTACCCTTCTAGGTGAAATTGTCTGATACTTGGGATCGAGGTATTTTACTTCTTGGCCTAGTTTATTATCTTAAATTTAGCCGAACAAATTTACTGTAAACAATCTGATCTAATATATTTGGCTCGATCTTTAGTATTGTCTTTTAAAACCAATTTAGATCAAACTAGGGATAATATATTTCCTTTTATTCAAAGCGCTCTGATCTACTTTAATGAATATCGGTACATTCTACTGGAATTTAGTTTCTGTACACTTTACACGATGACTATGCAATTCATCAGAATCTTACTAAAATGACAAATTAAAATATTATGGGCGATTGTGATCGTGAATACCTACTTCCTATGATTTGCTAATTTGATCATGATATTCTATTGAGTAATTTATACTCACTGCCTCTCAGGATTAATGTAAATATATTCGACACTCCTCTATTTTGTAAAGTTATCACCGACCACTCCTATGGCTTATTAAAATTATAGTAACCTCCAGTATAATTATTAATTCATTAATTTAAATGATAAGAAAAATAACATGTGACATATATACATGTGACTATTAATGACAAATTTATAATATTTTAATAATTGGACCCGTATATTAACTAAAATACCTTTTTTTAATATAAGTTATAATTCTAAATTTCATTTTCATGTGATGCATTTTATTCAGCTAATATGTTAAATATTGAAAAAATATTATTATAATTTTATCATTAATAATTATATATGTGTCTTATATTATCTTTTTTGTCATTTAAATTAGCAAATCAGTACCTGCGAGAAAGGTTATTGCAATTTTAACAAGTCTCATAAGAGGAGAATGATAGATTTGCAAAGTATAAGATGTCAAGTGTAATTACACTAAACTCAATGGAGGTTAGTGTAATTTCTAAAGTCTATTTGTTGACTATGTAAAATTGATTTACATGCTAATACATAGAAATTATATTAAATATAATTCATTCTTTTATTTTATCCTCCTTTATTCTGTATTTTTACTCATTAAATCAAAGTTCAAAATGACTTATTGTCATTTTAATTTATTGTACAACGAACTTTTAAAATTCAAAACCCTTCAGTATCATTATCTTACTACTTTATTTTATGTTATCTAATTAAGTTGAAGTCAATTATCTTTAAGTTATCCACCACAGATAACGGAAACCCCAAAACACCCCAAAAAAAAAAAAAGAAACCATTTAAACAGACTTGAGTCCGTCTAGTTTGGTTTCGTTGTTATTCTCTCTATCAATCAAAGAGCATAGTTTACTTACGCCCTAGCTAATTAATGCATCCATGCTGTGTTCTACTTTCGGCCGCCTGGTCGATAGTATTCACAAGCACTGTGATTACAATTTGTGAAATGACAGCGACACATTGGTCATTTGTGCTAATCTTTTGTTTGGTTGGCTTGCTGGCACTATGTGCAATAAACACAATAATACTACGAAGAACGGTGGCCGAGGATGAGATTGAAATGCGCAACTATCCTACGTTTGAAGAATCAATGCCTATCCGCCGAAGGGCACGAATTGCGACGTATGCCATGAGAAAATTGCCACCAGTTAAAAGCTTCACTAAGGAGGACAAACCAAGAGATGGACCCCGAAGTGATGCTCATCATTGTTCTATTTGCACGGAAGAGTTCAAGATAGGGGAGCTGATTCAACCTTTTGGGTTGTGTAACCATGAATTTCATTACTTCTGCCTCAACTCTTGGTTGCATGCTGGAAAATCTACTTGTCCCCTCTGCCGAAAAGATTTATTGGCTACCTCCACCCGTACAAGAGGCACCTAGAAATTAAAGAAAGAAACAGATGCATGTCTGCTCTACCTTACGATTGCTTAATTTAGACCATAGCTAAGGGACATGATTAAGTGTCAAGGGATGAATATACATGATCGAGGGTGTGCATGTTTTCTATCATGGATTCATGTGAAATATCTATCTTTAGTTTACTATGATAGCCAGCTAGGATTTTGGTTGAATGAGAGGAAAACGATGTATCAGAAGGTGATTAATTAATTATTCTCAATGAAATTTTGTTATATCCTTTCCACCCCCTCCTGATTTTTGTCTACTCTCCTTCCAAGTCTTCTTATTTCAGCTATTTGTTCTTCTTACGAGCAGCTCGAGCCCACAGTCTAATTTGTTTGTACCTCAACCAAAGGAAAAATTAGATTGCAAAATAACATATATCTTAATTACTCTTTGTATTAGCTTTACCAGAAATATAATCTAGAAGGCATCCTACTGTCGCGATGCTTCAAGATCAAGTTCGAATTAACATATATTGTTGATTCTATTTCTTATGAACACTGTTGGCGAAGAATTAATACCGGCACTTGTTAATAGTACTTGGCTTGGGATAATAAGACCAGTGTCTATGAAAGGCTTATCACCAGCCATAAGAATTTGAATAATTTTCTTCGGTAACTTAGGATTATACTTATGGTTCAGTTGGTTATGATATTGCTGCTCTATCACTGGCTATTCCTTTTTCTTGATTTTATGGCTGCGTTACATTGTGTTATCATAATTATTTTATTGGAACTAATTACAAATCCTTAGGTACTCTTCATTGTGCACAAGTCTTTTGCATCTTGCACCAAGGTATGTGCTTTGAAATGGTTATTAATTTTTGCAGGTACCCGTCGTCACTTAAATTTATTTGCACAATGAGAAACATGAGCATTTGCTGTTACTAATTGCGCTTTAACATTTGATTTACTTTAACTTGTTTGCTAATCATTTCTCAAATAAGATAGGAGATTTTTCAATTAAGCTACTATTCTGTTTTACTATGCACTTTTTTGGAAAAGAACCACATATTGAACTGAAAAATACATTTTAATTGCATAGCTTTCCCACCTGCTGCTATTAAAACTCAATTATTCATGTCTTGTGATGTACAGGGGAAGCACGCTTGTATAAAGTTGAAAAGGCCTTATTCCATGGGAAATCAGATTTCCAAGGCCTTCTTGTATTTGGGGTAAACTTGTTGCCCCAAATGCTCATTTGTTTGTACACACACATGGGACATGCCATACATAGCAACAACCATAAGGATCAATGGTCAATGCCCCAAATTAATTGGCAATGTTTTCCTTTTTGAGTTCCTATGAAATATTACTGTGCTGACACAAATGAGTAATGGCACTCTTATAATTTTGACACGAATGAAAGATTTGGCCTACCACATTCTTGACGAATTTGTAGGTCAATCGTTAGTATCTTGAGAGGGTTGCTTTTAACACTCTTGGCCTTCTCTACCCAGACCGCGTGGTTGGCATGGATTTCCACACAACAATGATGGTTTAGGGGTTGCTGGATGGGGAGTGGGTGAGATTGAAGCAGAAGCAGCAATGCTTGGCTGCGAAATTTTGCTGGGTTAAGAACCTACGTGTATCTATTCCAGTACAATGAATAAAGTTGCATGTTATTGGCATTAAACGCAGAAATTGTTTGAAACGATAGACAGTGAGTTCTTTCATAATTGATGAAGTGCCAAAAGCAAGGTTAAAGAAGTGATAGCAAGTTCTTTCATAGTTGTTTAAATGCAGTTATCTATGCTAAGTTTTTTTCTTTTTTCTTTTTATCACTGCTAAGGCAATGGAATTGACAGCAGTAGCCATCATCTGGACGAAACACTAGATGACATAACGCTACCAGCAGTAACAACATTGTGATTACTTTTTGTTAGATCGATAAATTATAAGGTATGCTTGCTTGAATTCTAAATTTTCTTTATCTTTTGCTCACTTATGTGTACTTCAATTCTGTTTTGTTCCTGACAAAAAAAAAGTTTTATTATTTTAGTGTTCCCCCATAAATTGTTAATAATTAGATCACATATGTTCACTTTGTAGGCTGAGCTTCAGCTTATAATTTTGTGGATACAAAAAAAAAAATTTAAACAAGGAGATTGGGAAGGAGTGTATTTTTTGTGGCTAAGGAATAAGCTGCTTCGAGTGCAAGGCACTTTATGCTTTCAATTTCGTGCTACAGTGTTGACTGCTGCAGCCCGCAGCACATCAAAATGTTACTATTATAAGGCAATAGGTTAAGCGAAGAATATTTATATATATATAAAACAAGAGAAAATATAATTTATTAAAAAGTCAATTGCTTTTACTTTTATTTATTTTTTTCAAAGTAAGTCCCCTTTCATTCCAAAAGTGGGTTATCTATCTAGCTTATATTTTCGGATACGTAGTGGGGGTTATCAATTTGGAGGCGAAACAAGAAATGTGCACGGGTAAGGGTAACTAAGGATGATGGTACCGTATACTACAATGCAATTATCCTTAGATATGTAATTTTTGGCATGTTTAGTGATAGATTTGGCTCATAAATTGTAGAAACTTACATGATATAACTTTTATAATTGGGATTTAGCTGGTCATATGACCAATATTGGCTGATGGGGATATTGACATGTGGTGGAGGTGTAAACTTGATTACAATGATAATCAATTAAGTATCTGGGCTGTCTATATGGTCTAATTAATGGATCTCTAGGTGGCATTGGTAGTAGTGACTAAGGGTGGGATTATCTGCATTAGGTTGTTCAATGAGGATAAAGACATTTGAGTCTACAGATGTAGAGGCAGTAGACAAATTAACAGAATCTGGTGAAGGTGTGGGAGCAAGGAGTGAGATTTGTTATACACCACACTGGGAAACATATCGATCAAAATTGATGCAAGCCGTGAAGAATGAAAACGGAGTAAATTCTCAAGGAAATTGACATCTCGAGACACAAAATTTGACATGGTATCAAGGTTGTACAGTTTGTATCCTTTGTAACCACAAGGATAACCTTTGAAGGCCGCTGGCATAGCTCTAGGTGAGAAATTGTGGCGCAAAGACATGAGTGTTGGAAGCATAGCACAAGCACCCAAATAATCTCAAAGAGTAATAAACTAGAGGTTTATTGCAGAGTTTTTCAAAATGAGTCAAGTTCTGTACCCAGGGAGAAGGAGAACTATTGATATGGAATGCTGCAGTATGCATACAATCACCCCAAAAGAATAGTAAGCACCGGGCCACATTGAGAAGGATCCTATGCTTTCCATCCATGCCTTTTTTTTTTCTTCACAACAACATTTCTGTTGTGGATGTTCAGCACAACAGGGCTAGTGCAAGACTTCTTTGGAGGTTAAAAAGTCATTTAATTCCCGTTCTTAGGCATTGTCGCTACAAATAGCAATAAATATCAGTACAAAATAGTTGAGTCTCAACAAATGTAAAAGATTGTTTGATAGAGAAGTAGCCTCAATCTAGGATCCGTGACAGGCTAACTAATATCATAACATAACAACTATCTAGTCCGAATACAGTGTCCATGATTCGCCACCATTCCTACTGAAATTTTTAAGCTTTCCAAAAAACATGAGAATGAGAAGGATCACTTTCCCTCCGGTGCTATATTTTCCTGCCAAATTGGTCCAACTCTGTTGACAATGATCATCTGATTTTAGTTGCCTTTTACAGTCATATCCTCTTGACCACCCCACATTTCCAAATGCACTGTTAATAAATTCTCACATCAATCAATAAATATATATAATCTTAGTTGAACACTTTAATTAAATATTAACAAGAGAAAAAGACTCACCCAATGACCTCTATTGTAATGCTCAACAGATTAAAGTTGATGGGATCTCTATTGTGATTATTTTTATACATACTAGTGAATTGATAGGCACTTATTTATCTATCAATCCATATTTTTTTTATTTTTTAACTTCTTTTATTTATTTTTGTAATTTCCTCCAACTCTCTATGTATCAAAAGATTTTTGAGAAATAGGGATTTTGAATACTAAAAAGTAGTTAAAAGGGATTATGCCCTTTGTATATGGTATAGATTTCATATTCCTATATAATCAAATAAATATTTAATTTTTCTTTTAGTTTTAAAATTTTGCAATCTGTTATTAAATATTTAAATGATATTAAGTCATTTAATAATTGCTTTCAAAATTAACATTTATAATTAGCTGCAAACTATTTATATATGATTTTAAAGTCAATTAAAAATTCTCAACCAAAAAATAAATAAATTAAAATATATATATATATATATATATATATATATATATATATATATATATATATATATATATATATATATATATATATATATATATGTTGTAATATTCAAGACAAAATACATAAATAATATATAGTTACAATCACCATTCTTACTTTAATTGTTATACTATTTTTTTAAAACAGAAAACCACGTCCTGATCAAGAGCAGCGACTTTGATTTCCTTAAAGCAAACCAAACATGTTATTCGGAATTTGTATTGTTGATTTACCACAAAAATATGATTAAAGATAATTATATTCAATCATTTTTTACGAGATATGTTATCTGATGTTATAAAGGCAGGTAATAACATTTAACACACTATTTTATTTAAGGAGTTGTTTTGATAATTTTGGTTTGCAGTAAAGATATAAGTTTATGCATGAATAACTTTCATAATTTAAGGTATGTTTAGTTGAAAAGCAAAATAAAAATAAATTTTTATGACTGAGTTTTATTTGTAAATTAAAATTATTTACAGAATTTAATTATAAAAAATTTACCCCATATTCTCCTTTCAATCAAATATGCTCGTAGGGTGAGTGTGGCATAGGATAAGAATGGAGTGGAAATATAAATCGTTTTCCCTTCCAATATTAATAGTCTGGATTGTCTTTTGGTAATAAGCATAAACAATCTTTTGGCGTTTGTTTTTCATTTTACAAGTCACACAGTAACCATTAATTATGGTTTTGCCAACAAGCTAACTCCCGTTGTGACAACGAATAAGGGGAATTGAATGTTATTTTGGTATGCAATGAAATATCCATTCTATAGAGTAGTTATCTAGTACTCAGCCATCTTTCATTCAAAGTTTTGGATCATGGGTTAATGTGGTTAAAATTCGGAGAGACGTATTTCTTCAAATTCTATAAAGACAAAAGTAAAAGTAGAAGCAAATTTTTTTTATACATTTAGATGTAATTGTAAAATTACTTTTTTAAAAATTAAGAGTTGTTAAACTGTTTGAATAGAGTAGATATAAAAGTATTTTTTTAATAAATTTATAATTAAGAGTATGAAAAGTTACTTTCAAAGAAAGATGTTTGGATTTCCTACGGCCATTTTGACAAGTGTTTTTAAAAGTTATTTTTTATTTTTAAAAGTAAAAAAACAAAAAACTTGTTTCGATAGATGATTTCTGAAAACATATTTTAAAAACCAAAAAACAAAACTCTCATTTAAAAACAGAAACACAAAAACAATTTTAAGGTGTTTTTGAAAACTGTTTTGAACTCCCAACTTCTCATTTCCATTTTATAGCCTACTATGTTAGTAACTTTGAAGAAAAAAAAGGAATAGCCACCACCACTGTCCGTGTCGATGCCACCACCGCTGCCGCAAGCATTGACGAGCACCGGAGGCACCGCGAGTGTCGCAACCGAGATCGCAACGGGGACGGCGAAAAGTAATCGTTTGAAAATTGGAGTCGCCACCAAGTTTATTTATTTTGGAAAATCTTGGAAAAACCAATTTTTTCAATGAAAATATTGTTTGAAAACCAGATATGAGTTCGGGAGTCGGTTATGCATAGGGAAGGGTAGGAACTTAATCCCACGCACCCCTAATGTACCCGTCCTTAGACGATACCTTAGTAAATTATGCAGATTAAATAATAACCCCTTTAAAATTCAAACAAGGAAGATAAAATTTATAGTTTTTGCACATAAATTAAGGAAAATTAATTTACCTAGAATATTTACAATTTAAACACATTAATTAAGAAAATTTAATTATGACAAATATATTTACAATTTTAACACATAAATTAAAAATAATTTACATAGAATATTTACAATTTAACAAGTAAATTAAGAAAATTAATTTTTGCCAAGTATATTTAAAATCTAAATAAATACATCAAGAAAAATTGGTTTTAGAAAATACATTTACAATCTTAACCACTAATAAATAATTTACACAAAATATTTACAATTTAAACATATAAATTCAAGAGATTAAATTTACCCAAATCTATTTATGATTTGAACATATAAATTCAAGAAGTTTAATTTACAAAAATGTATTTAATTTAAACACATAAATTAATTTACACAAATATATTTACAGCTTAAACATATAAATTCCAGAAATTTAATTTACATAAATATATTCATGATTCAAACACATAAACTAAGAATTAATTTTGACAAACATATTTACAATTTTAACGAATACATTAACATAAATTAGTTTTTTTTTGAAAAAAATATATATATATATATATATATTTACAATTTTAACATATAAACTAGAAAATAAATTAAGAAGAAAATTACTTTAGCAAAATACTTATAATTTAAACACATAGATTAAGAAGAATTAATTTAGACAAATATATTTTACAATTGAAATGTATAAATTAAGAAATTTAATTTATATAATTACATTTACAATTTAAACAAATTTAAGAAGATTTAATTTTGGCTTGTGACAGATAGCTCAAGCTCCTACGTATCCTCCTACAATGAGGAACTCAAAGTCACGTAGTTCTCAGAAAATGCTTGCGTGTTGGCTCTGGTTTTAATTAATAAGAATTTCTTTGTGAAATTTCATCGCAGGATTTAACTTAGCACTTGGCTACTCAATAAACCCTTATGGTTCAATAAGGGTGAAGATGACATTTATCACTCAATCACTCTCATTGTCCATTGCATGAATTATTATTTTAAAAGAAAGAAAGAAAAAAAACATTTATTTGAAAAGGAAGACATTTTTATTTTATTTGAAAATGCATTTATTTACCAAAAAGAAAAATAAAACATGTTTATTTATTTTGACGCCAATTTCAACATAAATTGATAAAGCTGACTCATAAACAGATAACTATCACCTAATTAATTTGAACAAAGCGAGTAAACAAATAGTATGAACGTAAAAAGAATGAGAGGTTTAACTACCATCATACATATATATATATATATATATATACACATGCGTTAAGTAAAAAATTTAAAAAAATTCAAACACGAATTATTTAAAAATCCAATACACAACTAAATCATTTTCTTTTTTATTTTTCTGGAAGAAGACATAAACTCTAAAACAGTTTCTGGAACTATTACGTTTCAAGAATGAAGTAGCCCAAACTAAAACTAACCTAACAAATTTAACAAATAATGCATTGGATAGAACTAAACCCATGCTAACTATATATTTCAGTCAAACCAAAGCCTGACCCAATAACAAAAGGAGTCAGATAAAATCCTAACCAAAACAATGTGCCTCAAGCGCTACCTGCATCAATAAAAAACCCAAAAATTTGCGAGAGAAAAAAAACAAACTACACGAACAAATAGACGTAAGCTGTCTTGACACATACAAACAAAAAACAAAAAAATAAAATAAGTAAATTCCCACTCCACACTTTTGCACTGTCACCCACGTGAACAAGGAGATGGGGATTTCATTTTTCCTTGTGCTGTCCCCATATGCACATATTCAGAGATATTAAGAGAGAGAATGCAAGAGAGAGACAGTGAGAGAAAGGAGATGGCATGCGTTGCTAAGCAAAGCGGGACAGGGGGGTTTACTCGGGTCGAGAGGAAGAAGGAGTTGGCCGATGGAGCTTTTCCGACAGACGGCAGACACGAAGAAAACATCCCGCCGATGATTCCTAAGAAGCTCTTCCGTAAGGGTCTCATGAGCAAGATGAAGTTACTATCCTCGAAGGCATCATTTATTTCGATCCAGCAGAGAGGATAACTCCTACAAGTGCGCCGAGGCCTTTCACGACTTCATGAGAAAGAGGGCCAGTGCTCTCGCCTGACACCTCCTGCCGCTTGAAGGAGAAGATCCAAGGCTCAAGACCAAGTACAATGACGAGTCAAGAAGGAAGAACGGCGAGGGCCTAGGTTCTCAAACCACATGGACGAGAGGAAGAAAGAGGCGTGGTCGAGCAAAGGGAATAGGCACCACCGCTGACTAACACGGCTGGCGCAAGGCTGGCCGCGAATCGACGGGGAAGAGATGAGGGCTGCGCAAATGGTTAGACTTGTAGCGGTTGGGTCAGTTATAAGGAAAGGAAAAGTGATAGGTTCTGGACACTATGGGGACTTGGGGCTTTACTTTCAAACATACACACTTACGCATAGAGAAAGAGGGAGCAAGGGAGAGAGAGATTGGATCTAAGGGAAAGGAGAGAGAGAACAATGTGAGAGGGAGTGAGATGAGGGGACAGACCATGGAAGGGAGGATATGAAGTCAAACTCCGCTGTGAGGAGGGAGGAGGTGAGGCCGAGGCTCGCGACAGCATGAAGGGAAAAGCGCCGCAGTTTGATGTGGCTGGTGATTTTTATTTTTTAGCTTCTTTTTCTAAAAAAAAAAAAAAAAACAGGAAGTATATTTGGCTGAAAATGATTTTGATGTTTGGTTTGTTACTCCTATGATTAAACTTCTGGTTGTGACAAAAAAATGCTATGCTCCTGGTTCACTAAAAGAAAAATGTGTGTATATGTTTTATGATTTGAGAATGGGGTAGCTATGGAATGTATGCAGATTGCCAAAAAAATCCGAAATAATGACACAAATATGAATTCATCCTTCACTGCAACTCACCTGTGTATATTTCTCTGTGTTGTTCAAATAGTAATTAACTGATTGCTGTTGCGTATCTTAGGGTCTCCAAAATTGGATCACTCCTTTTTGATTAGCAACCTTCCATTATAGTAGGTACTTTTCTCTGAGGTTATCAAGGGTCTCTAAAAATTAGATCACCCTTCTTGATGAAAACAACAACCCGAAGTAAGTGTTGATGCTAGTAACTGATATGTGCCCCCCTTAAAAAGTCTCCTCGCCCTTAAAATTCGATCACCTCTCTCCCCCGGGTGCGGTCCTCTCGCTTCTCCTATCCTATTTATTCGAGACTGCTTATTTCTTATTTTATTTCTCATCCCATCCCGCTTCTTAGAATCAAGAGAACCCGTGATGGAGTTTGCCTTTCACGCTTCAGCTTGTTCGGTGTCTCGGGCTTTGGCAATGAATGCCCATGCCTGGCAGAGAGATCGATGTGTTTTGATGTTTATTGCCATCGGTGCATCGTTCCTGTATCTTGCTCAGAAGCGTGAGCATATTTTGGCAGGGAATGGGACCATGTGTTTGACACACATTTTTATTTTTTTCCGTTCATCATTTTTTATGCATTTTTTGGATCACAAAATTCAGGGTTGAAACGGGTTGGCCTAGAAACCTAATATAGAAGCCCAAAATGCATTCAAAGAAAAGACTAGCACGGACTTAAAAACAAGATCCACCATGGGCTAAGACCAACCTGATCTTTTTATTTTCAAAATGAGTAAAATGACTTCCCCTCCTTTTTTCAAAGGAAATAAATGGACAGATTTCAGAAAAACTTATACGGACAGAGTATAAATGACTTAAACAAAAGATCGGATCCATCTATAAACAACGTTCTTTTATTATTTTCATTCTTTTTTTTTGTTTTTGATTGAAATAAAAGACCCTTTTTCATTTTTTAATTTTCCAAAATAAATAAACCAAAGCACTTCAAAATAATATTTTTAAATCTTTTGAAAAGACTCTAAAAGAAACTGTGGAGTATGAAAATTTTGATTTTTTTTTTGTTTCGACGGCCGGACAAAATCGGGTGTTCACAGCGAGCACCTGCGAGCTCCATGGCCTCTTCCTTTCACAAACCACCTTCAACACCTCTCCCCTTCAGATCTGTCATCAGAGCCACCACTATGTAATATCTGGTGTACACGTGTCACTAGATAAGTTCAGTATGGTCCTAGGGTCCCCTAGACCCACACCCATATTGCCGGGTCTGGGTTTTCACTAAGTCTGGAGCTCTACACCTTCTTGGAGGGCTATATGTTAGAATCACTTTCTTGGGATCAAAAGTCCCGGTAATTGCTATCTAGAGGGATATGAATTGAAGTGTGATTTTTAATGAATTTTAGGAAACCTCTAGATGTTCCTTTTCTAGCCCCCAAGTTTAGAAAATCGCTGAAATTTTAGAATTTGAACTAAAACTAAAAAATGAGATTTTGATTGGTTGAAGTTTTGATTTTTTTATATTTTATTTAAATCCAAATTGGAGGTATTTCCTTATTTACATTTATGTTTTAAAGTCAATAGGAAGTAAAATAAATGATTTAACTTAGAATAAAGAAATGTAAATAACCATGACAACAAACCATGACAGTAATAGGTCTGCTGATATATCAGCAAAATGTTGTTGATATAAGCTGTTACCATGGCAGCAAAAATGTTGCTGTCCAGGGCTGGAATTCCTTTGCTGTCCACGACTAAGGATTCCATAGAGGAGGTAGTGTTGGATTTGTTGTCCACGACTGGCTAATTTGCTATCCACAGTTGGCTAATCTGTTGTCCACGACTGGCTAATCTGCTGTCTACGGCTAAAGAGTTTGTTGTCCATGGCTAGGAATTTTAGAGGAGTAGTGAAAGTGTTTGATGACAGCAAAATGTTGCTGTCAATGAGTTTCCCATAGTTGGGAATGAGTTCCCACAGCTGGAAATGAGTTCCCACAGCTGAGAATGAGTTCTCACAGCTGGGAATGAGTTCCCACAGCTGAGCATGAGCTTCCACAGCTGAGGATGAGTTTCCCACAGCTAAGGATGAGTTTCCACAGCTGGGAATATAATTCCACAGCTGTAATAAGTTTGTCACAGCTGAGGTCTTAAGTGCACAGTACCCATAAGTGCACAGTACCTCCACCCCAAAAACGTGAACGAAGGGATAAAAACTCTTCCCCCTCATTTTTCCTTCCATTTCCTTCGAAGCAGAAACCCTCCCCTCTCTATTTTCTCTCATTTTTCTTCAACCTCATTCCAACCTAGCTCCCATAAATCATCAAGGTGAGTATATGTTATAAGATGTTGTCTCCATTTTTGCTGTTCTTGCACTTTCTTGAAGTAGGCATTTTTATTTCTCTCTTTTTGTTAAGTGGGGGTGCTCCGCCAATATTGTTAGGGCTAGATTAGAGTTATTTAGGTGTTGATAAATTTTAATATTGAGTTTATTGGTTATTTTAGTCGACGTGGTGCTTCCCCCTGCTCCCTGGAGCTCAGCTAGAGTTGACGTCACCTTTCCCTCCCCTCCAGTGAGTGGGTTCAGATCCTATAGCCCTTATATTGGTCATTAGAGTTAATTTCTTTAAATCATAACATGATTTTCTTGATTTTAGATAATAACTTAAGAGATTTGAGTTTATGATTGGTTATCAAAATTATTGGAAGAGATGATTTTCAACATGAGCATGAAATATTTATTTTAATATAAACTTATGAAATCATTATTGATAAAAATGATTTTATCAAAGAGTTAGAATATGATTGTGACTTGATTTAGAGACTTTATAAATTTTCTCCAATGATTCTAAAATAAATGTAATTATGTATTATGGAGTTTAATTACTAGAGAAAAGCCCAGAGCAGAGATTTAGAGAAAATAACATATTTTATAAACTAGAAACCAGACGATATCTATAGAGAAACAAATAGTGAGTTAACGACTGAACCCGATCGTTAACCTTGGTATCAAGTTATCCAAAAGGACAATCTCACAGAGTAAAGCATAGAATCTAATTAGGTGTCCAATTTGGATTCCAGTGATTAGAGAAATTGCTATGTCATGGTCGACATGCATAACCAAAGAAATTATATTTTGTTATGCGAGACATAATCCGAGATTCTTGTTTCTCTAATAGACTTCTGTTATTTATGCATTACCAGAGAATTTCTAATTTTATTTCCTTTATGATGTTATATATTCAAATATGATCAGAGTTAATGCATTAATCAGCTGGATGTTTATATATATATATATCCTTGTTGTTGTCCCATGAGGGGGTTATGGGTGAGGACCTACTCACTGAGTTTTAGATGAAACTCACCCCTCTCCCTTTTCTATTTCAGATACGTTAGCTGTTGCGGGTCCCTCTAAGCCATATCCTCCCCAGCAGTAGAGTTGTCAGTTGGTGAGCTTCACTTGGGGTGAAATACCTTTTTTTTGTTTTGTATATGATAGAATGCTCTAGTGTATATTGCAGGCAGGGTCCCGGACCATAGAGATATTTGCATTGATTCATCATCATTATTTTTGTATTCACTTGATTATGGTTCATGGATTTACTGTATAGAGAGCAACTCATATAATTTTGTATTACAGAGAAATATTTAGAGTTTTAAATATAATATGTTAGTTATGAAGAGCATGATTTCGAATGAGCTAATTAATTATTAGAGATGAAACGATATTTTATAAATGGAATTTGTTATCTAATTATGCATATAGAGAGACTCAGAGGTCACGAGGCTTATGTGGGGATGGGATTCCTCACGTGCCGGTCACATTCCCAAGTTGGGTCGTGACACGCTATCTTCGCAGCTCCTCCGTGAAAACGACCCCAACCACCACCCTTGCCTTTTGTCTCCGTTGAGACCAGATCCACCTCCACTTGGACCATATCCGCCTCTTCCCGGACCGGACCCACCTCCACCTCTGCCAGACCACCACCTCTTTATCTGCTTCTCCCTCCCTCTCAATATTACTGTTGTGGTTGCTGATCTTTGTTGATTTCATTGTTGATACCAAGTTGTAAATTGATCTCATTATTGTTGTTTGTAGATCTTTGTTGTGGTTGCTGGTGGTTGCTGGTGGTTGTTGATTTTTGTTGTTATGATCTTTGCCAAACAATTTTTTGTTTTATCCATTTTAAAAGTTATTTTTTAAAAAAATTACCCAAATAAGTTTTTTTATTTTAAAAAATGAACTTAAACTTATTTTTTAAAAAAAATTTAGAAAACAAAAACATAAAAACACTTCCAAACAACCCCTAGTATTCTTTGCACATTAATTTTTTTATTATTTATTTTTAACTAAATATAATTAAAAAATATTTAAATAAAATAAAATCAATTATTTAATATTTACATTTGTTTATGGTATGTAATATTTATCGTGCTTATTAAACTAATTTTATATATTTGTACTATTATTAAGTTATGTTTTACTGAATTATAAAATAATACACATACAAAATAAAATGTAATATAGAACAACTAGATTATTGTGACTATAATAGTAAAAAGGGTTAAATGCAAAATACCCCCTTATATTTTATGCTATGTGCAATTTAGACCCTGACTTTTATAATTGTGCAACGTGACCCCCTAGGCTTTCTTAACTTTGCAAAAAGGCCCTTCCATTAAATTGACTTCCATTCCCACTGTTAAGTGGTCACGTGATATGCACATGACACTTTTTTGACAAAAATGCCCTCCCTTCATAAGAAATTTCCCACCCAATCCAGCCCTAGCCTAACCCTTTCCCTTCTCTGAAAAAACACGCATCTCATCCCTTTCCCTTCTCCACCCTTCCAGAACTACCTTTGCCTTGGTGACATTGTGATGCTCCTGCACGCGTGTCCCACAAGCGTCCTCTACCATGCCGACTATGGCTCCTTCGACCTCAGCAATGCTGACGAGAAATCTGGCGACGGCAACGGCGGCTAGTGCACAAACAGCAACGACTTACTGTGTTCTGATTTGTGAAGGGTGAGGGGCTAGAGCGCGACCGATGGCTAATAGTGCACAAATAGCCGTGACTTAGCGTGACCCATCCCGCGGTGGAGGTGAGTGCGATGCAGATCTGGAGGAGGCGCTGTCGGACCTACAACATTTGTGACTTGGTTCCGTGTGGTACTGTGGATTCACGGCGGAGCAGGAAGCTGCCTTCACTGCAACATTGTTCGGTTGTCCTCCTAAGCGTGGTGTCGCTGTCGCGACTGTGGCTGTACTTGGCAGTGGTGGTTTGTGGCGGAGATTCGCCGCGAATTCTCTCATTTCTATTTTTTTATTTTCTAAGTTTGGTTGTTTTGATTTTGGTTTTGATATGCTATAAGGTTTTGTTTTGTTTTTGGTTTTATTTTTTTTGGTTTTGTTTCTCTCTTTCCTTGTTGTTGCTGGATTATGTTGATTGTATTTGATACTGGTTTTGTGTATCATGCTGAATTAACGTTGAGGGTTCTAATTCGTGAGGGGAATGAGTGACATAGATGGGTTTTGAGATCTAAATGTGGATTAGGGTGAGGGGATATGACAAGGGCAATTTTGTCCAAAAATTGGGTCATGTGAGTGGCACATGGTTAGTTAACAGATTAAATGGATGTCTGTTTAACAGAAGGGCTATTTTGCACAGCTTGACAAGTATAGGGGGTCGCATTGCACAATTATAAAAACCAGGATCTAAATTGCACATAGCATAAAATACAAGGGGGTATTTTGCATTTAACCCTAGTAAAAATAGAGTGAGAGGTGAAAGTGATTTAGTTTAATGTTATTTTTTATTTTTTCTTAAAATTTATGAGGATAAATTTCAAGTATAAATAATTTCAAAAATCAACCAAGAATATTCTCTTTCTGTTATTTCTACTTCTACTAGAAGCATGTAGGGACCTGCTTCTTAAAAAAGCAGAAAAACTAATTATTTTTTGCTTCAGCTCTTTTTGAGAATCACAAACAAACATACTAAACAAACTCTAGAAACACTTAAAAAAAAATTAAAAATGTGCTTTTTTTTTTTCTTTTTACAAGCTTATCCAAATGAGCACTATATATAAATAACGTTGGTGGAGTCCATGTTGCCATAATATACACGGGGAGAAAAATATAATAATTTTGTTGTTGCATTTAATATAACCGATGCTTTGATATTGACTGTTTTGTGAAATACTATGGAACATTCAAGTTATGCCATTCCAAGGAGGTTTTTTTTTTTATTGTTGCAGTAACTAAGAGATTAATTAATCAATTCAAGTTAAAGATAATTATTTAACCTTTATAGTAAAAAAGACTTGAAAATAATTTAGAGAGTCCAAACATTAATCAATTAAGATAAAAATTAGACAATTAAAATCTACGGTAATTGAATTCATAACTGGGTAAAGAGAATAGCCTTAGTTTATTCCATAGAATTCATTCCATCACATTACGACATCCAATTATTTAATCACGATTCATTTTATTATTTTTTATGAAGCTTTTTATTAATTTTTGTTTGATTCTTTATTTTTAAAATTTTTTGATTGAATTCTTTTTTATCTTTTACTCACTCTACCCGTTTGTTCAATTAGTATATATATTTATCAACTCTGGCATATATATATTTATCAACTTTGGTACTTATTCTATCTTCGAGACAATAATAATCGATCTTCTCGTCACTTTGTTACTTATAGAAGAGATTCGTTACAACGAGGATTGCAAAGTGCCAACCAAATTTGTTTAGAGCAATTATTATTTGGGCGATAAAATTACTAAGATTGATGAGAATATAAATAATCAACAAAATAAAACAAAAGAAAATAAAATTTTCAAAGAAGAGAAAAGCCAACAAATAAAAAAGAGGGATATTAAGGGACGATTTCACCTAAATTCCGTGTTTTTTCATAACTCAAATATTAAATTAATTTCTTGACAAGATCATTACCACGAATCACTCAAAAATAATAATCAAAGTTTAATTCCTTGATACTAGGACCCTTTTAAGATAAATTAGATAGTATAATTTCTTAAATTTTTCTATATATCCATCCTAAGGATGATAAACAATAATTTAAAAGACAGCACAAAATAATCACTTCTATTTCCAACATAATTGCTCTAACTTATAATAATAACTAGTCATTTGACCAATGCGATGCACAGAATGATAGTGACAAATACTTTATTGGCTATAATTGAAAATAAATAATAATCATTTAAGTACATCTTATAAAAAATTGAGTATATAAACTTGTTTTGCTGAGAATAAGTTAACAATCAAATAATTAAATAAATGAACAAAATATAAATGAGTATGGATCTTAAATGAGTCATTCTATTTTATATCTTATTTTGAATTTCGTGTTTATAAGGTTGAGAAAATCTGGATAGATGACCGTTAACTAACAATAAAAAATCTATTTTATGAAGATTTTATGGTTTTCGATAGTTGAAATTGACGAGTAATGAAATAAAATAAGTGGATACATTTATAGCATCATATACAATTAATATGGATGATAATAGGTATCCATGTGAGAGGGAATATGCCTCCTACACCTTGTCTCCATTTAGAATTTTATCCCCTTCCCATCCTCATTCTCGTCACAGCTTCATATTTCCTATTTCTCACGAGGATTTGAATCCGTACGAGGTATTTGTGGATTTGTTAAAATAATTCCAAAAAAAAATTGGAAAGTTTTTCGATATTCAAAACATAAATATGAATAATACTCATTCCGTTTCAAGATATCTGTCCACTTTCAGCTTCTACATCAAGCATTATTTCAGCCGCTACTGCAACATCCTAAATTGGTGGATGTATGACATATATTTCCAGTTTAGGATCCTTCTTATGCTCCAATGCTTTAATAATACTCAACACATCTTTATCAGCTACTAAGTCCTTTAAGCACTCAAATATTTCCTCCCTAAACTTATATTGAAAGTTTAGTAGTTCACTAAACCCATAACTCTTCACATGAGATGCATAGATGGGTAGTTGATAGATAGTCAATATCAAATTTTCTTAACTTCTGTGAAACACACCTCCATAATACAGAATGCATGTGATAATTGACATATCTCCAAAGAATTAGAAATTGCAAATAAGACACTATAATTAACCAAAATTAGAGGAAACTGTATAAATTAACAAAGTGCAAGGACCATTGTGCAATTTCTAAAAAAAAAATTTACTCATATGTCAGACAAACACAGAAACAAAAACTGTGCACACATAACCCACTAAAAAGGGTATCTTATTAAACAATGCATTCACATGTGACCACTACAAAAGCCCACCCGACCACATGTCCCTACATGCTCCAGCAATAAAAATTAGCAACAAAAAGAGATTGGTATAGTAAAAACAATAAAAATTGCACAATGGTTTCAAGACCTCACATCCTCCTTCATTTTTGTATAAAAGGGACATTTTGAAAGCTTGTTTAACAAAAGAAACCTCACTTTTGAAAGCTTTAGTTTCGCACAAAAATGGATGCTTCAGTTATACCTGGAATGCCTCGGTCAGCCCCCTATCCAATTGCAGAGTAAGACTTAGGGTGAGCTTATTCCAAATAACGTTAAGGCTTTGAAGGTTTAGGGTGAACGTCTTTCGGATTTGGTTTGTTTGATTCGGGCTTTGAAGATGGGGATCTAGGGAGGCAATTCAATTAGGGTTTGTTGGTTAGGACTTAGGTTAGTCGGTTCAGATTGTGTTTGCGTTTGAGTGAAGAGGGAAGGATGTGTGTGCAAAGAAGGATGTTTGTGCATCGGAGAAGGATGAGGTAGGATGTGTACGATGGAGACACAAGATGTGCACAATGGAAAGGCAGGATGTGTGTGTCGAAGAAGGATGTGTATGTGTTTGGGGATTGGAAGCTTTGTTTGTGTTTCAGAGAAGGCAAGTGAGTTAGAGAGTGGGGATTGAAAATTAGAATTAAGAAAAGGGTATTTTTCAATAATGTATGCACGTGAGAAGCACATATAGACTTAACAATGACTTTGGACATCTATGTAATGGAAGAGCTTCTTCGCACCATCTGGTAAGTACAAGGGGTCGCGTTGTACAATTTGAAAATTTGGAGCCTAAATTGCTCAGGGCCAAAAGTTCAGGGCGTAAATTGTTTTTTTCCCTTTATTTTTTTCTTCGAATACTACCCCCAATTAATTTTAAATTTTCAAAGCATTCCATTTAATATTAGTGTGCTATATTAATTAATATGTAGGGATACATTAAATATTCACTATATTTTACTCAATTACCAATGTCGTTTATTATATTTCTTAATATTTGTATTTGTAAAAAATCAACCGATATTTGGAAAGGAAGAGAGTAACAAATACTATGTCATTCCCATTTGTCTATTACCACTTCTCATTCATTTTTTTTTTTGTCACATTCCTAAAATACCCTTGATAGAAAAATTGTTTTAGGGTTTAGCTAATTTTTATTTTTGAACCAAAATTAAATTTTGTAACATTCCTTTGATTTTTGTTTTCTTTTTCAAGGGAAAAAAGTATCATGATCGAGTCTGAGTCATTGCTCTACTTCTCGTATGACAAAACAAGTTGTTTAGTTGTATGAAGTATGAAGATTCATTTGACGCCTTCCTAATTCCTCAATATGCCATCACTGTTGCCAATTCACGATTCTTATTTTTGTCTTAGTCAACTAACCCATATCCCCACATTTGACTACATTATTTTGAACTTAAAACTAGTTCGGAGAAAAACTAATTTTAAAAGGTTACATAATTATAAAATACTATTAGTTCAAAACACTACAACATAATTAAAATTTAGTAATATTTGAAAAACATTGTGAAATTATATAAAGGCATTAGTAAAATTCTTTAGTAACATAACTTATATATAAAAAAATGTTGCTAAAAGTTTTTAATAAGATATTTTTTATATTTTCAAAAATATTTTTAAATATTACTAGACAATACTTTTTGTTAATAAATATTGCTAAAAATTAAATATGATATAGTGATGAATCTTGTTTAGCCTAAATAACAAGTTTTAAAAACTTTCAAAATGATTACAAATTATGTTGAACTATCATAACTAATACTATATCGTTAAATGTTATCATATTTTTTAATTTGAAAGCTCACTGCAACATGACATTTAGTAAGATTTGGAAAAATGTTATTGAATCATATATAAGCATTAGTAAATTGTTAAATTTTGAATATTAATCATTACGTACAATCATTAAATATAAATTTAAAATATTAGAGTAACAATATATTATAAATATAAAACAAGTAAAATTTTAATTTAGTTTAAAAATAAAAGTTAGCTAAATATAAAAACAACTTTTCTATCAAGGATATTTTAGGAATGTTATAAAAGAAAACAATAAATGAGGAGTGTCAATAGACAAATGAGAGTGGACTAATACAAGATAATTCAAATTAAAAATTAAAAATATATACATAATGCAAATTCAAGAAAGATAATTAAAAAATGAATGTGTGCTAAGATTTTCTTTTGTACATATATATATATATAATTTATATAAATAGGAAATTTTCCAAATCTCCATGGGGCAGAGATCCTATTCATTATCTCTATCCCGTTTAACAAACGGTGACTCCACTCTCATCCTCATGAAAACTAAATGTGTTCTCATTACTCCCTTTGATGATTTTGTTAATCATCCTAACTATTTACATATTTTTAGTAAATTAAAATATTTAATTTACAAAAACATAAAATATGCTTTCTAACTAATCTATACTATATAAAAAGGGAACAGTCCTTTTGGTGTCCAAAATTTCTTTTTCCTAAAATACTTTTGATGCATAGGAAGTTAGAGAAAGTTACAAAAATAAATTAAATAAGTTAAAACATTAAAAGAAATTATAAAAATAAAAAATGTGGATTGATAAACACACAAATGTCTGTCAATCACTAGTAAAAAATAATGAATAAATTTAATTTAAATGATTTCAATTACACCTCATTTCCTTCTGCATCATTTTAATAAATATTCTCCAAATGAATATTTTTTAGGTTCTTCCATAACCATATAAAAAATAAAAATCTCATTTCTCAGTGGTTATTGAGTCTATTATATTATCATAAATTATCCTCTGAATCTTATTATTAAAGATAAGTATCCTTTAAGATCATTAGATAATTGCTCCTTGTCATATTTTAGCTCTTCAACTAAGAGATGGCTCTAAAATTAATTGACTGATGAATCATTTGCATATGACTGGGCTTAAACTCTTTCAATGACTTTTCATTTAAATTAAATAACTTTTCAATTTTAATTAAAGATAAATTCTTTGGCTATGAACTCGAGAGAAAAAGATATACAAAAAATAAAAGGATTTTTATGACAATATGAAACTCTCAATTTATTCTTAAAAATGCAATATTTGTCTTTAAAATTTAGAAATATAATATTAAAATCATTGATAATAAATTTAAATCATAATTTAAAACTTACATTAATGTCTTGATATACTTCTTCAGTCATATAAGATTTTATTTTCCTAAAGTTCCTAAACATGCTCACATGTAAATTGTGGTATGCTCATTGTGTTTATCACTAATAATGTAACAAAGAATTTCCTTAACTGATTTTCAGGTGCTAACTCAACAATTTCTCTTATACCTTCAATAAATTCATTGTTTAGGAAATGTATGAGATATTTTTGATAAATTCTATTCATATATTAAGCTTCCAAAAAGAAAAAAAATAGTTTTCAATAACCTTAGCACATGAATTTATTATTTTTTAAGGATAATTTGAAAATACTTAAAATCGCATTAGTTTGATAATTAAGGTTCAATTTTATATTATATAAGGAAATTATAATTTCATAAACTTCTTAGTCTTTGTCATTTTAAATTTAAGCCCTATATAAATATATTAAAATATGTATTTGGCTTTTATGAATATTAAAAATTTAGTTTTTATCTTTATAAATATTTTAAAATTATCTTTTTATTTTTATAAATGTTATTATGTAAAAGTGATAACTAACCATGAAACCATAAATATAATACTAAAAAAAGGCTAAAAAAAATAAAAAGCTGAAACAAAAATAACCAAGAAAGATAATAAAAGAGTTATAAGATAAAACTAATAAGCAATCATAGATAATACTCTTATTATATCATGAGCAAATTACCTCATTTTATTATATCAAGACTGAATTTCTAGTTTATACCAAATATTTTAAATTAATGAATATATTAATTTAAATATAGTTACAACCTGGTGTCCTGTCCCAAATCGAGGCTCAAAATCACGATGGATAGAGCCCAAAGTCCAGGCCCTGCATCATGCCTAGCAAATCTGCGTAAGGGCTCAATATCGGAAAGCGGGGATCCTTGCATGCTATTACTGCCCAGAGGCTTCCGACCTAACAACCAAGTAAGAGGTGAACTGACCTCGGCCCATTGGGATCCCCTCTATCCTACGATCACCGACTGTGCTTTATGCACCTGCCCACTAATAACTACATCCCGATAAATGAGGATAGTGGTAACCTGCACTTGATCTCCTACTTGAAAGGGTATTCAAATGGTAAACATGAACCCAGACCAAAAAAATAAATAAAAATGGTAAACATGTACGCATTCAAACATGTAGAAAAGCTACAACCTTGATATCTTTGGTGGAGTTCTTCCAGATACCCACCATCCATCTCCACTTACAATGAGATCAAGTGAGGAAGGAGCCAACTAACTCGTGTTATCGTCTTCTCTCCAAGGTAACTTCCTATCTTACTACTTCGTTACAAATATAATATATATATATATAATCATTTTATCAACAGGTACAAAAATTATATAGTAATGAATTAATATTATATATTAATTAATAATTAGGAGTATAAAATTAAAGTAACATAACTTATCTCATTTAAACTTTTTCAAACACTTATATTTTAAAAAATAAATTGTATAATTTAAAATTACTTTGTATTATTTATTTATTTTATTTATCACTAATTATTTTAAATAACTCCAATATATAACGTTATCAAAATAATGTATAACATTTTTTGTCATGTAGATTTCAGCATAAATTGCCCATATATTAAAAATGGTTATTATGAATATTGAAGATAATAAACTAATTATATATAATAATTATGATTATAATTTCTTTTAAAACATTAATAATTTAATTTATGAAATTTATGAGCTCTAAATTACTCTGGAAGCTATAAATAGGAAGTCCAAAAGAGTGTTGAATATTAGTATAATAGATGTAATTAAATACCGATAAATTTTAAATATATTTAATTTTTTTAGTGTAATTCTACTATTAATACTAATAACTGTCAATAATATTATAATAATATGTCATAATTGTAGTTTTATTTTTTAAAAAAATAATTAATGATTAATTTATTAAAAATTGTGGCCCTAACTCATTCTTATTGCAACACCCAGAAAACTTTCCCTCATAGGAGTCTGAAATATTTGTATTAATTATAAATTATAGATTTACTTGTCACTAATTATTTTAAATAACTCCAATATATAAGGTTATCAAAATAATGTACATTTTTCGCCATATAGATTTTAACATATACTGCCTAGATATTAAAAATGATTACTATGAATATTGAAATTATATAAATTAATGATAGTAAACTAATGATATATAATAATTATAATTATATTTTTTAAAAATATTAATTATTAAAGTTATAAAATTTGTGGGCTCTAAATTACTCTGGAAGTTATACATAGAAAACCCAAAAGAGTATTGAATATTAGTATTATAGATTAAATTAAATGCTATTAAATTTTAAATATATTTAATTTTTGTAGTGCAATACTGCTTTTAAATACTTATGATTGCCAATGATATTATAATAATATGTTATAATTGCAGTTTTATATTTTTAAAAAATAACTAATGATTAATTTCTTAAAAACTATGGGCTCTAAATCATTTTTGTTGCGACGCCTGGAAAACATTTCCTCATAGGAATCTGAAATATTATTATTATAGATTATAGATTGTAAATTTATTTATCACCAATTATTTTAAATAACTCTAATGTATAAGGTTATCAAAATAATATATAATATTTTTTGTTATGTAGATTTAAGCATAAATTGCCCAGATATTAAAAATGATTATTATGAATATTAAAATTATATAAATTAATGATAGTAAACTAATGATATAAAATAATTATAATTATTAATTTTTTTAAAAATATTAATTGTTAAAGTTATGAACTTTGCAAACTCTAAATTACTCTGGAAGCTACACCTAGAAAACCCAAAGAGTGTTAAATATTAGTATTATGAATTTAATTAAACATCAATAATTTTTAAATATATTTAATTTTTGTAGTTCAATCCTACCATTAAATACTAATTAATGACTGTCAATGATATTATAATAATATGTTATAATTGCAGTTTTATTTTTTTAAAAAAAAAATATCTATTAACTTGTTAAAAACGGTGAGCCCTAAATGATTATCGTTACGACACCTAAAAAAATTTTCCTCATAGGAGTGAAATATTAGTATTATAGATAGATATCTTAGTTTGACTTTTTTTATTTTATTTTTTGGTAAGCAACCGGGTGCTAAGCACCTATAATTTGATTTATTTTATAAAATAAAAGCCATTTTGACATTACAAAACCATACATCATATGATGCTGCATCCATCCACAACATGTATTGGAAAAAGAATTTAATTTAAATAATAAAAAGAAATACAAAACCAGTTCTGTCAGATTCTTGATTTTGGTAAGGAGTTTTGTTAGATTACATATGCCTAACACCTAAAGAAAGTAAGAATGCATAGAAAAAGTAAGTGACCTAGTAGTCGTCATGGTATGAATAATTGGCATAGTTTGCATGGGAGGTTATGTGTAACTATTGCATTTGAAGGGGTATTCTGCGGCCAGCCTGCCAAAGGGATGTTCATGGCTTACAAGAATAATAGAGTAGTCATACCATATTTTGATATCTGAAAAGTGGAGTCTATCCACTTTATCAAAATAACACTTTTAGTCATACCAACAAAAATAATTAATCCTTCTTCCTCTTCCTTTAGCTCTCCTCCTGCTCTTCACCAAAACAAAAAAATTATAACAAATTTATAATAGATTATTTCAATGTGAACAAAATCTCTTCTTTTGATTTTTTTGTATCCTCTCTTCAAATCTTTATCTTCCTTTCAAATAATGATAAAATCTATTTGTTATTTTGTTCTTCACTTTGTCTTCAAATCATTTTTTTAATCTTCTGTTTAATTTTCAAATTATTAGTTAATGCTTTATTTAATTATATATAAATAATGTTAAGGATTTATCTTATTAGTGTCATTAGATCAATAGTTAAGGAATTGAAAAATGTAATTTTTACATACAAAAGGAAATATTCTTGGGAAAAGTACAACTTTACTACTCTATTATTTACACACATAATAAAATTGATGAAATCCATAAATAAGAAAACGTATCTTATTAAAATTAGTGCGACTCACATTTGTTGTGAATATGTGTAAATGAGTTGATGAACTTATACTCATACAATAATCTCTCCATAGGAAATTGAAGTTTTTTTATTCTTAAAAGCATGTGATCCATTACAAAATTTTAACATTTTTTTTTTTTTTTAGAATCCTTATCTGGTGTATTTAGGGCATTAGTTAGCAAAACCATAATGTTAATACTACCATAAAAAAATTCATATATTTTCGACATTTCATCCATTAAACCAAAAATTAAAAATTGAAAAGGACAATAGAAATCAAGGTCAAAGAAAGAATAATGACGTCGTTTAATGAGATTAGCATAGGACAAATTAAAGGTGGCCGATAGATAGGCTAAAAAGCAAGTATATCATGCATTTGCTACCCTAACATTAGAATTTTGATCTTAGGAACTGACTGAGTATATATGTATATGTTTTTGTCCCTTGGATAAGTTGATTAATACAGGGCCCGTGCTTTGCCACCATTACAATTGAACCTGTTAAGCTTGCCAAAAAGCATGACTAGGATGAGGACTGCTTTTCCTTTGCCACTGTAATGTCCTGCCAAATTGGTCCAACTTTGTTTACGGTCCACATTTGGTCCTAATTGTCTCTTGCAGCTATAACCCGTTGAGAACCCCACATTCCCATATGCACCGCAATTTTAAATATATATATATATATATAAAGTACTTTTTAATAATTTTTTTTTTTATCAAAATAATAATGCACAGGAGCATAGAAAGTCTCACCCAAGGACCTCCACCATAGTGCTCAAGAGGTTAAAGTTAAGGGGATCTCGTTCTAGCTTGTCTCTCTCAGTGATGCGGATGAGAATAACAAAAATAGCTAGGTAAGAGATATGTGACAACACAAGAACCTCCACTAACCTATTTTTCATAATCCCTCTCTTCTTGTTGTTTCTATTGTAGTCTTCGTCCAACGGAGGCGAAAAGGTGGTGTACGGTGGCAAATACCTGTTATGGGGAGACGAACAAAGAGAGTGTATCAAACTACGTCAGGATTTAGTATTCAATTCCATGCATATGCTTTTCACTTTCTCTGTTTTTATTTGTTTGTATTTTTTTTTCAATTGCACAGTTCAAATTTTGTACTCATTAATTTTATATTCATGCCATATAGATCAAATCTATACAATTCCATAGAATTTGAAAATGATTTGATAATTCATTATCTCATTTTATTTTAACAAATATTTTTTTTATCAAATTATAAATAAATTTCAACCATTAAAATATACGCCTACTATTGTCCAAAATATTCAACTTTGCACCTTATTTCTAGTTTCTTAATTACTTGATGATATATTGAACACCAAATATTCAACTTCATTCTAATATAGTGGAAATATTTATAAACATTACTTTTATTATTATTGTTATAAAAATATTATTTGAATATGTGAATGTCTTTATTATTATCCAATTAAGATTTGAGCTAGTCAATTAGACAGAATCTATTATGATTTGCTGTGATATATATTATATCTTTTACCTTTTGGCTATAAATAATATGGTGCTCTATCAAGATGACCTTTGAGAGTACCAGTAATATTAGGAAAAAGAACATTTATGTCCCCTAAACTTTTAGCTATTTGCAAATAGCTGGTTTTAACTTTTGGATTTTTTGACTGGTTAATTAAGGATACTAAAAAGTAGTATGAAAACATTGTAGGGGATTCTATACTTTGAAAACATCAAAACCCATCTTCCTAATACTAAAATTAAACTTCCTTTTTCAACTTTCTAAAGAGCATTAGTTAGATAAATCATTAACTTTTAAATCTTTCAATTATATCCTTAAACTACAGTATATAATCTTTAAAATTAATACTTTTATTCAATTTAAAGTTTAGTTTGTTGACATGCTAAAATATCTACATGCCACATGTCAATGTCATAATACTTGCAATTCTTTTTGTTTTTATGATTTTTTTCTCTTATTATATAAAATTACATATTAATATAAAAATTAAATTTTGCCCTTTGTTTTTTTTATTATTCCTATAATTTTTTAATACTTAAATTAAAATGGTTACTTGTGGTGAATTGAGCATTTTGTGTCTTCTAACTTCAAATTAAATGTTACTTGTTTTTGGTATCTATTATTGTCCCAAAATGCCAAAACTGCAAAGATGTGAACAGTTTTTTCAAGGAAAAAATGTGAGATCTTGAGTCGTATATACTCTTTTCCATAATGTTATTATCTCTTCTTTTTAACTCTTTTATATCCATCATTATAGTTTACATCAAAAACCAAACTAAACACATTAAGGAAAACATAAAAAAAATCTTGATAAGTGTAAAATGTTATATAAATTGATAAAATTATCTTTATTTTGTCATTATTATTCATTTGGTAAATGTATTGAATACTTAATAACTAGCACATTTACTATAAAGGATCTAAATGGAAGAAAAAAAATTAATGCTACCTAAATATTATAAATGAGCAAATATTTTAAAACATAAAAAAGGTGAAAACCAATCATTGTTATAGAACGAAGGGAGTAGTAATTATTAGCACACTTAGGATTTGAGTTGTATTATTGGTAATTGTGCATATGAATAAAATGTTGAAAATCATGTATCAATAATTACATAATTCACTGATCAGCGCTGCTAACTTAACACCCGAAATGGGTGTCTCTACATGGACACCGTATAGGTGCATCCATGGACAAATAAATGAAGCCACACCATAGTCTAGCCCAAAGCTCCCTTCTCTCTTTACTTATGCCCCTCTCACAGCTCACACCATAGTTAGCAGCATTGCTCTCGCTCACAGCCCACTCTCCTTCACTTACTTCCACCCACAACACCCTCTGTTTCACTTCCACCCCCAAGTCCCATAGCACCTCCATCGGAAAAGCTAGTAGCAGCGCACAGCATCGGTAGCAGCGCACAGGACCTCCATCCCAAGTCCCTGTAGTAGCGCGCAATACCTCACCTCCACCCCAACGTTTCCCTCATCACCAGTTTCACCGGGTTTGCAGGTTTACGGAGACACGAGCCACCATTTTCTTCTGAGATTGTATGTGGGTTCCTTTAATTGTGAGTAGTTGTGTTCAAGCTTTGTTTCTTTTTTTTTTCAGATTAAGTGGTTCATTTTGGTAGGGATTTCCCATAGAAGGAATAATAACTCACTACAAATTTTACATGCACATTTAGTTACACATGTCTACTTTACTTGACTGCCAAGCGCTGGTAATCCAAAACAGTTAGTGGTAATTAGAATAACTACGCTGGTAATTTTTGAGAAATGCTGGTAATTCTCCAGGTGTGGACAAAGAATTTTGTACCCCCTCTCATAAGCTATTCTCAAGTTTATTCAAGGTTTCCTGCTGAAGTGCCCTTTATTTGGGATATATCAAAACAAGTAACAAAATCACATTAGTAGTCCCAAATTAGTTCTTCAATCCAGTTGACTGGCAAGCGCTGGTATTATGAAACAGTTACTAGTAATTCCAATGAACTTCGTTGGTAATTTTTGAGAAACACTGGTAATTCTCCAGGTGTGAACAAAGAATTTTGCACCCCCGAAAATTATACAATCTTTAGACTTTAAAGGTTGTGTTGTTTTTTAAATAACCATTGTGTCTTGGTTGTAATGGGTTGTACTTATGGTGCATTTGAATTATTCACCATTATCATATCTCCATATATTAGAGTGATTACCCCAAAGTTTATAATGGTTGATGTGGCAAATGAAACTTCAGGAGCCATATTATAACAATTTATGTCCTCTATTTGTCATCAGATTAGATAGTGGTTAGTGCACTATTTCTATTGTTATGTTCATCCAAAATGGGGTCCTTCTTTGTTTGGTTATTCATTTATTTAACTTTGAACTGTTTCATTAGCAGCGTATAAACAAATGGGGAGAGGTTGATAAATTGATGAGGGTGGTCTGGTAATTTATGTGTCATTCTTTGCATAACACAGGATAATATCATACCATATTGTATTGAATACAAGATCAATGACGATGAAAGATGATAGTGGGCTATGAAAACAATTGTAACCTCCTTACTTGTTTCCTTTTGGAGCATAAGATAAAATTGTAATTCCAAAATTTATTGGACCAATGTGAAAAATGAAAATTCAGTGTATACTAAGTTTGTTTGTTTGAAGGTCAATTATAAGTATCAATTGTCAGATATTTATATAATTTTTATATTCTATTACTATACAGTCGAGGGATGTCTGCATCAAAGAAAGTGTTGCAGTTCCCAGGTTTGAAGAAAATGTATTGGGGTCACAGTCATCTAACTCGCACCCAAGTGGATTTGTTTCTTTTCTTCAATCTATTGATCAGAACAGTTGTCCAAGGGTGCAGGCATGTGAAGCACATGAATCTTTTTCTGCTTTATTCTTAATTATTGATAAATTGATTATTGATGATGTCCTATTATTTAGGTTGTACAGGATTTATCTTACACAGATCTATTGGTGGGGATGCATACAACCAAACCCCACAACACTAAAGAGGATATTGTTCAACAACATAGTCAAAATACATAAATATATATATTTATATATATTTTCAGACTTTTTGGACAATTAAATGACATAAATATATATTTATATATATACTTATATATGATGGCAGACAGGTTGGGCTAATGATAGCTAGATTGTGTTTCCTTTTGTTTTTGAATGGGTAAGATAAGTAGAAGTCAGCTCAAAATCTACCAACTTTTTAAATATTTCCAATCTAATAATCATGGATGTGTGTCTATGTAGGTTGCTATGTACATATGTATATACATATGGGCTTTTCTATTGGCCATGCATAGTGTATTTTTGGGTCAAAATATGTTGTCTGAAGAATTTCCACTCTTTTGTCAAGGGAAGTAGATAGGCCAACACTTGAAGCTGAAGCACACTTCAAAAGGATTTTGAATAGCAAGATAGATGTGTAATTTTTTGATTTTGTTAGCCCTCTGGTTACCATATTAAAGATGGTTTATTTGGTGGCACAATATTGATAGCTGGTCATTTTGTATAGGATTTAGTGAACATTACCACAAGAAAATCTTGACTTACCCATTGTAAAAGTGTCAATTGTGCAATCAATATATCATTGTCATTTTTTTCTATGTACATACAATGTGTCATATGCTGCTGCAATTTTACTTTGGTCTTACTTCACAAGTCTTTGGAGGAGTGTCATGAATGGTTCTCAAGTTTATTCAAGGTTTTGTAGCCCTCTTCCCTTTATTTGGGACCTATAACAATAATTGCCAAATCACACAAGTGCAAAATACGATGGGGTTCACTTCACTTTAGGGTGAAAATCGCTGGTAATGTGAAACAGTTTTTGGTAATTATAATCAGGTTGCTGGTAATTATTGGGAAATGCTGGTACTCATCCAGGTGTGGACAAAGAATTTTGTATCCCCTCACACAAACTATTCCTAAGTTTATTCAAGGTTGCCTATTGAAATGCCCTTTATTTGGGACCTATCAAAACAAGTAACAAAATGACACTAGTAGTCCTAAATTAGGAATTCACTTTCACTTGACTGGCAAGCACTAGTAATTTGAAACAGTTTCTGGTAATTCCAATGAACTTAGCTGGTAATTTTTGTAAAACGCTAGTAATCCTCCAGGTGTGGACAAAGAAAAAAAGCACCCCCCTCATAAGCTATTCTCAGGTTTATTCAAGGTTGCCTATTGAAATGCCCTTTATTTGGGACTTTTTAAAACAAGTAACAAAATCACACTAGTAGTCCCAAATTAGGAATTCACTTCCACTTGACTGGCAAGCGCTAGTAATTTGAAACAGTTTCTGGTAATTCCAATGAACTTAGCTGGTAATTTTTGTAAATCGCTGGTAATCCTCCAGGTGTGGACAAAGAAAAAAAGCACCCTCTCATAAGCTATTCTCAGGTTTATTCAAGGTTACCTAGTGAAGTACCCTTTATTTGTGACCTAGCAAATCAAGTAACAAAATCAGACTAGTAGTCCCAAATTAGAAATTCACTTTCACTTGACCGGAAAGAGCTGGTAATCCAACACAGTTTGTGGTAATTTTTATGAACTTCGCTGGTAACGTTTGGGAAACGCTGGTAATCTTGCAGTGCTGGACAAAGAATTTGTTGCACCATCTCATGAGTGATACTCAAGTTTATTCAAGGTTTTCTAGCCTTTTTCCCTTTATTTGGGACCTATAACAATAACTAGCAAAAGCATAGTAGCCCCAAAATTAGTTCAATTTCACATTAATTTGACTGGCAAACGCTAGTAATTTGAATTAGATAGTGGTAACTGTGACAAATTCGCAGGTAATTGTTCAGACTCGCTGGTAATCTTGCAGGTGTGAATTTCAGAATGTCGCCCCATCTGATAACAACTTCAACAGTAGAAGCGAAACTAACACCTTGCGCCCTTTTTCCCGAGCTTGACTGAGACGACAACAGCACCTTCTTCGACAGAGCTTTGCGTCCTTCCCAGACACAGACCACCAGCTTCAGTGGCAATGGGGGAACCAAAACCTTACGGGGAGGACAGGGGAAGAGAGCGCAGTGAAAAGAGTACGAGTGCAGAGAGCGCAAAGAGCACGAGCTTGGAGGGGAGAGCAGCGACATGGAGAGCGCAGAGAGCAGCGCAGAAAGCACAAGCTTGGAGCACGGACACGAAGAGCGCAGAGAGCACAGCTTCGAGCACGGGCTTGGAGGGGATTGCAGGAGAGGAGTACGAGTGCAGGACTGAATGGATGGGTTTGGGAGCAACAATGTGAGTTTCAGAGTGATTTGTGAGGGAGATTTGAGAGGGAGAAGGGTTGATTGGGAGGGAACGGCTACATCCATGGAAAAATTTCATTTTCAATTTCATTTTTAGGTCCACTATAGTGTTTCTTGTTTTTTTGGTCCACCAATACACCCCGCTACAGTGCCATACGGTGTCTGTATGGACACCCTAGCGGGGTGTTAAACTAGCATTTTCATTCACCTATCTCGTTAGTGGATCTTACATAATTCACTTACCTCTAGTATTTTGTCCTAATTTGAAAGAGAGGAACTTACATCATGACAACGAAGGTCACAAACATGGCGGAAGAAACAGTGGGAAGGTCGAGTACAGACCCACCCGCATGCCTAGCATTTACAGCTTGAAACAAAAAGGCAATGGACTTTTGATAGAGATTCAGATCCTTCGTGTTGTCTGAGTTCAACTCTAGAAACAAAACAACAGCAACTGTGTGACCACCAACCCTATAACAGTCACAGTCAATTGAAAACATCGGATTCTAGAAAGCAGGTGATAATAACCTATCTCCCGGTGATTCTGCTAGAGATAAAAGAACTCATATTTCTTGGTACATTTCCCAAGTGCCCAAGTTACTAGCCGGAGACATGGAGGGTAGAGCGTGTTCCCAACAAGGATTTGTGGAATGACAAGTAGAAGAAGACCTAAATTCCTCTTGAAAACCATCATGTTCTCGTTGATGGGGACAAAGCCACAATTGGTAAAGGAAGAGACTACTATCAACACTGAGAATGTGAGTATCTTTATGTCTTTGTTTATAAGTATTTCCTTTGCATTGACTTCAATGCTCTAGTACAAGAAGACCAAAATGAAACCTATAGAAAGAACTATTGTTTGGTAACCTAGGACAACACATCCCATATACCTCATGGAATTGCGCTTCAGGTCGAGAGCATCGGCTTTACATCACAAAAAAATGTCAATTAGCCACATTCGAAAATGACATTTAACCACGTTTTTAGAGCGTGGTTGTTACATGCGCGGGAAACATCACATTTAGGAACATCTTCCTTTGTCGTTTACCCATACTTCGTGAGCGTGGTTAAATCTTGTTATTTAGCCACACAACTGTCATTCAGCACAGTTTAAAAATGTGGTTAATTTCACTTTTTTTTTCTTTTTTGCAGTCAAAAAGATACAAATAGCTGTTAATTAGTCTACAAATGATGACAAATTTAAATGCTAAGAAATTGCACATAAGCTATTGACAAATTTAACTATTCACATCACAAACATGATTATTTATACATTGGAAAAAAAAAAGCTTAAATTCTAACTAGTATGCTCAACTAACGAGGTAAAAAATAACAAAGAAGTTACAACTAAAACTCCTTTCAACTAGGATCTAAGTAAGTCTAATTATTAAAAAGGTTAACAAAGTGAGGTAATTGATTAATTAATTACAGGACATATAATGCTATACTTCAACTATGTTGGGGACAGAATCCACGTTTGAAATTGATTGTACGGCTAAACAAGAAAGAAATGCATCTGTGAACAACTTAATATACCTAGCATTATTAAGAATCTAAAATTAATAAAGATAATTAAAGTTAGATTCAGCAAATGACAAAAGGAAATTTCAAATGATAGTGAACCAAAGCCACCTTAAAGGCTTAAACATTATTCACAACTGAACTAGATTTTAAATCTTACCGTTCCCCTTTTGATGGTAATTTAGTTATTGCACGTGCCTTGTTGGCCGAAAGAAAATGAATTACAATTCATATCTTCTGTTTGCCATTTAACATTAATATTGGAAATCTACCTAGAGGCCAAAAAATTAGCATAGTAAGAAAAATTAATTATACACAAGGAAGAATAAAATATACATATTTGGATATCAATGTGATTTAAACAAATAGCAAATCCATGATCAGTCTCTAGGACTTGCATTCAGGCTCCCTCTTTGAGTTTTGCATATTATTCTGTCTTAAAGACAAACAATGAAAGAAATGTACAGAAAACATTCCCTATCATATCTTAGCCTAAATTCTTCATTCATAGTGCTTAAGCTAATCATTAAAGAGGCGAATAAGGTGAGGTAATTAATTGATTACCAGGCCATAATCATTAAATATCAAAACAAGAATCTGCTGCAAATGAGCAAAATGTATGTTTAAGTATTCCACTGACAATATGTTACAAGATAAGTTCAGTGACTATAACTGCAATCTTTAGCATGGTGATATACATAACATAACCAATATGCTCATGCTTCAACTACTAAAACCACGTACTATCTTGCAATTTCCACATAACCAAATAAAAAAATGGATTCAAAACTCTTACCAATTGCAGATCAATACGTCAAGAATAATAGTGTCCCACCAGCACTCGTTGATATTTGGTAACATGTGGCGAAAAGTAAGCTGGTGAAGCCAACACAGAAAAGTAAGCAACAAAGAGGATAGAAAACAAAAAAGTGAAGAATGAAACACCTATGTGAAAAAACTAAAGCGTCTATGAATAAGATCAAAGGTTAACCTCCATCAACTCAAAGCCTATTGATACAAAGAAGGGGTTGATTACGAATCAATATAGCTTTCCCCCACCAACCAATGATATGAGCTAGAACAAGCTCATCAAAAAGTGTTTCCTAGAAAATGAAGAACAATATATAAGTTCCAAAATAGATCCAAATTTGATAAAGCAAATAACAAAAATGATATCAAGAAGGAACAGGAAAAAAAAAACAATAGGTTCTGAAGGAAGAAAACGTACATAAAGATTCTTAAACCTATTTGCAGGGTTTTCAGGTAGATATATCCGGCAATCAGCACCATAAGATCTTTCTGGAAGTTCTATTAAAATCATACAAAACAATTACAAATTCTGAAAATCAAGGTAGCAAGCTCCATCCACAACCAACCAACAAATTAAAGCTTTCCAAATCTCCAATACATCACAGCTTAACAATTAATAAATGCCAACCAATTCAAAGCAAAACTAAAGGAATCAGATTGAATTACCAACACCAAGATCAGGATGAAGAAACTTCATAAACTTCCTAGCATCATCACGCTTGTGTGAAAAGCAAATTGCAGATACATGTTAGTCCAGTCCGGATTCATTAAGTTACAAGAAACAGCAAAGATGGCAAAAATTAAGCACAAAAGACACAGTGGAGGAATCTATAGATGCAAATCCGAAAAGGCATGCAAAAATTTAGTGAAAAGATGCACCACAAAATTGCAACTTTAAGCTTCACATTAATGTAAATGATAACTTCAAAATTTACATGCATGCATAAGACAAACTGACATGTACACCAATAACAGTCAAATCAAAACATGATAACCAACCTGGAAAAGCAAAAACGTGAGGGCTACCAAGTAAACAACAGCCATCCATGGACCAAGCGCCAAATTGCAGGATGTGGCCTTATAAGAACCCTGAATAAAAACAGGGAAAAGGTTATACAGAGATAATAGCCTTGCAAGACAAATAAACTACTAATTCTACTGAGCTAATTACTCCTCCACGATGATTCCTATCCCACATAAGACAGTAATCAACTTACTTCTACATTTTAAGGTCACAGAGCCCGAGATTCATAACTTAGAACATAAATTTAAGCAGGATTATATTAAATTTTTTATGGGACGAGCCTAAAACCCAATCGATCTAATAGTAACAAGCAAATCCAAAAACTAAACACAAGCATTGGTAAAATGAGAATAGAAAGATAGATCTAAAGAACAGATCAATGAATCTCGCACTATGAGAGTGAGAATAAAGAGAGATCAAGAGTGAGTAGCGGTTCCAAAAAGCAAATGAAGAAGAGGCACTTCTAAGAGATCGAGATCGAGCTAATCAAAGTTTTTCACGAGATTGCTAGCGGCCATGGAAGAAGCTTCAGGTTGCTTGAATCACATCTACGAAATCACAAACAATGAATGAAAAATCAGCATGAGTGAAACCAAATCCACAAATTGAAATCGAATATGAAGATGGTGAATTTGAAAATATGAGAAAATGGAAGAGAAATTAGCGAGATGAAGCCTTAATGGAGGAAACAATTTGAAGAGATGAACCAGTTCGGAAAATTGCACGCGATCAGGTCAGGACTCAACTCCTTCTACACCGTCCTCCACTGCGCCGTTGAGCGCCTCGAAGCCGATGGTGATGATGGCGCCGCCATCTTGCATCTCCAACGGTGGAATGCCTCACAGATTCACGCGATTTTCCGGAATGAGATGTGTTTTGTGTGATTGTGCTAAAGAGTTAAAAGAGAAAGGGTTTTGAACGGTGACAGAAAGAGGAACGATGACGGAAATGGCTGGTTTGGAGTGATAAAATAGAAAGTGAGAAGTGAGACATCCTTGTTTAATCAATAACCCAGTTAGCCCCGCTCCTTGAGGCGTGGGTAAAAAAAGCGTGGGATATATATCATGGCTTTTTTAGTAGTGTTATTTATCTTGAACTTGGTCGTTTCTAATGTCATGTGATTCAGAATCAGAGGAAGATAATCCACACAGCTCAACTTGATCTTCTAAGGTCCGAGAATTTGGGGTACTTTGATACATGTGCAAGTTAAACCAAGCAAACACAAGTCCAACCATGGAAGTGAAAATCTTCCCACCAAGTAACATGAGAATGATGATGAAAAAATTTCTGTTTCTACCTCTGAAAGACCAGAAAGTGTGGACACGGAAATGGAGGTAAAGAACAGGTCTAAGTCATTTGGCCAAGCATGGAATGCTTTTGGCCTTAAGGCCTCCAAAGCTAGATCACCCAGTAGGGATAAGATTATGAAATAAAGAAGGTGAATAAAGAAAGGGTGTACATGCAAGAGCATGAATCAATACACGTACACAGCACGGA
Source organism: Dalbergia cultrata (assembly GCA_031216105.1). NCBI lineage: Eukaryota > Viridiplantae > Streptophyta > Magnoliopsida > Fabales > Fabaceae > Dalbergia > Dalbergia cultrata. The sequence continues at coordinate 12,807,237 of CM062344.1, forward strand.
CTTGCTGGAATCGAAGAAGAAAACCTGCATTATTGTATGAATAACTAAGAATCTGTTGTATTTTTCTACCCAAATAAGAAAATCTGTGCATGTTTAAATTCTGTAGCAGGTTATCTATGCTTCCACTTCTCGTGGGGGAAAGGAATTAGCAATACAATCTCGCTTCCATGATGAGAGCTCCACGTTAGTGACATTCAAGTGCCAATGCAGCCTCTCCAATCACCGCCAATCCATCCATAAGAGGACCTGAATTAATGTGGTGGTACATTTATATTAGTCAATAAGATAACATAATTATTAGTATTGCGATAATTAAAGTATTAATAAAAATATTATCAAGAAAAATAATTTTAACAATAAAGTATCCATTAAAAATACTTATAAACTTTTATCAACAATTGGTGCATGCTGAAAATAGATCTTTTTCGGTATTTTGATATGTATTAATTATCAATATAAAAGTTTATAAGTATTTTCAATGGTTACTTTATATCAAAAAAACACTTTTTTTTATTGACACATTAATTATTGAAAACCGTTGAAAATGCTTTTTTTTTTTTTTTTGTAGTGAGGTAACTCGTTAGTAACATGTAAAGTCACTCATCACGAGATTGTAAGAATACATATTTTAATTTTTATCAATTTTTACACTGGCTCTTGATATATCCCGCTCATAGATTGTGAGAGTTCGCTAGACATCAACAATATAAATTTTACAATTTCTTGTGTTTATTTCATTAAATTAAGTGTAGTATTATCGTAATATATAAAAATTCTCCTAACATGGTGGATATCCGTTGTCTAGTAGTTTACGCAAATATATCAATGGATCAGCTCATGGTGCAGTATCTTTGCTAGAAGCAAAGGGTATTAATGGCGCTTAATCAAAACAAGCATTTAAAACTGAATTACTAAAATAAGTTGAGGAAGTGTTCAATACAAAGGGCAAAGCCACTTCAGATTATTCATTAAACTATATTCATTTTCTTGTTCCATTATGAAAATTTTCAGCAACATAGTAATTAGTTATGAGCGAAAAGTACTAAAATGAATAAATTTGCTAAAATATCATATTTTTTGAAATATGCTTACAATATTAGGGTCTATCTGATTTCAATTTTCAATTTTTAGTATTTTAATTATTTAGATTTTGTAAAGATAATATTAAAATCTATGAAAATTATAAAATTTAATTTTTATTTTTTTAATTTTTTATTTACAAAATCTTTAAAATTAAAAAATTGAAACTAAAAACTAAAATCAAATAGAGCTGGACTCTTTCTTTTTCGTATCATAAAACAACTAACGATCGGTGAAGTACATCCATGTGACTTAGAAAGCGGCCACTTGCTTCTTGTTCTTTTTTTTTTCTTTTTAACCCTTTTTGCGCTGAATGAGTTTAATCAAAATTTATGACTATTTCTAATTATAACACGCCCTCATTATATGAAGAAAAAAAAAATCAAAACTGAATATCTTTGCTAAGGGAACTTTGTTGGATTTCGCATAAGGGATTTACTCATCAAAGAATCGAATTTTCTTCTTTTAACTGTCTGAACTTGCAACAATATTAGAGTAGAAGATATAATTCAGAATCCCCGGTATAATGTTTGTTGCTTTTGGGCTATTCCATGGTCAAATTGCCCCGTCGAAATTATCTACGCTTTATAACCATCAAACTAGAAATCCCAATTGATCATGTTAACCCATTCAACATGACAGTGACCATTATATTGGCCCTTTGTGTAGAAAAGGTGGGCGGTGGCTGTGCATTTTGCAGCCACCGAATGTTGAAAAATCAAAAAGAGATTATCGCGCATACGCGATAATGTAATCTGAAATACCAGAAATATGCGATAACATGCACAGTAACTTTCAAAAATCATCTATAAATAGAGCCTTCAAGCAGACGGTTTTAGCATCCCGAACTGAGAAGCATTTCCTCAGTTGTAAAGAAAGAAGCAGTGTAGGCTTCTTGTAGTGAGAGAAAAATAGAGAGTGTGTGTAAGAAAATTCCAAGAGTGTAGTGTGAGTATACACTGGGGGTTTTGGATATATTCTCAGATCTGTAATACTACTAATTGTAGTAGAAGAGAGTCTCATTGGGGATACACTATATTGTAATTACTCTTTAAATATAGTGGAGTATTTTTCGGAGTTTGGCAGTGGTTTTTCCCTCAAAATTACAGGAGGGTTTTCCACGTTAAAATATTGGTGTGCAGTTATCTTGATCTATTTTGTTGGTATGAATAGTAACGAGTACTATTTATAAATAGTGAAGCGGGTCCCACTCCATAGTACTATTCACGTGAATAGTGACGTGGGCCCCACTGTGGATTACTATTCACCGTGCTCCATTTTTCTCTTCAATTTGGCGGCTCACATCCGTAAAGTGTTTACTACACTTGGGGTGTGGACTACGATGATATCATAACAAGTGGTATCAGAGCTTTGGATCGGTGGGATTTATTCTTAGTATGCTCTGTGGTTGCAGCTTAGTCTGATCTTCCACATCAGAAAAGAGTTTCTCCCTAATACTTGAGGATCACCTTTTTGTCATTCTTTGGAAGACAGTGTTATCGTGAGAGTGCAGTTTGAAGAGGTTCTGGCTAAGGAAAGACTTGGTATTTAAGCGTGTCCATTGTGACCCACCTCTCTTTCCTGGGAAGCCTCTTGGTGCACGGTTTACAGTTGAGTTGCACTATTCCAGTATACGGTTAACAGTATAAGGTTCTGACTAAGATCCAAGATGTCGGTGCCAAAATTTGAAGTGGAGAAATATGGTCCAATGACTTCAGGCTATGGAAACTGAAAGTGCAGGCATTGCTAGGTCAGCAAGGTCTTGCAGAGGCGTTGGAGGACCCAGGGTCATTACCTGATGACAAGAAGAAGGAGATGATGGTCAAAGCACTGAGTACAATACAGTTGAGTCTTGCGGACAATGTTCTGCGAGAAGTCATGGATGAAAAAACCGCTGATTCACTATGGAAGGCTTTGGAAGAAAAATATTCTGTAAAGACCTTGTCCAACAAGCTTTATCAGAGAAAGCGACTGTACACATTCAAATATTCAGGAGGAAAATCAATGCAAGAACATATAGATGACTTCAACCGGATGATCTCTGATGTTGGAGCAGCTGGAATTAAAGTTGAAGATGTTGATCAAGCTATGATCTTGTTGACTTCATTACCTTCGTCTTATGATAATTTCTGTGATACCATACTTTATGGTAGATCCGATATCTCAGTGAAAAATGTTAAAGAATCACTGATGATAAAGGAACATCAGAAGTTAGTAGCCGGATCCAATGTCGAAGGTCCTGCAGATGGATTGTTCGTGACGAGAGGCGTAGTCAAGAAAGAGGATCGGAAGCAAGAACAAGAGAAGATCAAAGTCCAGAAAGCATAAATCTGTGAAGTGCTTTCATTGTCACCAGACGGGACATATTAGAAGAAATTGTCCAGAGAGAAAGGAGAAATCAGAAGATTCTGCCAACGTATCAATTGAAAGTTCTGAAGATAGTGATGCCGATCTTTGGTTGCCTTGACAAGATTCACGGGTGACAGGAAATGAGTGGATCCTGGATTACGGCGCATCCTTTCACATGACACCTAATCGAAACTTCTTCTCATCCTATAAAAAAGGAGGGAAAAGTTAGATTGGGAGATAATAGAATTATTCCGATTCTTTGGTGAAGGAGATGTGCAAGTGAATTTGGGACGATGGTACTAAAGGGCGTTTCATGCATGGCATGTACGAGTGGGTAGAAATCGATCTCATTGAGTGCCCTTGACAATCGGGGTACAAGTTCAGCTGGAGAGGGTGGCTTCTTGAAGGTATTCAAAGGCTCAATGGTGGTATTGAAAGGAAAGGCGCAAGGCGGGATCTATCTATTGCTAGGAAGCACGATCGATGGAGCCATTTGTTGTTCTATCCTCTGAAAGAAAGGATGATGCTACGATTGTGGCACATGCGGCTTGGTCATATGAGCGAAAGGAATGACCATACTTGCTAGCAAAGGCTTGTTGAAAGGCACGAAGAATTGTAAACTTTGTTTAAAAGCGTGTGTTTGGAAGCGTAAACGGGTGAAGTTCAATCGGCAAACACAATAGCAAGGGAATATTGGAGTATGTCCACTCGGATGTTTGGGGTCCAAATTGTTAACTCCTTAGGTGGAGCTCGCTATTTTCTTACTCGATAGATGATTATTCGAGAAAAGTCTGGATTTATTTCTGAAGAAAAAGAAGAAGTGTTCGACAAATTCAAGCAATGGAAGGCCATGGTCGAGAAGCAAACCAGCGGTCGGTCAAGAGACTAAGAACCGACAATGGCGGAGAATTTTGCAACAAAGAATTTGAGGAGTTCTGCAGAAATCTTTGGTATAGTGAGGCACCATCTTTGCAGAACACCACAAAGAAATGGAGTTGCGAGCGGATGAACGTAACACTTCTAGAGCGTGCAAGATGCATGCGAATCAACGCAACACTTCCCAAATCATTTTGGTGAGGCGATCAATACATTGTATATCCGGTAAGCAGATCTCCATCAAGCTGCTATTAATCTGAAGATTCCACAAGAGGTATGGTCCGGTCGACCCGTAAACTATTATGATTTAAAGATATTTGGTTGTCCTGCATATGCCCATGTGAATGATGGTAAACTTGAGGCAAGGGCAAGAAGGTGTATATTTCTAGGATATGCACGAGGTGAAAGGCTACAAGCTGTGGTGTATAGAGAAGGCAAGTTCACCTAAAATCATTGTCGGAAGAGATGTCACTTTTGACGAGGCAATGCTAAATCGTAAGAAGGAGTCTAACTTAGAGGAGGCGAGATGATCATGGTGCTAAGAAGCGGTGGAGCTAGAGATTGCGTGGGAAGGTGAAGCAAGAAAATGATATAATGAATCGACCAAGTACTTCAGGGATTGCTCAACCTGAAGTAGAACAACAAGATGAACCTGACTATGAGGAAACTGGTGAACCAACCAGAGAAGCAGAGCCATACAAGATGTTACTCTTGGCAGAGAAAGGCGAGAAATCCGAAACCAAAAAGATATACGGATTCTCGCTTGTGCACTTGACTCATTAGATGAGATCCTATAGCCTTTGCTTTGGCTATGGCGAATGGTGCGATTGGAGATGAACCATGTACCTATCGTGATGCAATAGAAAGTAAGGAGTCGAAGGAGTGGCTGATAGCAATGAATGAGGAGATTAAGTCTCTTCAGAAAAATCAGACGTGGGAGCTGGTACAACTTCCAAAGGGGAAAAGAGTAGTTGGCTGTAAATGGGTTTACAAAAGGAAAGAAGGAATCCCTGGCATTGAGCCTCCAAGGTTCAAGGCGAGACTGGTAGCAAAGGGTTATACTCAGAAGGAGGGTGTTGACTTCCATGAAGTATTCTCTCTTGTGGTGAAGCATAGCTCTATTCGGATCCTATTAGCTATTGTAAGTATGTTTGACTTGGAGCTAGAACAGCTTGATGTGAAGACTGCGTTCTTACATGGTGAGCTAGATGAGCAGATCTACATGAGTCAACCAGAGGGGTTTGTAATTCCTGATAAGGAGAACCATGTCACTTTGTTGAAAAAGTCGTTATATGGCTTGAAGCAGTCTCCAAGGCAGTGGTACAAAAGATTTGATGCATTTATGATTGGTACTGGATATAGTAGAAACCAATATGATAATTGCATTTACTCTAAGGAGTTTCCAGATGGTTCGAAGATATATTTGTTGTTGTATGTAGATGATATGCTAATTGCAGCTCGTAATAAGGCTGAAATTAGTATGTTGAAAACTCAGTTGGGAAAAGAGTTTGAGATGAAGGACTTAGGTGCGGCAAGGAAGATTCTTGGAATGGAAATTCATAGGGAGCGACATAATAGCAGGTTGTGTTTAACACAACAAAATTATATTATGAAAGTGCTACAACGCTTCAATATGGATCAATCCAAGCCAGTTGGCACTCAGATTGGTGCACATTTTAAGTTATCTTTGAAAGAATGTCCGAGAACTGAGGAGGAGGTGGAGCACATGTCTCGTATACCTTACTCTAGTGCGCTTGGCGCCTCATGTATGCCTTGGTGTGCACTAGACCGGATATTTCACATGCGATGAGTATGGTAGCGAGGTTTATGAGCAAAGGAAAGACACATTGGGAAGGCTGTGAAATGGATTATGCGGTACTTGAGAGGTTCTATTGATATTTGTTTGGTATTTGATGGTCAGAAGAACCGTGGAGTTGTAGGTTATGTAGATTCTGATTATGCAGGTGACTTGGATAAAAGAAGATCATTGACAGGCTATATCTTTACAGTCTTTGGATGTACTATTATTTGGAAGGCGACATTGCAATCAACGTGGCATTGTCAACCATGAAGGCCGAGTATATGGCATTGATCGAGGTCATTAAAGAGAGTATTTGGGTGCACGGTCTTTTGGATAGTTTTGGATTGAATCAACATGTACCAATTGTACATTGTGATAGTCAAAGCGTCATTCATCTGGCTAAAAATCCAGTCTATCATGAAAGGACAAAGCACATTGACGTCAGACTTCATTTTGTCAGAGAATGTATCAATAATGGTACTGTTGCAATTCAGAAGATAGCCACGGTGAGAACCCAGATATGATGACAAAACCATTGCCAATTGACAAGTTTAAGCATTGCTTGGACTTAGTTAATATTTGCAGAGGTTGAAAGTTTGTTGCAAAATGCAGACCAAGGTGGAGAATTGTAGAGCGTGGGCGGTGGTGTGCATTTTGCACCGAATGTTGAAAAATCAAAGAGATTCTGTGCACATGCACGAATGTGAAATCTGATTGTACCACCGAAATATGCATGATAACATGCACAAGAACTTTCAAAAATCATCTATAAATAGAGCCTTCAAGGCATTTTTTAGCATCCCGAATCGAGAAGCATTTCCTCGATTGTAAAGAAAGAAGCGATGTAGGCTTCTTGTAGTGAGAGAAAAATAGAGAGTGTGTGTAAGAAAATTCCAAGAGTGTAGTGTGAGTATACACTGGGGGTTTTGGATATATTCTCTAGATCTCTGTAATACTACTAATTATAGTAGAAGAGAGTCTCATTGGGGATACACTATATTGTAATTACTCTTTAAATATAGTGGAGTATTTTTCGGAGTTTGGCCCGTGGTTTTTCCCTCAAAATTACAGGAGGATTTTCCACGTTAAAATATTGGTGTGCAGTTATCTTGATCTATTTTGTTGGTGTGAATAGTAATGAGTACTATTCATAAATAGTGAAGCGGGTCCCACTACATAGTACTATTCACGTGAATAGTGACGTGGCCCACTGTGGATTACTATTCACCGTGCTCCATTTTTCCGTCTCTTCAATTTGGGCGCGCTTCCGCTCACATCCGTAAAGTGTTTACTACACTTGGGGTGTACCTGACTCTGATGATATCATAACACTTTGACCTTGAGAATGGGCGTTAAGCCACTAGGAAAACGATGGCTTCAATTTAAATAGTTTTCTACACCTTCTCCCTCAAATATTCGTTCTATGAGGAATTCTAAATGCTTGTGGCTGAGACATAGAGGCTGGATTGTGGAATGTGCTTAGGGGAGGGGGATTCGCATTTGTTCCCATGGGGTTTTGAAACCCTTGATCAAAGTGATGATAGCACCGATACCATTGCCATTGGGGCCAATTGGAGTTGTTCCAGGAACAACCTCCCCTGAAGCCGCTGTGTCCTCTGCCTTGATAGCCACCATAGCCTCCTCTGAAGGATTGCATCCTAACCTCACTTCTTGGAGGGTTTCAGTTCGAGCTAATTTCGATTTTCCTGAACTTCTCAATGATGTCTTCTTGAGCAAGAAGAAGAGCTTCAAGTTCCCTTATTGAAAAGGGTTCAACTCCTGACATTGCCATAGTTATGAAGGCACTGTAATCTTCATTTAACCCTTTAAGAATTACCTCTGTCTGTTCTTCACTTGAGAGAGGTGCATCAAGTGTGACCAAGCTATTTGCAATCTTCTTCACTTTGAGTAGATATTCAAAAGTTGTTATAGCTTTCTTTATCATCTTCAATTGATTCTTCAACTGTTTTATCTTGAATTTGGTGTCGGCCGTGAAGTATTTTTCCAATTTGCTCCAAACTTCATGCGCAAACTCACATTTCACCATTTGATTTGTGAAGTTGGAGTCCATTGATGCCAAGAGCCAAGACACCAGGTGTTGATCTTGTTGTTCCCATTCCAGCCATTCTTGTGTTTCTCAATCTAGTGCACGATCTTCTTCATTTGCATACCTTAGTGGCATTTTCCTTGCATCTAGGTGATCTTTCAACTTGTTGGATTTTATGCATGCTAATGCTTGATGTCACCATGGATAGAAGTTCTCCTCCTCTAGCTTGAAGGAGACGGGGTTTGTGAAAGTTTTCAGGGTGAATGAGCTCGTTTGAGCTGATGGGGTGGAAGCATTATTGGCCATGGATCAGCAGCTCTAATACCATGTAATGGTATCAGATCTGTGATAAAGGCAAGGGAACAAGAGCTCTAGGCTGAGAGTGAAAGGAAATGAAATGCTAATGGAGAAATCTCATTGAATGATTACAAGAGTTAAGTAGGATATGTAGTCTTTACAAACACACGTGCATGAACAATGGCTAGGAGAAATGCTAACAGACTAACTGCCTAGCTACACAGAAATGCTAACTGAATAACTGCTTAACTAACTTTGCTAACTGATGCTAACTGCTTCTCTTTAGTGGGTTCCCTTTCAGTCCATTATAGTGTAATTAATATAAAACTAAATAGATTTTTTTAAGAAAAGTATATAAAATTGATTTTATGGCAGACAATCAAATTCCATCCCAAACCCACAAAAAGAAAGAGCATTTTCAGAGCTCCAAGGGATGCATTAATTAATGACAAAACCAGCAAAGTCATTCAACATACATTAAATCACGATGACATACAGCTGTTGGTTGAAGCAAAACGAAGAATGTTGAACGATTCAATTAAAATCCACTCACTAGATGAGATTCCCAAGAGTTGGAGACAACTTCCCCAGCATAAAGTCCACAGAACCTTGGTAGTTTTAGAGAATAATGAAAATACAACAAAATGGAATCTTCTTTGGAGCAAGGAAAGCATATCTAATCTGAGTGACTAACAAGTCCTTACATAACATTGCACTGAAAAAAACTAAAGGACAGTTCTTAGTTATCCGCAACAATGTAGCAACCGGATTTGGGGGGTTAGTCGGTGCAAGCAGAAATTTCACTTTATTTAAATCTCACCATGTGAGGATTGAGAGCTAGTTGTAGAGAAGTTGGATGACGACATAGGAATGGATATTGAGAGTTGAGTTGTGGAGAAAGCTGTCTGGTTGGACCTCTCATCTTCCAGACCAGACCATGACTCCCTGCTCCTAGGCCATTCATCAAAGAAAGGTCGAAGAGACTGACCCTCATGCTTCACGGATTCTCCTAATGCGTGTTCACTGGATAAATATGAATGCTGGAGATAGTCAGCCTGCAACATGGAATTATTATTTAATCTCGATGTAGAAAACGAGGCAACTCTAACTGGCATCACAGTGTTTTCCAGCTGCGACTCCATTCGAAGATCCTTGTTGCTTCCTATAGCTTTGGAAAAGAAACTATGTTCACCACCCTCAGATTTAAGTCCTTGAAGATACCTGTTCGTTTCAAACAAAATTACCAACAACTTAATAGGAGAAAAACGGCAATATTGCTCAGCTTCTCAATCACCTTTACTTAAAATCAAACCCTATCACCGGAACAAGGCGTCTAACTGACCAATTTGAAAGGTAGAAGCAAATAATCACAATGATGATAAGGACAAAAACAACAAAAAATAAATATATAAAGGAAAGAAAAGACCAATAAACTAGACAAGGTCACAAATGCAGAGCCAGCAGCAAAGGTAGTATTATTCTATGGAATTAAAACATTTCAGACCTCATCATTTGGAACAGATTTGTATCACTCAAATATGTAATGAAGAAGAAATAATCATTGAAATAAATAAGCATAAGACTATCTGATGAAATTATGAAGTGGAGACCCTATTTAAATGAATAATTTACTATCATTCAAATTTCAAACACATACAGAAGCAGTGGTGCTGAAACCAATAGAAGTTCAAAGTTCTCAAAGTGCAATGGGATCTTTAAATATAAAGTCTCTCTATAACTATAACAAACTCAGCTAGAGTGAAACACTTGAACTCCAAGCTTTCCTTTTTCCTCAACCACCCAGCATGTGCTTAATCAACTTCCTATTTAATTTTGATGCCATATTTTAAAAGATCAATTCCATTAAATTTTAATTCAGAGGACTACAAGGACTTTATGCTGCATAATCTGCTTATATGGCTTTAGAATGCAACTTACGTTGTCCCTTATCTTAGGATTATGATCCTCTTAAGTGCACTGCAGTGTATCAATAATTTGGATTATTATAAAAGTATAAGTGATTTGCAGAATTTAAATTTGAAGGAAACAAAAAAGCTACCTAGATTTTCTTATCAATAGTTGCGTGCTATGCACCTTACAAGAGCTATCCCTATCTTTATTCTTTAATTAAAAACATAAACAATACAAGTCCACCATTATTTGTTTTAGATAGTATATATACAGCGGTCACATGAAGTGCAATCAAAAGTGATTGCAAAGGAATAGGGGAAATTTTAACACACCCTTTCTACTAAAATGAAAAATGGAGGACATTAAATGAGTGCAACTACTTTTCCATTATCCCCACATGAGAGATCTTGCAGCAAGGCAACAGAGCCACATGTTAGGCAATTACCACCCTCCAATGTTTAACAAGGAACTTCAAATTTAAGGAATAAAATAATGGATGGGGAAAAAAGGAAGGCAATTAAATGGACATAATTTTCCCCAGTAAATTTGTCAATGAAAGAAACCCAACAAGAAATATTTTGTAGGCAATTTTAGTTCATGAGTGCTTTCATATTCTATCCAGTCCATATGTTGCAGCGTCACCCAACACAAGAAAATAGAACAAAAAGAGAAATTGGACAAAAAAAAATTAGTTTTGGATTTAGCAAAAGAGATATCACTCCACTCTTCAAAATAAATGTACGCCATTCTTCTTGAGTGATATCATTCCAACAACAAATTCTAATGCTTTCTGATCTTTGCAACAATTTTCACAGAGAAAATAGACAACAGAAGACAACCAAACAACCCCACCATTTTCAGAAACTGCTAAAGGATTTGAAGGCTGCATGAAGACATCAGGGCCCAGAACAGTGATTAGAATAAAATAACCATGAAAAAGCTGCCATCCTGACATCAAATGCTTACCTGGAATTATCAGGTATGGCAGGGAAGGGGAACGCATTTTGTTCAGGCAACAAATTTGCAATAACATGGGCACAAATTAGAAAAACTAAGTACACATCACGATCTGGATAACAGAAATCCGTCTGTGTCGAGATAGGAATCAAAGAACCCCACCAAATTCAGATAACAATATTGAAACTCAATAAGGTGCTTAATGACATGTTTTCCTTTGATGTATTTTTCTCTTCCAAACAAGCAACTACTGTGAAATGTAATAAATATGTCCATACCTGTATTCTCTACTTGGAATCCCATAGGGGATGGAATCCAATTGATAGTGGGTTTGGTCAGTTCCAGAACCAGTACCTTGGGGATTACCAAAGGCATTTGTGGCAAGGTTCTCATAGTTTCCAGTTCCACTGCTACCACTAGCTGCAGTCAGTGATGTCACAGTGGATGATGACTGTGTCATAGTTTGTGATTCCACAGGCTTTCTTGAACGGTTGCGGCCACGATGCATGTGTCGCTCACAGTACTTGGAGTCTGGGTATGCTTCCTTGGAGCACCTCCACTTTTTCCCATCAGTTCTCCTGCATCTTCCAGGCTCCGGGTCCACCTTCTTCCCATAGAAGGAACAATAACTCACTGCAAATTTTACATGCACATTTAGTTACGCATGTCTGCTTTATCACCAATATCTAGACAAGCCCAGCCCCAGGTCACAAATAAGATACATAACCGGAAGCAGCAATATTGACACAATATAAGTACATCTATAGGTTTAAAATTCCAGAGTAGCACAGTTAATTGAGTATTTACACTGAAAGATTTATGTAACACTTTACCAGTAGGATTTAACTATATAAGTATAGAAAGCTGAAGATACAGGAAACAAAAATAAGCAATCAACATTACAAATCTGTATTTCTCCAAGTAATGTAATCCAGAAAGAGAAGTAAATCCATAGGAAAGATCAGGAATATAATAGCGAAGTGGAAGCATATCCCTAAGAAAGCAAGTTTAATTGCAAAAAATATGCCAAATATGGTACAACAAGCTTTCCTCAAAACCACCAAACAAACGTCCATGTACCCCTACCCTACAGCAAATTAAGTGTAGGTCTTAGAGGTACAAAGGGGGGGGGGGGGGAACCCAACAATACCCATATGCACTGTTCAGGTTGGAAAACAAAGTCACTGGTGTCAGTGTCACACAACAACATAAATGACATGAGATAACAATATTCAGCCCCCTCTATTTGACATTAGATTTTGGATAGGGTCAGCAAAAGGCAAAAAGGGCATAACAAGGATGGAGTTTGAGAATACATATTTTAATGCGACAAACATGAAAAAAGGAGGGTCGTTTTTCAGTAGAGAGAACTCACAAGTGGGGTGGTGGAAGAAGGTTTGGGAAATGGAGTCAAAGCTCTTCTGAATGGGGATGACAAGATCGGGAGGAACAGGAAGACCAGCCACCATGTACTTGTAAATCAGAGCTTGGTGCTCCAGCTCCTGCCACTGAGACACTGTGAATGGAGACCTACCCATCATCCCCATCATCATCCCTGCCCCACCACCGCTACCACCACCACCGCCACCGTCACCGCCACTGACACTGTTGCTGCTATTCATGCTTTCTAGTCTCCTCCTTTCACACCAACATCAAACATGTGGGGAATCACACACAGATCCAGCTTTGTCTTGTCGGAAGCATAAAGGTGTGGAAGGTGCAGCAGAACAGAGGGTGTATTGTGTTGTATTGTTGTCACTTAACTTGTGTGCTGTGTTGGTGAAGTAAGGAAGCAATACATAAAAGAACAAGACCAAGTTTGAGTTGAAGCTTGCTTTGTTTGTTCTGTCCCTTTTTTTTTTTTCTTCTCACTACTTATTGTTACTAACTTGTTCTCCTTTTTTATTTGTGATGTGTTTTTAGCCTTTTGGGTGAGTTGGTTTCTTTCTTCTTACTTTTATTGCAAGCCAAACCTGCGCATCTACTACTCCTATTACAATTACTATCATCACTCTTCACCTAATTACTTCTTCTCTTGTTTCTTTTTTTTTTTTTTTTCCCCCTCTTTTTCACTCTCAAATCAGCAGATTTAACGCTGCCACTTTAATGGCATAAAGGATTTGGAAGAGTTTGAAACATCCTGGTACAATTGTTTTCAGCGAAGAGTTATGTTGCTTGCATAAAACAAAGATGAGCCCGCTAAACTTGGTAAAGATAAAAGGTGAAATAGCGGGTAGGAAAGAGTAAAGGAGTGGTGTTGAATAATGTTATAAGAATTATCTAAGAAAAACATTATGTTGTAAATATTCTTTCTTCTTGAGAAGAGAGTTAAATTTTAAACTAATACTATGGTTATAATGTCATTACATTAATTAATATAGTAACTGGTAGTAATAAGAAAAAAATTGAAATTTCAAACAAGCGAGGTTTATAATGTTAAGAATTTAAATCGTGAAATTATCATTTTAAAATTGCTGATAATCTTATATCTCAAAATTAATGTTCATAAAAATATTTAGAACATTTAAGTACGTTGATGATGTTAGGAGTTTGATCACCACCCCTATCTATTTCTGATACTAAGATGGAAGTACATTTTGTTATATGTATTAAAAAAAATTAAAACAAAGCAAATAAATATCATCATACGGTAAAAACGCGTTTGTCTAATGCTGTTAAAGGATATAAAACATTACAGATTGTGTAGTTACAATAATTATGGAAATTAAATCAGAACAGATACCATCTTGATAATGTAACCAAAAACACAACTTTAGTGGAACAATGCAAGTTGGGTGAACTGGATTGGTGCCTAGAGTATACATTCGCTAATACCAAGTTCTTCGTCAACAAGATATCCCCCTAATCGTTTTCGGTCACAAATGGTCTTCGGTCGTCCATTCTTGCATTTGCATTTTCTTACCCTTTCATTCGTTCCTTCCATGAGTCCATTATCGATACATGATATGTTCTACCTTTCTCCTTTTTTATAATCTATTTTGTTAGTTTAATTTTTATGCCACTTATATTCGCTCAGGTGTTGTCACAAAGCAATGGTATCATAGTCTAGAATTCACAATAAACCTTATATATATATATATATAACATTTAAAAAAAATTTTTGTCTAAAAATAATTATCTATTTCAAAAATTTAAATAATCTCCTTCTGTCCACTTTTATCTGTTTTCTTGAGAAATCACTATAATTTGATATATTGAAAAATTAGTGTATCTGCATACAATTGTATCTAGATACATTGATTTTTCAATATATCAAATTATAATTATTTTCCAAGGATATAAATAAAAGTGAACAAATATGATATTAATTATTTATTTTCAATAATATACCCATTAAATACTATTGACTTATTAATGAATTGTGGGAGAGAAATTAGTGGCGAAATGATAATTTCAATAAATTATTCTTAATTCTTTAATTTCAATAAACATTTGAAATTGGACAATTATTCAATGACAGATGGATTATTATAAAAGCAGTTGTTAAGACTCTGTCACGTGCATTTTATAGTTTTTATAATTTTTAGTATTTTATTGACAAAATCTGAAAAAATGAAAAAATTTAAAACTAGAAAGTTAAGAGCCTATTTGGTTTATGTTTTCAATTTATAATTTTTCAGTTTTTCAAATTTTATAAAAAAAATACTAAAAAATTAAAAAGGAAAATTAAAAACTGAAACCAAACAAAAAAAATTGAAAACTAAAATCAAACTGAAAAATTAGAAGCTCAGACCAAATAAATCAAATCAAATATGTCCTAATTTTTTTTCTTACAAATTATGGTTGGTGGAAGAGTGAAAACGTAGGAAAAGCAAAAGGCATAGCACATGTCCCCCCTCACCCACCAGCTACTGCCACCCCCTTAGCTGACAGCAACCACACGTGATGGAGCGGAAGCGGGCCGGGCCCAGCGGCCCAAAGCACCATGTGAAAATGATATTTGGCAATGGCCACCGCTGGAGGAAACCACCCTTTGGTTGCCGGAATGCAGGTAACATTCGATGTGGGGCCTCACACCCTTGGCAATTGAGAAAAGCCAAATCACAGGGGGAAATGACCAAAAAACAAAATTGTGGTCCAAAATCAATGCCAATGTAAATGCGCAAGATTCTAGTTTTGGGGCACTGTATCGATATCACTATAATGCCTGTCTACCATGTACCTGCAACTGTAGGGACTCTATTATTATTATAGATAATAGATAAATGAATGAATGAATGAACTCAGCCAAAGTTTCACAACTCATGGTCATGGATGGTTTAATTATTCAATGCTTGGCAGCCCATGCTTTATTCATTCATGGACCACACCCCCCATATCTTGAAATTAGCACCTACCGTTTTTTTGTGCTTGTGTGCTGTGCTTGGATTTAATTGTCCCTATGGAGTTGAAACATGCATAGCCAACCGCCTCCTAGTGAACAACATGAGAAACACATCAACAATTTGCTTTCATCAAGAAATGAATATTCACTTTTGTGTTGGTTAAGGAAGCGAATAACAATTAACAAGTCACCGGTACAGCAGGGGTCGTGCTCTTGTCGTCTCAAGTTTTACACAACACACAAAACAGAAGAATAGGTTTGCAAGTACGAATAATTTCTTTGCAAAATTACATATATTTTTGTTTTTCCTGTTTTCTTGACTCTTTCTTCTGAATGCAGCAAACAGAAGAGAAAATAACAGGAAAAATTTTATAAAAAAAAATTATCATAAGCCGGGTCGATGGTAGAAGGTAGAACAGTGTTAAAACAAATTATTTGCATGCCGTGAGAGTTTTTGACACTAGTACGATTCATTAATAATTATAAGCTGTGAAATAATAGATTTAATTTTAACACATCGATAGTGTAAAAAAATTATATATAATTATCCAATTATATAATCTCACATTAATAACTATGATTAACTCTCATCTCTACTATTTGAAAAGTCATCAAATTAAGTTATTATTTGATTGAGAGATAGTATAAAACTCATTTATATTTTCAGTAAATCAAAATTAAACTCTAAAATAACTTTTATATACACGAAAACTACCTCTCAAGTGTTAAACTCAAACTGAATCCATGTCTTTTGAAAATTCTCTCCTCCAAAAGTCGTTTAAGAAAAATTCATGTGCTTAAAAGTTATCAAAATTAATTATGTGTTGTCAATAGAAAATACTTTGATAAGTACTACTTGGCCTTCGAGGGCACATTTGGTAAGATACAACACTGTAGGTGTGACCTATAGAGAAGGTAATTTTGGTGCTGACAAGCTTGCTAATCTGAGTTTCCAACAGAATGATGGCTTGACCATTTGGAATTCTCCTCCTAGTGGTATTATAGGGACGTTATTGTATGATGACATAGGGGTCTCAATGCCCCATCTTATTATTACGCCAGACCGCTCTTTCTTTTCTGGGCCTTTTTCTTAGGCCCTCTAACGCAACAAAAAAAAAACACTGTCGGTGTGTTATGTTAACTACGTGAACCACCTCTTACCACTAATTTTCATTTTCTTTTCGGTGGGGTCTTAGTTTTTCCTTATTTCTGGTCAACTGTACTTGTTAAATTTAAATGGACTCTTCGTTGATAAATGGGTGTTGTGTTGGGCTTTTCTAACGCAGAGTTATAGTTAAATGGCCTCTGAGTTGTATTGATAAAGTACTCTATTATTTTGGTACAGAAAGTATCCCTTATTTGTTAAGAGTTGTACTCGCCATGGCCCAACCCAAAACCAAGGGACTAGGAAGTACTGGAGTGAGGACAACTGGCAGTGAGCACTAGGGAATAATGCAATTTCCATGTTTACCCTCACGTGCGCATAGCAACAATAGCATAGCCGAAGTTGCGAGCCCACTTATGAGCCCATGTATGAGGATGTTCAGGTTGATGCCTAGTCCGAAACGGCAAAATTCCGATATCACTAATTTCGAATATTTGTTCAATTAAAATAGCTTGTGAACTGTGATCCGTAAATAATATATGAATTATCCAAAGGCATCCGAAATAAAAAATATATATACATACCATTTTGTCTTTGGGATAGAAATCTTTTATTTTCAAATAATGTCTCATTTTCTGTCTCTCAATTATTTATTAACATATAAAATATAAATATTTTATATTTAATAACTTATAAATTTTTAAATCTATTTTTCATTCTTATATTTTCATATAATAATAAATGATTTGGAAAGCAGAAAAAATGGATATTATTGCGGAGGGTCGTTTGCTTTCAGTTTCCAACTTTCAATTTTCATTTTCAGTTTTTCAATTTTCCAAATTTTATTAAGGAAATTCTGAAGGTTTTGAAAACTATAAATTTCAGTTTTAATTTTTTTAATTTTTCTTTTATAATTTTCTGAAAACTGAAAAAATTGAAAATAAAAACTAGAAATTCAAATCCAACCTCCTGAAAGACTTTCGTCCGTTGTCTTTGATGTGCATGGCTAGCTAACTCGGGCGATATTCACGATGTGCTTCAATTGTCGTCATTGAGGGATACGCATCAATCATCAATCATTCTAAACAATTGTGGAACGAAAATACGTGAATGTCGTTTTAAATAATTATCTCATGATTCATTGGTGCATCACAAACAAGTGGATAAGTCTAAAATTTAGCCCTTACAACGCTACTGCGATGGATGGTAGGGAAGGTTTCCAGTACATTGCATCAGTGCTAGTCATTGAGCTTCAATTGTTCATTTCCATAATGTCTATGGTTCAATATTAATACAAAATGGCGAAAATTTATAGTAAAATTAAAAGGCGAGAGGGACAGCGAAAAGTGCTAGAGTAAAATAATCCGTGATCTCCGCTAAGACCGAATAAACTGGCAGGTGGTATATAGCCGAAAAATGAGATAGCCATTTGTTTGAAGCAACTCCGGGTTGGTGGTTTCGGGTTGTGCCATTGTTCCCAAAAAAAAAATGAGGCTACCATAAAAGATTGTACTGTAAACGCATGGTATCTTTAGCCTTTTGAAACCTAAAAACTATGGACTGGACACAAAATTACAAAAGAGAAACCATGATTCAAACTATGGTTTAAGTTTTACTAAATGCAAGCTAAACATGAAAGCAATACATTTGCTGGTCAACTTAGTGCTAATGATCTGCTTTACATTCATTTTGGTCCAGAGAATTATGAGGTTTTTTCCTCTGTTTCCTCTGTCTTTCTATGGCTGGAGATTTTGAGAGATCACAATGCCAGTGTACTCAAAACACAATGAGGCCAGAAGTCCCTCAATTTCTTTTTGCTGAAAGGATATATATATGTATATAGAATGAAACCTAGAGTCCCTTAATGAACCATAACTTGTAGCAATATATTAATTATAACAACCATGCAAATAATCTATTAAATTAGTCAGGAACGAATTATATTTATCATCACTTATAATAAAGAAAATTCCTTTCTTTAACCACTTCTTGGTGTACAGTTTTTATATTTATCAAAATACCCACAAGCAAGTTAAAAGTTGAGAGGAATTATGGAGGTTTTTTGTTTCAATTTTTAAAAAGTTGAAAAACGTTAAGAAATAAAATAATATATAATAATAAATTAAAAATATGTTAAATGAATTTATATATATATATATATATATATATATATATATATATATATATATATATATAAATTTATTCATTTAAATATTTATTTTATTTTTAAAATCAATAAAAATAAATTTGTGAATTTACATTCCAAAAAAAAAATAGATTGATAGTCAGTTAAGCTTCAATCAATCTACTAGTTTTAATAAAGAATTTAGTTTTATGGCACTAATAATATAAAAAAATTACATTAATATTCAAGTATGTACTATTATTTCAATCATAATAATTAATTTTATATTTATTATTTAAAAAATTATATAAATAAAATAATTTGATCGAATTACACGTAGTTATTTAATTTTAAAATTATGCATTACCATAATTTGGGGAAGCTTGTGACATTGATTTGGATTTTAGACCCCCAGTATTTGAGTATCACATTAATGTAGCATTAGCTGGCGCCAAACAATGGGTTTGGGCTAGCAGAATTGGTGAATCCAAAACATGTTTTCCAACCATGGAAGCAAGCCTACGCGGCGCAATCGCATCCAACGCACGAAAAAAAAAATAACAAAAAAAAATGCTCGTTGCCTCAACTTCGAATCTTACCTTCAATCTTTTCTTTCATCCTTTTGTATGGTTTTGGTGTGCTCTATATATAACTCTGTCGGTGTTCATGTGTGTCCCCGCTTAATCCTCGCTCCAACGCTCTAAATTGACTCTCTTCATCATTTAACGAAATCTAAAGACCCATATCTCCAACCAAGTCCAACAACAGCACTTGTCTGCTGCTTTTTTCTCAATCGCCCTTCTTTCTGGTACTCTTTCTCTACTTTCATCTTCCACCTTTTCTCTTCATTTCAGATTTGATTTCCTTCTTTCATGCATCAAGTTGTGTTTTCTTTTTTCTTTCTTTGTCTTTTGGGTTTTTCTAGTTTTCTTTGATGTGAGGGAAGAATGCAGGGGAATTGACTAGTTTTCTTTTACATTGCTGCAATCGGGTCTTGAAAAAGATTGGATTTTGGATTTGTTTTTTTTTTTGCTCTGATTTTCTGTTTAGCCAAATGGGTGTTTGTCTTTTTGATAGCTTTTTCTAAATGTGATTAATGCTTGATTTGTTGCCTTGGGTTTTGTGGACAGTGAGGCGCATTGTTCATCTGGTGAGCCATGAGTTTGAGTAATGGCAAGATTCACCCATCATATGGTAATGGAGGAGCTGAAGAGAAGGAGAAGCCCTTCAAGATCTTCGTTGGGTATGATCCGCGTGAAGACATTGCCTTTCAGGTATGCCGCCACTCCATCTTGAAAAGGTCCTCAATCCCTGTTGAGATTATACCAATTAAACAGTCAGATCTGAGGAAAGATGGCTTGTATTGGCGTGAGAGGGGCCAATTTGAGAGTACCGAGTTCTCTTTTACAAGATTCTTGACACCTTGCTTGGCCAATTACCAAGATTGGGCAATGTTTGTGGATTGTGATTTCCTCTACTTGGCTGACATTAAGGAATTGAGGGACTTGATTGATGAGAAGTGTGCTGTTATGTGTGTTCAACATGACTATACACCAAAGGAGACCACAAAGATGGATGGGGCAGTGCAAACTGTGTACCCAAGAAAGAATTGGTCTTCAATGGTGTTGTATAATTGTGGCCATCCCAAGAACCGTGTTCTCAATCCGGACACTGTCAACACACAGACTGGTGCTTTCCTTCACAGGTTCCAATGGCTTGAGGATGATGAAATTGGGTCCATCCCATTTGTTTGGAATTTCCTTGAGGGGCATAACAAGGTTGTTGAGAATGATCCTACCACTTCACCAAAGGCCATCCATTATACTCGTGGAGGGCCATGGTTTGAGGCTTGGAAGAATTGTGAATTTGCTGATCTCTGGCTGAATGAAATGGAAGAGTACCTGAAGGAAGCCAAAAAGGGGACCAAGAATTAAGGTTGAATCTGCTGGTGGTAATGCATTTCAGAAGAGACTTTAGGCTTGTCATTCGTTAAGACTCAGTTCTTGCCATGTATTATTCTTTATGTCGAATTCGTTATGCAAAATCTTGTGAGAGTAGGATAATAACCACTGCTAGTCAATATCTTGTCCTGTAGTTAGTATTGTTTACTCTATTACATTACATTCACGTTGGCATTTCAGAGTGAATGCCTTTCATGAAGTATTTCATTTGTTATTTGTTTAAATGACCTTTGTTGGGTCTTGTAAGGGTAAAAGTACAATTATGTAATGAGTATTTCAATCAAGGCTTTATTATTGTTACTATTATATATCGTTCTTTGCATTATATTTTACGACCGATCATAAGAAGAGCTCCAATATGGATTCCAGCTTCTGTCTGATGCATAGGTTGTCTTGAGAATTGAGAAAATACATGACTCAAACTATTGCTGAGGAGGTTCTCTTTTGGTCATCCCACCAGGCAGTAAACTTCAGCAGCAGACTTCAAATTGATCCAATCTTGAGAGTCAAGAGTATTGATCCAAAAGCTGTAATTACGCATACTCAGAAACTCCTAAGGCTTTTTATTAACAAATTTGTCAGTTGTATGATTTTGCTTCTGCTCTCACCGAAACGATATATGATCAGGTCATGCTATAAAATATCACATTAGATTGGAGACTAGTCTCACACTCAAATAGTGTGGAAAGTAATTGATTTTGTATTAATCTACTCCAATAATGATTTCTCTATCTTATAATCATATAATATACCTCATTTCTCTGTTTTATAGTGTAGCTCATCCTCTAAATTATCAGACTTGTAGTGTACTGCATCCGAATAATCTGGAGTAAGACCAAGGATCGAATTACTGTTACTCATTCTCTAATTCCATGATATTCAAATAGGAAAATGTTGAATGTAGTTGCACCAATTATACAAGATCAGTGTGCACACTCCACCGTTTCTAGAAAAGGGATATAATAAGACTAAGATAATATCTAATAGTTTGCATTGAATTATTCTAGAAATATATATATATATAAGGTTATACAAATACCAATTCAGGTAGTATATACCCAACCTTGCTTGGCATCAACTCTTTGACATGCAGTTATTGGGTGCTTGTATTTTTTTATTCATTAGTAAAGACAACTGGGAATTGCATGCGTAATAATGGTACAAGTTTATTGGAATCTGCAGTGAGACAGTCTTGAGCGCGTTAAGAGACAACATTCTGATGACGTTCTGAGATTCATAAACAAGTTCTCGGTGTCGGCTTCCTTCGCTTGATAACTAGTTGGGGGGTTCTTTTTTTCATTCCGTTTGCGTTTGTTGCAGTGATGGTGCGATTGGGTATGTTACCTAATCCTACTCCTCTGTTTCAAAATAAATGTTTTTTTTTACCTCTTAGCTTCATTCATAAAATAATGTATCCAGCCACAATACATAATTCATATCTAAGAAGTGATAAAGACATTTATATTTTGAACGGAGATAGTAATTGTCAAATAGATTAGTGATCTGTAAATGATATCACATGATATGCTTTATAGGATATCATATCCTTTACAGCAACTATCACATGGATTCAATGAAGCAAAGGCATGCTGCTCTGGAATGAATGATTGATCACAGGACTACTATTTCACCAGGTTGGCCTACTAATTTTTGCATGCCGAGCTTTTCTTCTTCCTTTTTTTGGGTCTGTTTTTTCTCTTCTGCGTTTAGCCCGTTTGATTTTTCACAAACATTTTAGAAGGTCTGCTTGTGTACTAACCATTCATAAACACTAAGGATGTTAGAAAATGGTCTGCTTTGAAGTTCAATAGTGGTCTCTGACGAAAATTAAAGTTCATTAGTCGTCCAGGCCGCTGGCACAGTGGCAGCAAGCTCATTAGTTCATTATTTTCTTTTTGGTCTTTTGGTAACTAGCTCATTATTTTCTTTTATTTATTTTTCTTCTTTATTCCTTTGCATTTTCTAAACATAAAAGGTTTTTTTTTTTTTTTGGGTTTTGTACCAAAATAAACTTCCAAAAATGAAAAAAAAAAAGAATAAATCACTGGAACATTAATTAAAAGGAATAAACCGTCTAAAATCACTTAAGACTTTTCATAAGAATACTTCTATGAAATCAATACAATTATTATACATGCGCATTTGTTCCTCTAGTTGGTATGTGAACTTTACTTTTAAGTAAAGGTTAAGAGTTTAAATTCCATCAACATTTTTTTAATATTTTTTTAATATATTATTGTATTTTCTTTTATTTGTAAAGTAATTAATTGTATTATGATAGCACAATTGATTGGTATATTGGTTTGCTAACTCAAGATCTTTCAAATATTTTTTTTCTAATTTTTCTATTTTTTGATAGTTATTTTAAATTTTCAATAAATAACAATAAAAAGGGGACCTAACATTGTTAACTTATTTATGCAATATATTTAATTAATTTTCATGATATATAGATTATCAAGGCGTATAATTTATTTTAAAAACAATTAGATATATTCTAGGACTAATATAACAAAAAATCTAATACTATTACACTGAAGATTATGTACACATTTAATTAGAAACTCAAACAAGTAATTAGAATTGATCGATCTAGTTGATCATATTTTTAAGATGGGTAAATCGTTAAATAGAAAAACTAATTTTGCCAAAATTTAAATATCTTGATCTCTCGTTGAATATAGTGCTAAATTTTTTAATTGTTTATAATTAATTGTTTGTAATTTTCTAATTAACTATATTAATTAATTATTAATATAATAATATTACACTTTTTGTCAATATCATATTCGTCTTGAAATGTAATATTTCAGGTTCACGTGTCCTTAGACAAATGTAATACGACCTTAAGATTTCCCGAGACCTACTCGTGTTGCTGGGAAAGCCCAGATGCATGAGAGACAGAAGATGTAGAAAATGGTGTTGCTTTGTGTATAGTTCAACAGAGGGGGCTCAAGCCTCTTGACCACTATACCAGTCATATACCGCTATAGTGGTACCCCTTACACCCAGAACAGTGTGAAATAACATGGTTTCATTTAGTAAGTTCTCCACCCCTATATAAACTCTTCTAGTTGTGTGTCACTAAGAAAAACGCAAATGCTAACCCCCAAATTATCTTTTCTACCTTCCCACTCTCAACCACAATCAAATCTACTTTCCCCAAACTTCAAGGCATGTGTTTGTTGTTAGTTTATGTTAATTATCTCTTCCTTCTTCTTTTCCTATGTTGTGGGTGTCATTATTTCTCATTGATATCAAGTGGGAGTGCTTCCTCAATGTTCTTAGAGTTGTTTAGGGTTATCCTAGAGTTAATATAAATTATTTATGAGTTTTTGTTGTTTCCATGTAGACATTGGTGCTATCAGCGCTCCATTGATTGGTATTGATTCCTCCCTTTTAGGTGAGTGAGTTTAAACCCATGATCTTATTTTTAGTCATTATGGTTATGTTTGAAGCATTACAATTGCTAAATATGAATTTAAAGGTGAGAAGCATGTCATACATATGATTTTATAAGTCACACTGAGCCTAGAAAAATTGTGACTTTTGAATATAGCACGAAAATATGTTTTAGAAAACCATGAGACCATGATTGATATGTTGTATGTTATGAAAATGTGTGACATGCTCAAGAAAAGATCTGTTGTGATATATATATATATTAGTGAGATGCCAAGTTGTCAATTACATTTTTATGAATTTAGAACATTACTATGTTTTCAAGATTTGAGATTGATTTCAAACTGTGTTTTTAGAGTATCAGTTAAGATATATTGAAAAAAAAATGTTGAGCAGATTATGAATTATCCTTAGGAATAAAAATATTATTATGATTTAAGAGTTATGATAATTATGAACCACATTGTTAAAGTATGATATGAGAGTTATTTAGTTTATGAAAATATGTTAGCTTGAGATACGAATTTAGAATTTCAGTTTTTAGGGTACTAAGAAGTATGAAATTTAGTATAATTCATAGCAACTACTAGATACATATTTTATGGGCTTGAGATTGCGATGCCTTCAAGCTGGTGATTTCTTGTGTAGGATTTCATAGCCATGACTATGCTAAAGTTTGATTGTTAAAATTATATAAATTCAGATCTCTCAGAGTACTAAGAATTTTAATATGTATTTGATTTATGTACAAACTAGTTTAGACAATAAATGTAGAGAAATAGATAGTGAGTTAATGGGTGTGAGAGATCGTTAACCTCTGTACCAAGTTGTCCATCAGAGGACAATCTCGCCCTAGAGTATTTAGTGCCCATAGAGAATAGAGAAATTCTTCAGATAACGGAACTTAGTTAGGTGTCTAATTGGAGATCTTGAGAGGTACCCATAGAGATCAAAGAAATTCAGAGATTATTATTATTATTACTATTATTATTATCATGTACATACTTATCATGTTTAGAGATTACTATTTCTCAAGGATTTATTGCACTGTCAGTTTAAAATAATTTCATGGTAGATTATAAATTTAGAGAAGTTTTCCTATGAATCTATGAATTCAGAAATGTTTTTCTATATAGCTATGTATATAAATATCACATGATTTGTGCTTGATGCATGTATTTTGTATTTATGTTTATCCCTTGGATATTCCATGTGGACTATGGGCGAGAATCCACTCATTGAGTCAGAGAGCTCACCCCTTTCTCTTCCTTCTTATAGTTGCAGGTCTAATACTCGTTCAGGCACCATTCCGGTGGGCGCACTTGTTTCTGATAGTGAGTTTTACTTTGTAGTAAAGCTTATTAGGTTATGTTAGAGTTATAATACTTCAGTAGTATGTAGGTAGAATCCAAATCATGCATTTTTTTAAAGATTAATTGCAGAGTTATGAACATCTATATATATGTTTATAGATTTTAAGTATAGATTTGAAATTGTAGATTGTGATTAGAATTTATGTAATAAGCCAGACATACTTATGATTCAGTTTTTTAAGTGTTAATAGAGTTTCAGAGCTATATATATGTCAAAGGTTTTAGTTTCATGAATTCAAATCTTATGTTTTTAAGAAATAATTTGATGACGTATTGAACTTAATCATGTTTAAGGACAAAATATGTATTTTGTATTATGACTACAGATTCAAACATAGATTATGAAATTATTTGTTTTATGATTACCTTGTCTTCAACCAAGCAAGTACAATTATATTTAGAGATGGATTTGTGAGTAAAAAAAGGTTTTATGTATAAATTGAGCACATTATATGACTCAACAATCACAAGATTTACGTGAAGATGAGTTTTCTCAAGTGTCGGTCATATTTCCAAATCAGACCGTGATATAAAATGCATTAACATTCTTAAAACAAATTATAGATCACGATAATAAGACAATTATATATATATATATATATATATATATATATATATATATATATATATATATATATATATATATCTGTGTGTGTGTGTGTTACCATAACACAATTAATTACTCTTGAAGATTTACAAATAAAAAAATACAATAATATATTAGCAAAACATTAATCTCTACTTAAAAGTGGACTGCATACACCAACTAGATTAGCAATTTCACATGTATAATAATTACATTGATTTCATGGAAGCCTTATACGAAAGGTCTCAAGTGGTCTCAAATGGCTCACTCACAATAATTAATATTCCAACGGTTTGTTTTTATTTTTTTCATTTTTGAGAGTTTATTTAGGTAAAAGTTTGAGATTAATTTCTATGTATCGTGAGTATAAAATAATTTCAAATGCTGTAACATAAGTAAATATGGTTGACTTTTATACTCATAATTTAAATAGAAATCACTTTTATTTATGTGACAACAACACCTGATTAAATGCCGGCATGGAATTATTTTACAAAGACCATTCATAGAAATTAAATTATTTTTTGTATTTTAATTTTGAAAGCACGGTAAAGGGTGTGCTTAAATTGTTTACAGTGATGTAACCAAAAAGAAAAATTGTTCACGGTGAATGAAACAGAATCTAATACGACAAAATAGTCCACGAGGTTAATCTTTACTTTCATTGGTCAAATTGATATTCCTAACCTACAAGTAAGGTATAGACTACACTAGTATATTCCCATATAAAGCTGATTTTATCTATCATCTATCTGTCTAGTTACGTAGCTAGAATTATCCCTGTCATGTGAGTGGTTAGCTAAGTTTACGATTGCGAACACGACTCTTGCCATGGAGATTGTGCTGTCCACTCATATTCTGACGTACTCTTAGCCCCTAGGCTTTTGCATCGCTGTAACAATAGAATACTGGTATTATTATTGATTGATTGTACAGAATGGTGTGCCCACTCAGATATAATATGAGCATGGCCTCACTGGCAGCCAACCTTATCAGTGCCGCCACAACTAGAATTACTAGTGCTGCTACTATCTCCCACACCCACTACTATCCCTCCACGTTGCCGGCTTTTAGCGGATCCGGGTGGGGTAGCTCCGTTGGCGTTCGCGTTTCAGCAAGAGCAAGGGCAGCGGGAATGGAATTGGCGCAGCCAGTGAAGCAGAAGAAGGACAAAAACGACGATGAGGGCGTTCTTCAGAAGGGGATCGCGGAGTTCTACGACGAGTCGTCTGGGATATGGGAGGGCATATGGGGCGACCATTTGCACCACGGGTTCTACGACCCGGGTTCCAGCGTTTCGGTTTCGGATCACCGTGCTGCTCAGATCCGAATGATTGACGAGGCCCTTCGTTTTGCTTCTCTTCCTGGTGGTTCGTATAATCATAATCCAAATCTTATCCTTATTCTTAAATATCGATTGTTAATCGAGCGAGCGCATAGTGGTTTTCTTCTTCTTTTTGGTTGATTTTCTTGTTCTGTGTGAATCCAAATATATATATATATATATATCCAATCCAGACGAGGATCCAAGGAAATGGCCCAAGAGTATAGTGGATGTCGGGTGTGGGATAGGGGGAAGTTCAAGGTACCTCTCCAAGAAATTTGGAGCATCTGCCATTGGCATCACTCTCAGTCCTGTTCAAGCTCAAAGGGCTAATTCTCTTGCTGCTGCCCAAGGATTAGCCCACAAGGTATCTTTCCACCTATTATTGTTATTATTATTATTATTATTATTATTATTTTGTTGCCCTTTCTTCTCTTGCTTCTGTTGCTGTATTTTCCATATATATTATATGGTTGGAATTGCCATAGAAAGTTTATGAAACCCTCATTATAAACTTTGGTTTTTAGTATCTTCGGAAGCTCATATTCAGGTTTGTGTTTCTGTAATAAAAAGGTTTCCTTTCAAGTAGCAGACGCTCTAGAGCAACCATTTCCTGATGGGCAGTTTGATTTGGTGTGGTCCATGGAGAGCGGGGAACATATGCCTGACAAAGCCAAGGTTTTCATTATCTCTTGTCATGATTTATTAAATTAGACAAGACCCAACCAAAATTGCCCACACTTAACTTTCAAGTTAGACAAATTGATCCGGGACAAACTAAAAGGGAAAACAAAAAGTCCCAAAAGAATTCTCTACCAATTACAAATATTGGATGCTATGTGTAGGGACTGATTTGATCTTTTTATGATATTTGAGAAATTAATGTGTTCAATTTTTTTTTTTAAAGAGATCAATTTGTCTAACATTTTAAATTGATAGGGACTTATTTGAGTATTTTCTTTTCTAGATGGATCAATTTGACCAACACAAAATTTAAGAGGGGCTGGGTTTTTTTTATCTTTAAATCAATTTCTTAATTTAATTGCTAGCACAAGATTAACTAACAATAACTATTTACTTTGCACATTATCATAATGGTAATCATGTCTCATTTTGCCCCCACTTGACATACATACATACAACTTACAGTTTGTCGGTGAGTTAGCTCGAGTAGCTGCACCAGGTGCCACAATAATAATAGTAACATGGTGCCACAGGGATCTTGGCCCTGGTGAAGACTCCCTAAAGCCATGGGAGGAAAACCTCTTGAAGAAGATATGTGATGCATTTTATCTTCCAGCCTGGTGCTCAACTGCTAATTATGTGAAATTGCTCGAGTCCCTGTCACTTCAGGTGAATTATTAACCAAAACTCAATTATTATCAATTATAAGTGGACATTTTAGGCCTTTTAGATAATAATCTGTAACAAGCGCCTATCCCGTGCCATACCACTATGCCAGGACATCAAGTCAGCAGACTGGTCCCCGTATGTTGCTCCATTCTGGCCAGCAGTGATACGCTCAGCCTTGACATGGAAGGGTATCACATCGCTCTTGCGCAGTGGTAAGCTCAACATTGCTATTACCACTTACAAACTGCCATATAATGTCATCACCTAGGTCTTTGTGTCACAGATGAGATAATCATTTTCGTAGTTTGGAAATTGGAACCTCTACAGCTATGAAAACAGTTGGTCTGCATGTTCAGTAAAATATATTTGAAAAAAAAGGGTTGCAGGACTTTGCATGATAGTAACCGTAAAATTCTCTTAATAGGATGGTCTGCATGTTCCGTGAAATATGTTAGAAGTTGCAAAAAGTTACATGATAGTAACCGTAAATTATTTAATCCTATTAGGGTACACTTGATGATGAGCATTAAGAACTTAGGCTTTGCTCGGTAGCAAGATAAACGGAAGAGAGATAGCTTGAAATTTAGAATCCTTCATTATCCCTACCATTTTCACTTCTATCAGATATACCTTTAGCATTGGTTAGGCATTTCTTGCAAGTTTGGGAAAGTAACAAAGATGGGGGCGAAAAAAAAAAAACTTAGAATGGATGATTTCTTGTCTTTGAAGCTGCTATTATGCACGAATGCTTTCTTTTAATCCCCCACTTTCGCTATTTAAGTATATAACATGCACTGCTGCTAGACTGAATTTCTTGATCTGCGTTTGTATTATTTTTGCCAGGATTGAAAACCATAAAAGGAGCCTTGGCTATGCCATTGATGATACAAGGATTCAAGAAGGATGTTATTAAGTTTGCTATCATTACATGTAGAAAGCCTGAATAATTGGCGGCAATAACATTTCTATGATACAATAAAATGAGCATCCGAAAATCTCATTTATTTGTACTGTTAGTTTTGGAATAAGACAGAGAAGCAATGGAAAAGTAGTTGGAAATTCAAAACTGATACATGCCACTTGTTCATATATTATTTTCGAAATCTGTATAGAATCACATGAATCAGGAAATGCAAGTTTTGGAACAAATAAAAGTAAACCACCAAAGATGGGAAACAAGTACCAGAATGCTGCCCGCCTTAACAATCAAATTTTCGTTGTCTGGGGGGCAGAATAAATTCTGAACTTTCACTCGATGAAGATAAGGACAAAATATGATGGAGGTGGGAAATGAAGCCATGTGCTCATTCAGAACATTGTGAAGGTGATGGTTATTCATTGTACAATGGTTCTGATGAACGAAGCCATGTGTCAGTGTCTCAGTTGCTGCATTCTGGTTCCCCTGTAGCAATTATTTGGTAGGATTGGTTCAAACACACACACTATGGACTTGTTTGGTTTGCTGTTTCCAGTTTTTGTGAAAGAAAAACTGAAAATTAAAATTTTTAATTTTCAGTTTTTCCTTCACAAAAATTGAAAATTGAAAACTGGAAACAGCAAACCAAACAGGTCCATATTTCTCAAAAAGAATTTTTGACCAGAAAAGAAATAGTCTCTATAATCATATCACAGCATCAAATTCTGGCGTGTAAAAGTATTATGAGGAATTTCTAAATGTTCTTAAGAGCAAACAAACAAACATATATATATATATATAATGCACCGTTGTTAGTTAGTATATCTGTAATTGCTTTGAAACTACAATAAAATGAAACACAGTAATACTTGAAAGAGGCACATGTAACATTTACCGAACCAGAATACAAGAAACTCCAAGCTTCAAGGTGTCATGTTCACATGCAAGGTATGCTGCTGCATATACAAATTGCAGAGGTGGAGCTGTAGATGAACTGATTGTGATGAAATCGACAATAATTCAATTTCAATTTCCGCAACATGTCTTTGGATAAGATTTCGGAATGCCTTAATGACATTCACAACCCATGATGATAGTTTAACAACAACTTCAATTTTATGCTTCCTTTGATATACAATTAATTGGATAAGGAAATGAGGAAAACAATATTAACACTTAAAATAATGAATGTCTAGAGACCTAACAAATTTTTCCTTTTAATTTTTTCTATGAGATCTTCTTCGGATGGAATCTCAGCACCAGCTTCTGAGGTGGTGGACCACCACTCCATGATTTCTTCCTACACAGAGAAAAGTGCATCAGGATCAGGTGAAGTTGAAGCACAGGGAAGAAAAATAGATAAATCATTCCATGAGCCAATACTTACTTGTAAATCACTAAATCTAAAGTAATAAATTCTGTGATCAAATAGTAAAAACAATACGAAATAGATAGCAGATAATAACTAGTTCACATATTAATAAAATGTTGAATACACTGAGTGGATGAATTCAGAAGTCATTTTACATATAGTTGTCAGTTTAGTGCTGGACCAAGCTTTGCCTATACTACTGTCCATGCTGCCATGTTGGTATACATTACTATCTCACCCAATTGCTCGAATTTTACAGGAGTTTATGGATTCAAAATAGCATGGAAGCAAATAGTAGCTTCAGTAACAATAGATACACAGTGAGAACCAGTGGAAAAGCTAAAAAAACAATAATTGATTGTTACCTCAAGAAAGTCATGATTGGATATATACTGACTTTCAACCATACACTTGATCCCTCCTAAGTTCACCGACACAGATTTTCTTGTATTCTGCTCTGAACTCTGACTCTGGCCTTCTGCTGATAAGCAACAACAGGAAAGAAGAAGGAATGAAAACAGAAGCCATGATTTGCAACCAAAAAAACAAAGACAGAGACCAGTCATATCTATAGGTGGGTTCTACTGTGCCGTGAACAAATTTAAGGAATGGTTCGTTGTTGAGATGGACCAATCAAATTCTCATAGATAAATTGATATTTGAATTTGGAAGTTAGCAGCTTTTTATTGAAATTACCAAATTATCTTGTCTCTTTCTCTTCTCATTTCCATCACCATACTTTATCTCCCTGCTTCTAACGCATACAGCAGTAGCCATGGTGAAGGTGGAGAGTGATAAAAATAGAGAACCAAGGATGCATTTATTATTCATTACCCCTTTATTTCTTCACCCTTCAGTCTCCATTTATATTTCATTACTTGTTGTTCAGGCACTAAAATTTATAACGCCTGTATGTGTCACTACAACCACCACACACAAGCAAAAACCACAAATTGCAAAATAATATTTTGCCAGCTGAAATTAACAAGAAGAAGCCACTTGATCTCTAATGATAACTAGAAAGCTATTTTTGATTTATTACTCTCAAAGCTAGTTCTTCTTCTCCCATTAAAAATAGAATCGTGCGTTTGGGATGCAAGGGGACCCTTTGCCTCTCCTTGTTGGTGAGTAAATATGGAGATCTCAAGAGTTAAGAAGGACTGTAGTTAGTTTGTTACTGTGTATTAAAGGATTAGAGTAGTTTGTAAGAGGCTGCTTGGAGGAGATGAAAAAGCTTGGAATGGCAACTTCAGGCCAATTTGAAAAATTAGGAAGAGGCTAGTCCACTGGAGGATGGAGATGAAGAAGGGAAAACGGTACAATAAAACCAATTAAGTTTTTCATTTCTTTTATTTAAGCCAAATGTTAAAGTTTCATTGTTCCAGTGTGAGAATTTGATTGGTCTGTCTCAACAAGGAACCATTCCTTAAATTTGTCCGGGGGCACAGTAGAATGCACCATATCTATAATGCGGTCCAAGTAACATAATTCATGCACATTTTGCATGTGGAGTGTTTTAGTTATACCATTTATAGATGCCACGTGGTATCCAGTTCCTCCTAGCCCTTCTTCCCGCTTTCCAAGCCTCAGCCGCAAGAAAAAACCATCAAGTTGTGATATTGACCCATGAGCGTTTGTCCATCTGATGTAAAGACACTATGTTAAGTAATTAATACAGAAAGTTGCAAAGATCAGATTGTTTTATAATTGACAACAGGATAGTGTAAGTATGATAACTTATCACAAATATACATCTCCCTCTCTCTGCCTATTATATTTTAGACACTTCGGTTATGTTCATTATTCCTTTTCAGTCTCAGTTAATGCTTTACAAGCAAGGAAATGTTGAGGAAGACTTATGACAGACAATGCATCACCAAAACTATGATTGAGAAGAACTACTTGCATCCTTGATATAATTTAGCAACTGCCAGTGTCAGAGGTTATTTATAGCTTGTGCAGAGTGAGCCATAAAACCACACAATGAGTATGACTAGTTTTATAACATGAGAAGACTTCAGCATGAGTTAGTTGGCTATTACATACCTTAGGATATCAGTGCGGGACAAACGAAGGTTTCTCACAGCATTAGAGATTCCCTTTGGCACGTGTGGAATCTGCCTTTTAGCCAATCTGGGTGGAGATGTCATAGGATTTTCCTTGAATTTGTTTTCCTCTGAGCTTGAACTACAGTATTTCTTGAAGGATGCACTGCACTCTATATTGGAGGAGATAATTTCACTGAATTTCCGCTTCATGTTAGGATTTCTCTCTGCTTGGTGATCAGTTCCATCATTGATAGGACCGCTGGAAAAAATTTGGTCATCCTCACCAGTTAGGAGCCTGGCATTGCCAATATTGTTAGGGCTAACACGTTTTCCAGTAGGAGGAGCATGGACTTTCAGTTCATGTTTCCTTTTTGACATTGAAGTGGGACATGAAATTGCCCAGTGGCTGGGCTGGAAACATTTAATGCAAAAACAAGGAGGCTCTTCCAACCCTCCATATGAATTAATATTCTTCTGGAGATCTTCCAGCTCACTTTCAGCAATATCTGAGCAATCAGCAAGTTGGTGGCCTCTTGTCCCGCAAAACAAACAAAACATATTTACCTGTGCGGTACTATCTGTTCTGTCTGTCGGTGCAATATGTTTGATGGCACCTAATCTCCTTGCAAACATTGAAGCCATTGGCTCTGAATTTCCGAATCCTGAGGAAGAGGAGAACGGGATGAACTTATGCTTTGATTTGTCATTGTTATTTCCCTTATCTTCCTTAAGACCAGTGCAAGCCTCTGTGTCATCAGCAGACTGTTCTCTTGTCTCTTCAATCTTGCAGTTGTTCAAATAAGAAATATGTTTATGGGAACTGGGAAGCTGTGAGCAATCACTGGACTGGACTTGAGATCTGCCTCTCTCACTGAGGCGATCAGAAATAATCAAGGGGGAAGCAGATTTTGAAGAAAATCGAGTTATCCAGAGACTTCGAGTATTGCTTTTGTGACAGATATTCTCTGCCTCCTTTCTCTCACATAGTGCATTGGAATCAATATTCTCAGTGCTATTTGTATTTGGCCTAGTAGAAGATGAATGTGATGCCATTTCTTCTTTGTCTTTACTAAGGCCCAACATGGAACAATCTTTCTTCTCCACTGGGTCATCTTTGCTGCTTTCATGACTACTAAAAAAATCTAGAGGCTTAATCTTAGGCTGCGAGGATGGACCAAGATCATATCTCCCACTAGATTCTTCAGATTTATGTGATTGGGGGAACTGTCCGTAAAGGATATTCTTCTCAGCACAACAGGTAATTGGAGTAGCATCTATTCCATGTACCATGTTGCCTGGCTCTAAATCCTCACAACCCTCTCCTTCTCGATGAGACATTCTTGTTCCTACGTTATTCAAGCTTGGACAATATATGGACCGAAAAATGGATTTGAATCCTGTATTTTTTAGCTCAGGATCTTGATTCGTATTGCATGTCACAAGTTTCTCGTCAGGCTGTAGATTTTGATGGTCTGGATGTGCAAGGGTAATAGCCAAAGTGTTTGAATCATCTTGAACTGATTGCGAGAATCCTTTCACCATGTTTGAGATCCAGTTCATGAATGAGCTATCCTGCTTAACATAGGACTTGGAACCAGAAGGTTCTTGAATTTGCCTTTTGACTCTTTTACTCCCAATTATCAACTGCTGTTGAAAGTTACATCTCCTCTTACCTGTGGAAAAAAACCCACCACTGTTACAGCTTTCAACACTTGAATGGCTATCATTGTCCTCCTTTGACAATCTTACATTTGCATCCCCATCTGATAAGGACTTTTCCTTTCCTTTGTTTATTGTCATATGAATTCTGCTATTACACGGAGAATGCAAAACTGGAAGAGTCTTATCACATAGTAGCATCACTTCATTGTCCTGTGATTTCCTTTTAATCTCATTAACAGGAACTCCACTCGTGCCAGCACCAGCAGCTGCAACAATGAAAGTTCGTACATCATTCTCTGCAGTTGATTCCATTTTTTCAAGAGGACCTCTGCTGGAAGATGTTAGATTAGTTCCTGGAGCTGGTGCACCAGAGCCTTTATATTCAATTACAGGCTTGACCGTAGCATGTAAAGCATCATCTGATACAACTGTCTTTTTTCCAGTAGCGATATCTATGCCTTCATTGGAAGATCTGCTTGGTGAAGGATTTCGCTCCATGCAAGGTTTAGGCTCATCTGATTGAAATAACAAACTATCAGAGGGCCTTTGGTCAACGAGACCTGCAGGAAAATCAGGATGCAGAATACATTTTAGGCATGCACATGAGGAAGAGCTCATATTTTTCTTCAACAAAAACACGTTTCAATGAAACTCCTTTAAACATCTATGTATTTAGAGAAACAACCTGCCAAAACTATCAGGTATTCTTCTCCATCCTCCAGGCATATTAAAATGTGTTCCAAATATGAGAAGCTAATACCCTAAAATGCCTAGATTCTATTCTTATCACCATAGCACTAGAGACATGATGATGACAGCACATACCTGAAATAGCAGAAAATTTGTTTCCCTTTATCCCAGATATTTTATCAGTTCCCTTGTTGGCTTGATCGCACATATTCTTCTCCCAATCATTCACTAGATTCTCATTTTGATCATTAGGCAAATCAGGTGCTTGTTCTGCAGCATCAAATCTCTCCTCATTACCACCAGATCCTGCCAGACCATAGTTCCGTATGGTTGAGGAAATGGTTCCAAGAAAAAGTGACTAGTAGGAAACTAAGCAAACTTTTAAGTCCCAATTAAGTATTCAACTAACTAGGACAAGTGATGTATTTCTATCTCCTCCAGAAAGGTTTATTTGAAACCAACGATCTACGGTAAACCCACATTTCCCTGCATCATAGGAGCCAATGGG
The DNA here is from genome assembly GCA_031216105.1 of Dalbergia cultrata. NCBI lineage: Eukaryota > Viridiplantae > Streptophyta > Magnoliopsida > Fabales > Fabaceae > Dalbergia > Dalbergia cultrata. Next base: position 12,843,325 of record CM062344.1, read on the forward strand.
AGGCATTAGAAGATGTTAATTTTACCTGTATCATTTTCTTCACAGGCTTTACACTCTGGCATGATACCTGGATCACTTGTTGGATTCATAGTGCGAGTATCTGTTGCAGCAATATCACTCTCGGCACATTTGACAGCTATAGGTTCTACAAAAACATCATCCATAGGTTTATCGGTGGTAGACCTGCCACCAGTAACACTTTGTGGCAGAGCAAGAGCCATATGGCTTGGTCCAACATCTCGAAAAAGAGAATTATTTTTATCAGCAAAGCTTGAATCAGCACATTTAAGAGTCAAACCTTTATCTGGAGACCAAACTATTTCAGATAGAGGGTCAGTGGCAGCAAATGCCAAGTCTACTCTGGAAGCTGCATTTGCACCTGCACCTGAGTCATTGTTCAAATTTTTCCAAACGCACTGGTTAGCATAATTCCGAATGAGTTCAAAATCAGTCTTTGGTTTTATTTTCTCGTTTTCTGCACTCATCTTCAGAAGGATAAACTCTTCACAAAAAAGGTCCTGAAATATTATTACAATCAAAATTAACCTTCTGTATAGTGCTTAAAATGAATATTCTAGGTGCAGGGTATGTATAACAATGTAACTAGCTCCATAACAGCTAGCCCAGCACCAAATCACTTGATTGGATTAAGGGTTAGTCATTAATCAGTTTGCTGAGATGCATCTTTCTAGAAGGCATGCTGGCAGCTGTTAGGACCCCAAGTAATGTAGATAATACTAATATGACCCCTGCCCCTCATGATATCACCCCAGGTAATATTATTTTACCTTATGCTAAGGTTTATAGTAGAAAGAACAAAAAGGGAATTGTTGACAAGGGGGAAACACGTGACCAAGAAGGGGAGGGAAGGGTTTGTAACAAATTGTGCCTAGTTGGCACAGTTAGTGGGGGTGGGGTGGATGTATTGTGATTTTGTTAGAGGAAGAATAGGTAAAATATATGGGAAGGGGGAGAGTGTTGAGGGGAGCATCTCAAAAGGACGGAAAGGAGTAGGATTAGGAGAGTGCTAGGTCTCTCGAATACCTGGCTGATTGATACACTTTTTTTTTCCCCTTAATTTTTTGCTACTGGAATATACACAGGAAGGAGGGAGCAAATACTACACTGGTATTACTCTTCTATGAGGTTTTTTCTTATCAGTTTTCTGCATTAGTTATTTTACTAATACCAGTTCTTACAACTGGTATCAGAGCTCTCGATCTTGGGAGCTCTATGAATGGTAACCATGCGAGCTGCAATGGAGGCTAGGTTGGGAGAAATGGAACGAAGGTTGGTGGCAATGCAGAAGGAGCACGTGCGAGCCATGGCAAATCTGACAGCAACTCTGACTTGTCAGATGGAACAGCTGAGACAAGATCAGAGCTCCAGTGGAACTCGAAGCTGGGACAGCAATCGGCGACACCGGATCCATCACCGCTGGCCCAAGGAGAGACATTGCGATGATCCACAGTTAGACTAAGACTCTTCGTTGCAACAAGGTGGGGATTTCTTGGGAGAAGTGATGACAAAGACGACTCCTCCAAGGTAGGGAGACATGAGAACTGATAGCCGAGAAGGGTGGAGGTGAGCCAGCGAATGGATCTACCCTTTTTTTCGGGCGAAGATGCGTACGGCTGGCTCTTGCGAGCTGAGTTTCGGATGGCACAAGTCGGCTTGCGAGATCGACTTGATTTGGTGTTGGTGGCTATGGAGGGTGAGGTGTTGATCCGGTACGAATGGTGGGAGGAACAAACGGAGTTTCCCTCATGGTGGAAGTTCAAAGAGGATCTACTCCGAAGGTTCCAACCGGGAGAGGCTCAGAATCCAATGGGGCCATTGTTGGATGTGAAGCAGACAGGCTCAGTGATGCAGTATCGGTGAGAGTTTGAATTGGTGGTGAGGACCAAGAAGAACCTAGATCTTGAGATCCTCACGTGCATCTTCTTGAATGGGCTCAAGAAAGAAGTGAGGGTGGAGATGGCAATGGGAGAGTTTCGCACTCTAATAGTGATGATAGACCGTGCTCTGAAATTAGAGCAAAGAAATTTAGCTCGGGTGGAAGCTGAGGTGCAACTAGGAGGAAGATGAACCGGACATCACCATCGAAGAGGAGCTAGGAAATGAGGTCAGGGAACTACAATTATCGTCCCTTAGCTACTGGGGTTTAACTTCTAATAAGTCTCTCAAGTTGTGGGGGGAGATTCAAGGAGAACAAGTGGTGATATTGATAGATTCCGGTGCCATTACAATTTTATCTCTACAAAAGTGGCATAAATGCTACAGTTACCAATAGAAGACGTGAAGGGATTCAAGGTAGAGGTGGGTAAAGGAGCAATTGAGGAAGGGTTTGGAATTTGTATGGGAGTAAAGCAACAGGTGCAAGGTGTAAAAATTATCTAGAATTCTTTTTGTGGTGAATTTAGGCAGACCTAAGGTGGTGTTGGGGGCTGATTGGTTAGAGTTTGGGAGATTTTATGGGAAATTTCATAAATGACACTATGTTGGATGGAAAATGACAACCGGGTAGTAATGAAGGGTGACCCCAAGTTATGCAAGAGCAAATCATCATGGAGGGTAGCTTTGAAGGCTCTCAAAGCTAAAGGGGAAGGTTATTTGGTGACACCCATGCATATTGAAGAAGGTAGTAAGGAGGATCCGAAATTTACAGAAGGGGTCAGAATGTTATTGGCTAAATACGAAGATCTTTCCAGTCTCCTTCAGGTTTGCCACCAACTCGGGAGCTAGATCACGCCATAGTATTGAAGGAAGGAGCTCAAATTCCTCACATTCGCCCTTAAAGGTATCCCCATTACTAGAAAACTGAAATTGAAAAGATTATAGATGAGATGATGCAGTCTGGAATCGAAAGGCCTAGTACTAGCCCCTTTTTTAGCCCAGAGATTTTAGTAAAGAAAAAAGATGGAGGGTGGCGTTTCTGTGTGGATTATAGGGCCTTAAACCAGATAACCATTCCCAATAAATTTCTAATCCCTATTATTGATGAGTTATTCGATGAGTTGGGAGGAGCAAGAGTTTTCTCTAAGCTAGATTTGAAATCTGGTTATCACTAGATTAGGATGAAGAATGAAGACATCTCAAAAATAGCCTTAGAACGCATGAGGGGCATTATGAGTTCCTTGTTATGCCTTTTGGACTCAGTAATGCCCCCTCAACTTTCCACGACCTGATGAACAAGGTGTTGAGACCTATTTTAAGAAAGTTTGTGCTGGTGTTCTTTGATGACATATTAATATATAGCTCAAACTTAGAGCTCCATCATATACATCTTCAGCGGATTTTTGAAGTACTAAGGGTTCATGAGTTGTATGTCAACAAGAAGAAGTATTGTTCTGAACAACCTCTAGTTGAATATTTGGGGCACACCATTTCAGGCGAAGGCGTGGCAACTGACCCGAAAAAGATTCAGGATATGGTAGATTGGCCTGTGCCTATTGATTGGAAGGGACTTAGAGGATTTTTGGGGTTGATCGGGTATTATCGGAGATTCGTGAAGAATTATGGGAAGATTGCATGGGCACTCACCCAACTCCTTAAGAAGGACAATTTTTTGTGGAAAGAAGAGGCTCAAATGGCTTTTGAGAAGTTGAAGAGAGCGATGACTTCCTTACCCGTATTGGTTGTCCCCTCTTTTACCAAACCGTTTGTGATTGAAACAGATGCATCCGATAAAGGGATTGGAGCTGTCTTGATGCAAGAGAGAAGGCCCATTGCATATATGAGCCAAGTTCTTTCTGAAAGGGCCCAAAAGAAGTCTATTTATCAGAGGGAATTAATGGCCATAGTGTTAGTAGTGCGGAAATGGCGTCATTATCTCTTGGGACAGCATTTGTGGTGCATACAGACCAGAAGAGTCTGAAATACCTGTTGGATCAAAGAGTTGTGGGTGCGGATTAGCAGAAATGGGTGACAAAACTCCTTGGCTATGATTTCGAAATCAAGTATAAGGCGGGGAACAAAAATAAGGTGGTTGATGCCCTCTTGAAGAAGCTTCAATATTCTGCTATTTCTATAATTAATGTTGCTGAATGGACTGATTTAGAGGCTAAAGTTCAAGCAGATGCAAGGTTATGGGGAATTATTTAAGACTTGTTGCAAGGAAAATACTCTCATTCGAGGTTTGCTATAAAGAAAGCGAGGTTATACTATAAGGACAAGGTGGTGATTGCTAAGGCTTCAACGAAAATCTCTCAAATACTGCAAGAATTCCATGACTCTAACACTAGGGGTTGTAAGAACTGGTATCAGTAAAATCAAATAAAAGGCAGAAACTGAATTAATAACTCACAGAAGGAATAATACCAGATTAGTATTGCTTCCCCCTTGCTGTAATTTGTGTTATTGTAGCAGAAAAACCAAAGGATAGTATGTAACAGCCAAGTATTTGAGAGACTTGACACTCTCCTAGTTCTATTCCTCTCCAACAAGTCTGAATGCCCCTCAGCATTCTCCCTCTCCCCATATATTTCCCCCCTCCTTCCCTCTAACAGAATCACACTCCTCACACCCCACCCCCACTAACTATGCCAGCTAGGCAAAGTTAGCAACTCTTCCCTCTCCTTTATGTCACATGTTTTTCCTGTGTCACCAATTCCCTTTGTAAAACCATATTATTAGAGGTCCTAACAACACTCCCTAAAAGAATCACCTTGTCCTCAAGGTGATGTGTAGAAAGGAAAAACCATAGTGGTGAAGGAAGACTTCTCTGATCCCATATCTTGAAAAATAAGGAACGTGAGCTTGCATTGTTGAGTTGTCCCCTGGGTCCTGTGTGGATCTGATCCCAGCCCTGATAATTAGCAGCAAATAATTTTCCTTTCACAAAGCATACTAGACTCATTTCCCCAATCTTCCGTGCTTGAATATTAGGAGTCTCCAAATATATTATCATCTCGAAGTTTTTGTGTAGGCCGACTATAAGCGTAACCACCCTTGATTGTAGTCTCCATTTTATCCTTAATCACAAATTTCAAATCAGAATTCCTTGCTTTCAAAGGAGCTTGTCAATGCAACTGAACCTCATTTTGAATTTGCAAAGATAAAGCAGCTTGCACTAAGAAGCATTAGATTCCCGTCAGCCTTGTTTGATAAGTCCCGCAAAATCCTGCACTATTTGCCCGCTCCCGCCACAATTTTGTTCAAGAATAGCACTACTAGTTTTTAACCCTTTTTCTTAAAACATGATTATTCCAATTTCCTCCAAAAGCCAAGGTAGTAGTAAATCCAAAGGGTGAGTATAAACCAAGTCAAGGGTTCAAGCCCACCCTTGTGATCTTATTGCTACTATTTTAACATAAATGGAATGGCCTGAGGCATAGTCCTCATCCCATTCAAGGTGAATTGCATCAAAATAGGATGTGTAAAACTTCCTATGCAAAACAAGAAATGCCGCATAAGTGGAAATGGCATAATAATGCATTCTAAGGGGTTTGTGATACCTCCTCCTGAAAGTTTGGTCCCTCCCTTTAATATACCAAATTGAAGTGGCATACGATGGTCTCGATGCAAGGGCCCTGAAGGCCAAGCTCGTAGTTCCCATCTATGTTCGTCTCTTCCTTCAAGGCCTCCGGGACTATAAAAGCATTTCTAGTCCCTTGAATTTCTGCACTACCACGAGGCTAGCCCCAATTCCATGTGAACCAAAGAACAACTCTGTGAGGGTTAATAGTGGGATTGTCCCACGAAGTGGAATGGAAAATGAACAAATGCTGCCTTATCCCCAGCTCCATCTCCAAGAAGGAAATCTGCCTTAACGCTGTTGGGCAGTTCCAAAAGAGTTTCAAAAGAAGAGAAGGAACTATCCGCCACAAAGAACTTGAGTAAGGCTGCTGAACAACCCCTAGAGGACATTTCACGTCTAGCCCACTTCTTGATTCTTCCTCACTACCTATTAAAGCTTCTTTCTTACACAAACTGTTTCGGGCTTGGCCCATTTGTTTGAAAAAATGGTGTGCTGTTTTGGAGATCAAACTTTTCTGAAAACTTCCTTGGGGCTCCTTACTTGCAGTAACTATTTCACAAATACTACCACTTATATGGGCCAGCCCAATAAGAAAACAAAGTGACCCAACTGCTGAGAGTAAAGCCTGCTTGCTCTTTCTCCCTTCTTCCTTAGTGCGCCGCTAGAATGAATTTGGACTGCAACCTGCAACACCTCCTTCGCCGTCATCCCATCAAGCCACCATACTTGCTGAGCTGCTTTGGCCGCTAAGGGCCGTGGTTGACCGAGATTTTCGAGACTGAAACCCCTCCATCACACCGCTCCTTCCCTTCTTCTTCTCACCACATCGCCGTCGTGATAGTTCTTCTTTACGCGCCACCGCTGCCTCTCGTATGCATTTCCGGCCATCGTGGTTTTTGATTCGTGTGGCTCCTGGTTCCGGCCGGTGGGATTCACGAATGGTCAAGTGCGAGAACCCGAGCTCCGTCACGGCTTGTGTCTTCCGTTTCGCCGTAAGGCTAAGTCCGGCCGATCTGGTGGCTCCGGCGGTGGGAGCTCGGTTATCATGAGCAAACACCCACGCTCCGATGAATCTGGCGGTTCTGGCAGTTCTAGCAGAGCAAGTTTGGCCGCTTGAGTCAGGGCCGTGAGCTACCACAATTTTGAGATCTTCTCCTTCGCCGCCACCCGTGGGAGTCCGATCGACGCCCTTCCTCGCTCGAAGTCTCTTCTTTTGAATCCAATGACATCACTAGAGCTTCACCCGCTGATTCGAGCACCCCTTCGCTCCTTCCGATTGTCATCATCTTAAAATTCAGCTGCTCGATCTCCTTCAATGATTCTGCTTTGCTCCCGATCTCTAGCTTCAACTTCTCTTCCGGTTTGCGCATATCATCCTCTTCATCCTCAGCTACCGGTTCCTTAATCTCGATCAATTCCAAATCCAAAAAATGGTGAGTGATTTCTACCCTGGTTCTAAGATTCCATCCACTTCCTCCGGCCGGCTCGAAGAAAGCACTAACATTAGAGGCCAATCTTCTATGGAGGATCTCCTCCTTCGTTCCACCACCGATCTTCATCATCCTCCCAAACCGGGTTATTGTCGACGCCAAGGTATTTTTTCTCGTGACACGCCGCTTTTATTGTTCTGGAGATTTTGCTTCACCTTCTTCTTCTGCTTCATCTGACGAGTCAGATTCGCTGTCAGCTTCGCCCAAGCTCTCTCACTCTCCTCCTGCATCTCAGCCAACCTCTGCTCCATTTCGCCTAATCTAGCCTCCATTGCAAACAAGGTGTGGTCACCATGCACAGAGCTCAAGATCGAGCTCCGATACCGCTGTAAGAATCCTGCATCAAGAAATCAAATAAAAGGCAGAACCGAATTAATAACTCACTGCATGAATAATAATGCATTAGTATTGCTTCCCCTTGCTGTAATTTGTGTTATTGTAGCGTAAAACCAAAGGATAGTATGTAATGTACCAAGTATTTGAGAGACTTGACACTCTCCTAGTTCTATTCCTCTCCAACAAGTCCAATGCCCCTCAAAGATTCTCCCTCTCCCCATATATTTCCCCCTCCTTCCCTCTAATGTAATCACACTCCTCACATTCACCCCCACTAACTATGCCAGCTAGGCAAAGTTAGTTACAGCCCTTCCCTCTCCTTTATGTCACATGTTTTTTCCCGTGTCACCAATTCCCTTTTTGTAAAACCATATTATTAGGGGTCCTAACAAGGTCATTCTGGATTTTTCCGCACTTACAAGAGGATTTCAGGTTTACTATATTGGGAGGGAATGAAATCACGCATCCAGTAGTACATAAGAGAGTGTGATGTTTGCCAAAGAAACAAACATCAAACTCTTTCACCTGTGGGGCTATTGCAGCCGATTCCAATTCCCAGCAACATATGGACAGATATCACCATGGATTTTATACAGGGCTGCCTAAAGCGCTTGGAATGGACATGGTCATGGTAGCGGTTGACCAGATGACAAAATACGCTCATTTCTGTCCTCTATCTCACTCATTTACTGCAAAAGAGGTGGCTGTCATTTTGTCAAGGAAGTGGTTCGCCTTCATGGGTTTCCTAGCTTAATTGTCTCAAATCGGGATAGAATATTCATGAGCAATTTCTGGACAGATTTATTTAGGATGGCTAGGACTAAATTGAAATATAGCTCCGCATCCCATCCTCAAACCGATGGACAAAGTGAAGCGGTCAACAAGTGTCTGGAAACTTCATTATTTCACAGGTTCTAAACCCCTTCAGTGGCCTAAGTGGCTCCCTTGGGCTGAATATTGGTACAATACTAATTACCATGGTGCCATTCGCATGACCCCTTTCAAGGCACTTTATGGGAGGGAACCACCTACACTTTTAAGAGGTGGTAAAGAGTCTACAATTGAGGAGGTTCATGTACTAATGGAGGAACGAAATCAGATGTTGGGTGAGTTGAAATTCCAACTAGAAAGGGCTCAAAACAGGATGAAGTCTTATGCTGACCTTAAAAGAAGAGATGTTGAATATGTAGTGGGAGACAAGGTTTACTTGAAGTTGCAGCCCTATAGACCCAAGTCACTGGCAAAGAGGATCAATCAAAAGTTGAGTCCTAGATATTATGGGCCCTATGACATTGTGGAAAAGATAGGACCTGTTGCTTACAAGCTTAAACTTCCAACTGACTGGAGTACACCCTGTTTTTCACATTTCTCTACTAAAAAAATGTGTTTCTCGGGATGTGTAGGCCCAATCACTTCCAACTAACCTTTCAGATGACTGGGAGCTTCAAGTGCAACCAGAAAGCGCCCTTGTTGTCCGAACTAACTCAGTCGGTCAAAGTGAAGTACTGATTAAGTGGCAAGCCCTACCAGACTTCGAAAATTCCTGGGAGCTTGGTGGCTGATATTCAAAAGTTGTTTCCTTTTTTCCACCTTGAGGACAAGCTAGATTTTGAAGAGGAGGGTGTTGTTAGGACTCCAAGTAATGTAGATAATACTAATATGACCCCTGCCCCTTATGATATCACCCTAGGTAATATTATTTTACCTTATGCTAAGGTTTATAGTAGAAAGAACGAAAAGGGAATTGTTGAAACGGGGTAAACATGTGACCGAGAGGAGGAGGGAGGGGTTTGTAACTAACTTTGCCTAGCTGGCATAGTTAGTGGGGGTGGGGTAGATGTATTGTGATTCTGTTAGGGGAAAAAAGGGGAAAATATATGGGAAGGGAGAGAGTGCTGAGGGGAGCATCTCAGAAAGCTGGAAAGGAGTAGGATTAGGAGAGTGCTAGGTCTCTCGAATACCTAACTGATTGATACACCTTTTCTTTTTTTTTGGCTTAATTTTCTGCTACTGGAATATCAATAGGAAGGAGGGACCTAATACTACACTGGTATACTCTTCTCTGAGGTTTTTCTTATCAGTTTTCTGCAATAGTTATTTTACTGATACCAGCTCTTAAAGCAACATAAATTCCTTTAACGTTGTCCTCATGCAAATTAAACATTGTTTTAACTTCTTCCGGCGTGACCCTCTTAATGCAAGTGCTTGATTTACTAGGCAAGCATGGCTAAATTCTTTCACAAATACAAAAAAATACTTGCATTTAGAAATCTAATAAAACTTGTTAAAAGACCAGGAAGAGAAACAACTAGCATACAGCGTTATCAAATATGGGATAATATGCAGGTGTGACGATGTTGAAATCAATTTATTGGCACAGAAAATGTCAAGGGTCAATCATACCCAACACTCAATTTGTTAGGTACAAGCTTATGAATGGCTTTTATCTCCAACATCCTTCCTCGTCACACAGCCCCAATGGACATGTGGTGGGCTTGATGTGTGGACAAGAAACTGGCTCACCATCACCTTGTGCCGAAGGCCTGAAACTGAATTTAATTCAATTAGAATAATGATAGCAGCGAAGATTCAATTTTTGACCATTTGGCCAGAGATACTCTAATACCATATCAAGGACCTGCAAAATACAATAGTAAATTTGTAAGGTGCATGCCCGTGGATGGTTTCTTTTGACTATTACCATTACAACAAAAACATAACAGCAAGAAAAACCACAAACTCTAGAGGAAAACGCAACAGTTTCTGAAAATAAACTTTCATTGCTTGAAATCCCGAATCACGATTATATGAATAAGAGAAGTTATATACACACAGGCTAGTAGCTAAGCTCCAACGGCACCCAAATGACAACTTTATAACGTTTCTACCCACACTTCTTTCTTGATGTTACCCCAAGATCCAGGAACCCAAGCATTTGTTAGTTGTTACTATAGAGTACATAAATATTCCTTCGTGTTGAGCAGCAGAAATAAAAGAAATACAAAAACAATCTCTCATCAGTAGAGGAAATTAACACAAGAAGAAAAGCAACAACAAAAAGTCATAATATATCAAATTGAGGAACAAGAATGAATCCTTCAAGATGGATCCATATACACAACCATCAAGTTGTGCAAAGAAATGCAGAAAGGGAGTGAGTGAGTGATCAAAGCAGTAAGCGAAATTGAGAACTGAGAAAAAGTGAAGGAAAGTAATGGAACATATGGAAGAATACCTGTTTTTGTGTATCCTTTGATCCACTATATATATATTAAGGATGTACCAAGTAAGTACGGAACAAACAAAACCCAAAAAGGGAACGGAGCAAAGAGTATTATCTGTGCGTGTGTTGGACTTTTTGAGAGAGAGAGTGCGGCTGCAGTAGCACAGAGCTTCTCTACCAGCCAGACGTCCTAGTATAACATGAAGCTGTCTCCCTTTCCTTCTTTTTTCTGTCGAGAGAGGTTGAAGATCTGCCACGTGGCACACTCCATGCCACTGACCGCCCTGCTCCGGATTCTTTTGTACTATTTTTTTATGCTGCAAAACATTATTTAACTAGCTCCGGATGATTATTAAATCAACGATATTGGATACACATTTCCTTTTATGGGAACATTGCTGAGAAAGAAAGCAACACCAGCGAACTAAAGTAACAACTAAGTCATTACCAAAATAAGAAATAACACCCAAGTAATAGTGTGACAGCAGTATCAGCAGGAAGCACGGGGCGGAGACTAGGCCGGAGAGAATCCAACACGATACTAGATACACATTTAAGATCTATCTTGCTTACAACTGTGCACAATATCTACGACATATCATGTCCGATATTGATATTGATATTTTGATATTTTAAGATGCATCAAAATCAGGTTTTAAGTGATTTTACAAATTGATTTCTTCATAAAATGCTATTGATATATATTTTATATATTTTCTTAATATAGTTATAATAAGAGTAAAATAAATTTAATAACATGTTAATAATATCATCTTAAATTTAATATATAATTAATATATATACACATATCGATATCAAATCATATCAATACCATATTTTATCTTTGTGATTTATACTCTAAGACGTTTATTTCACCTTTGAACCAAAATAATAATAATAAAATAAGAATGTATGCTTCACATCTAGTTGGGTATTAAAACTAGATTTAAACATGTAGAAGGGAAATGCGGTTTAATATTACTGTTAAATAATAAACAGAAGTTAATTTCATTTTTCTTCGAAAATATAATTCAAACATTTAAAAAATAAATCACAAAATAAGTAGGTTATATTATCCATAGTTCCAAATCTTTATACTCTATTTAGGGGGTAACAATTGTCACACCCTTATATCTATCATCACACCATTTTTAGTGATTCTTTTTTTCAATTTTCCTAAAATATCCTTAACTAATAATTATTTTAATATTTAATTTATTATCACATTCATTCAATCATATATAGCGATGATGCGTCTCTTTTTGTTAGTCACATACTCTGTGGTTTCTCAATATTTTCAAATTTTTTATTTTTTTTCATATAATTCTTCATCCAGTACTGTCAATCACTTGCAAAAGTTTTTTTTTTTAACAGATTTAACAAGCACTGTGAGAGGTAAGTTTAAAGTAAAAGGAAATTTTTTGAACCCCATTTTGTTTTCTTTATACTACATTTTTATATTGATATATATATTTCTTTCTTTCTTTTTTCAATTAGAATTCAGGTTCCGTTCATTTAAAAATTTGTATTGGTATTATTTGGTTTCACCTTTCCTTGGCATCATTGCCATAAATTTTTATTGCTTATATTTTTCACTTTTTCCCCTTTCAATTGTTTATACTACTTAGTATATTATTATTTATTATTTATTTATTGTGTCACTTTAATTTGTAAAGAATGGAAAATGCAATTGAGGAAGAAAGTGCTTTGACTAACATTCAACTTCTAATTTTGATGCTGAGATGAATTTACATTTTTCAAATTATCATTTCAGTTATGCTTTATTTTATATTACATAATTTTATTTTCTAGACTAGCAATTTACTGTTATGTTCCTAAAATTGTTTGTGCAATTCTTAAAAAAATTATTAGCTAGAGTAGACTAAAAGAAGCCATCAAAGCAAGCTGATCCATTTTAAGTGATTTAAAATTTAAAATCCTCTAATATTATAAGCTAGTGTTGTTGGCGATGAAAGTTTGACTCTAAAAATAAAATTTGGTGTAGGGTACGTGCTATATAGAGATTAAGTGAGATATAGAACTACTGAGGATTCATCAGCCACTCATACCAGTCCCATATTTATATAGTGAAAAAAGCTTTAAGAATAAGATTGTTAAGAATAAAACGGTTAAGAGTTTGATTGATTTCAATTTTTAGTTTTTATTTTTAATTTTTCAGTTTTCAGAATTTTGTAAAAGAAATACTGAAAATTGAAATTTGTAATTTTTAATATTTCCTTTATAAAATCTGAAAAACTGAAAACTCAAATCAAATGGACCAAAGTTTCCTCACAAGTCCCTAAAACAGGAGATAGGAACAATAGCATCAACACAAAAACATTATCACTTACCATTAGCATACATTAACTATTAGCCAAGGACATTTTAGTAAGTTTAAAAAGAGAGCCACTCAAAAGGTGTGGTAACAGACACAAGGCTATGACAATAGTCATTCCCTCTAGCTAAATACATTCATTTTTATTGTTTTAGGAGATGTTATTATTGACGGCGATGATTAATTTTTGTTTGAGGCATAAAGATCACTAAAATAAATGTTATATGTCCCAACAAAACTTTTTCCATAAGACAATCATGGACCGAACTCATAATATCATGCTAAGGCACTCGCTATCCATTGATGCCGGCCTTGGTTGGTTAAGACTCTAAATACTAAACCATATACACATGTAAATATATATTTTTTTTTCTTTTGTTAGAAGGACTCGGGTTTTATCTCAAGTAACAAGCAATTATTAGCTTGCAGATAGAATTAAAACGTGATATACTGATATATGTTCGATTAATAGCACATTGATTTATCCACTACCAAATAACTCCGCTCAATAGAGTATGCATTCTCTTATACAGAAATATTTTACCATATCATAAATAAAATATAGAGTGAATTTGGCAATGCTTCATGAACAAAAGAGAAGTGTACTTTATATAATTATATGGAGATATTTTACTGTATCACCAGTAATATATAGAGTGTATTTCGTAAAGCTTTTTAGATCAAACAATTTAGTTTTAAACATAAATTTAAGATCAATTTTACTTATTTGGTTGTATTTAAAAATAAAATAAAATAATCAAGTTTTATTTTGTTTTAGACTTCCTAAACTAAGGCAATAATCAAGTTTTATTTTGTTTTAGACTTCCTAAACTAAGGCCTTCCTTTATCTATGAATTTAAGACATTTTTATAAAAAAAATTAACTTTAAATTAATTTCTTACTGGTTATATATTTGATTATGCATTTTAATTAAAATATAAAATACAAAATAGATATGGATTCTTAAAAATATTTATTATATTAAATTTTTTTATCTAAATATATCTCTTAAACATTGATTCATCCTTGATTAGAATCTTATAAAGAAAAGTACTTTCATATATGTCATATTCAAATAGTTCATTAACTTCTTAGTAAAAAAAAAATAGTTTTTATTTAAAAAAAATTTATTTGAAAATTCATCTAACCACATGCATAATTAGGCGAAGATTCAACACATAAATGCATTTGTTTTTTTTTTTAAAATAATACTTTCAAGGTAATTCCCACTCTTTATTATCTTTATTATCAGATGGCTCTCTTTTGCAAAAAACGAGTCTAGCCTCTAGTGGTGGGATTTTGCAAGATTGTCACGGGAATTTTCTGCAAGCTTTTAGTGCGAATTTTGGTCATTGCTAGATTACTTTTGCTGAATTGTCAGGTGCATTTCTTGTATTGAAATTTGCAATTGGTAGGGCCATTCTCACATTCTGCTGGAGTTGGATTCTAAGGATATATCTGTGAGTTAAGATTTTATTAGTTGAAACTTGCGATTGGTAGAGGCTATTCTCACTACAAACCCTTATTTCCCCTTCCCTTCAAATTCTCAACTCATAAATATTCCGTAAGGTCATGGTGCAAATGTTGCTGGACAGTGTTAGGGACAATCACCCTTGTGTGCCATTAGTTGTTGCTGCTAGAAACTTGATGATCGCAACTGGGACGGTTCATATTGAGCATGTTTATTGGTAGGAGAATGCCTGTGCGGATCTCTTAACTAAACATGGTCATCAGTTCAACAGGGGAGTCTTCCCTTTTAACCATATTTCCAGTTTTATTTCTGTTCAATTTGGGTTTTTAACACAAATAAAATAAAAGAAACACGTTATTACATGCATGTCCGAAGTTGAATCAGTGTACAAAAATGTCCTGTTTTGTGTAATAAGGAAGTCGACTAAACCGAGCTCACCAGTGCACCATCAAAGTCGATTATACTCGACTTTCCCGACATGCTTCACCGACGCTCTGAGGATCATGGCGAGCCTTTCATGTGAATCGATTATAATCGACTATGTGGAGAAGTGAAGTCGATTAGTCGACTTTCCTGTGCGTGGAATCGATTAAGCCGATTTGAAGTGGGTCCATTTGGCATTGTGTGGTCCACGCTTCTTTAAGAAAGGTAGCGCCTCATCCTTTCCATTTTGAAGCCGGACATAGCGTGGGCAGTGAGAGGAAAGAAAGGAAGAACCAGAAACAGAGGGGGGAAGAACTGCATAGAGGAAGACCTGCAGATTTTGCATGATATAGTGGTGGAGGGAGGTGCACTAGCTGTGCAATGGATTATCTGTATAGGCTTAATTTTGTTGATCATATTGCAGACAGATTGACAATGCAGGTACTTTTATGTAGTTTTAAATTGTTCATTGTAATTTATTTTTTCATTTAGATGTTACTAAAATAAAATTTGTTTATTTAGAAAAATTCGTAGATGTGAATGTAATATTTTAGTATATATTTATTTTTTATGGAACTATGCATGCATATTTAGTTTTATTAAATTGATTAGGTTGGTATGTTAGTTAATTTATGAAAAGTAAGGTAGAGTTTCTGTAATTTTCTTATAATTGTAGTTTATTTGATTTCAGTGTATTTGTATAGAATGTTGTTGTAATGTAAATTTGAGTATTTGAAAAAATGATTTTGGTGGTATTTAATTGAAGAAATAAGTGATAAATTGTAAAAACTAATTTGAAAAATAATAAGTTGATGGAATTATTATTAATGGTAGTTATTCTAAATTGTTTAAAGAGTATGTTTGTACATAATAGATATATATTCTGAGCATTATAGCTTAGCGAGCACCTTGTTATAATGGACGAAATTAAATTTTAATCTTAGTCTATGTAACTTTAATAAGCTTTGTGAAATTGATTTAGTGGGTATTTAATTTAAGAAACAAAAATAAATCATAAAAAATAATTTGAAAAATGGTAAGCTAGCGGAATTATTATTAATGATAGTTATTTTTAAAGTGTTTAAAAGTGTTTTTTATATTTGTATAAATACATCATTATATTTATTGTAATGGTTATATAGTTGTAGCATTAGATAGGCAGCAGTTTGTTATGATTGAATAGACTTAAATTTAATTTTAGTGTTTGTAACTTCAAAAAATTTAAGTTTTGTTTTTGTTTAATTTTTTTCTAAGTATTTAAATGAAAAAAGAAATAATAAATTGTAAAAACTAATTTGAAATGTTTAAGGGGTATTTTTATACATGTATAGATACGTCATCATATTTATTGTAATAGATATATAGTTTTAGCGTTAGAGCTTAGTGAACACTTTGTTATAAGTGAAAAATTTCAATAAATTTAATTTTAGTTATTGTTAGTTTAAGCATGAGTAATAGTTGTAAGTTATGTATATGAATATGAAGAAAATGTTAAGTAATATTTTAGTGCAATTTATATTTTGATGTTTAGTTTGTAGGATTTAACAATGTATTAAATATATTTATATTTTATGATATAGGATACTAGGATTTTAAAAGCTAGACGCTATAATATGATGAGTACGCATCAGATCGAGGATGGAGCCTTTTCTCAGCAGATGGATTTTGGTATGTTGCACAACTGGTCCCGACCCATTTGATTCACGATAGAGCGCTCATTAGTACACTTGTTGGCCCCTGAGGCCTGAGTCACGATTTCCACTTTCGACGGGAGATATGCAGTGACTTTAGAGGATGTTGTGTTTCAACTTGGTGCAACGTGTAGATGGGCTTCTGTGAGTGTTTGCATAGGAGAATGGGAGAAATTTTATAATCGGGATATATGGGCTTTATGTGCAAATTTACTTGGAGCTGATTCAGGAGAAGAAGACATAAAGGGATTCTCCATAAATCTGCATTGGTTCACTGAGGACATTGACATATTGGCGAGATGATCTTTGATGAGCTGACGATTATTACGATACACAAGAGCGTACATAATGGTTCTATTTGGTGGGTTTATTTCGAGATAAATCGGGATTTAGAGTGCATATGAAGTGGCTTCCTCTTCTCTCACCGATTTTAATGGGCCAAACTTTAGTTGGGGTCTGCAGTTCTAGCATCTCTTTATCGTGAGCTTTGTCCACATTTGTGTGAAATACAATGTCACTTTGAAATTGTGTGTTTAGCTCTTCTGAAGTCGCCTTGGGCATGGTATAGAATACCTCGGAGTTGGCTTGCATCATCCACTCTCTTTTCCATTAGCATTGAGGTACACATGTATGTGAATATTTTAGATTTGTTATTGATTGATATATGTCCACAGTGTAATCAGCAGGAAAATTATGTGCATTTCAGGTGGAGGCATTTTAGGTATTGACTGTCCATCGAGACACAAATAAGCTCTTGCGATATAGGCAGATCATTGATTCGATTGGCATTAATGGGGTAAGTTGCATTTAATGAGTAGCATATTAACTATTCTGTTAATTTGTTTTTGTTGTGTGTCTAATAATTCTTATTGACTGTTTCAGTTTAGGTGGACGCCTTATAGATGTGATGAGGTCAGGGATATTACACCTACATTTGTTTATGAGGAGGCTGATGTATGGGCATCTGTGACTGCACTTATACACTTTGCTGTGATTGAGTGGCACGCAGCTGATCGTGTGGTAAGACAGTTTGGTGGAGGGCAGCACATACCGATATTCCCACTAAACATTGATCGGTTACACGCTAAGGATGGTCGAGGGGATCTCCATATATGGTGGTCTGACTATCATGTCGCATGGCAGACAGCATGGGAGGCGCGTAGGGAGAGGCGGGTTCAGTATCCGCTATCTGATGATGATCGGCCATCTGTTGAGTATTTCCAATGGTATGTCAGTGGCTAATAGATTTTTGTCATTAGATGGACCCCCCCAGGATCCAGGGCTCAGGGACTTGCCAGATAATGTACCAGATCAGGCCCCACCCTGACTCGGATATTGCACACACCACGATGGCGTCCCGGATCAACGCGCTCTTTTATGATCCAGATGATGCGCCGGAGTGATGATGGAGGTGGGCTGGATAATGACGGATAGCGAAACGAGAATGGCGATTCTGACCTCCGAGCCCAGGCCCCGGCCCAGCTGCGGCTCGAGCCCGGACACGATCCCATTTTCGGTCCCAGTCCCAGTCCCAATCACAGCATCACTCACAGGCCCAGTCCCAGGCACAGCCCCAATCCCAGGCACAGGCCCAGTCCCAAGCACACGGCCTCGGTCAGGCGCGGCCCCAATGCACCTGACCCAAAGCCGAGACACCAGCCCCAGCCAGATCCCAACCAGCAGGATGAAGCGCAGTCATTCTGTGTGTACCAGCCGACTCCTATGTATCCCCCCGATTCATGACAGCCCGAGCGATTCATGTCCGGATCCCGGCCAATGATTCATCTGAACCCTAGTGCTGGTTCATGCCCGGCCTTAGCCACCAGTTCATGGCGGTCCCCAGCCAGCAGCAGTTCATCACTGGCCTCTCCCACCAGCATTACATAGGTGATCCCTCACAGCACCAATACATGGCTGGCACATCTCAGCCCCAAATAATGGGGGCCACAGCCATCGATTCATGACCCCTAACCCGGCCCGATTTATGGAGCCCTAGTCATCAGTTTATTTCAGATTCTTTGTTCACCCTAATCAAATTGCATCCCGATTCGTGACGGAGTTTGGGCGAAGTGACATAGCGCGACATATAGCCTTGATCCGCAATTCCCCACGGCTTACGTGATGGCATTCATGGATTTATCTGTCGCAGAGATCGATCCTCGATTATTGACCACGGATCATTACTACTCGACCATCCATTGAGCATATCCCCGATCTATCTCATCAGGGCTCTCATCATGAGGATCGGCGAGGTTGCTAATGAGGGGACCAGGAGGAGGATCAAGAGCAAGAAAGCGAATCGGAAGCGGAGGGCGAAGCGGAGGGCAAGCAGGAGGGGAGGATCATGAGGACAATGATGAGCGGAGGGAGGATCAGGAGGACGATGACGAGCAGGAGGATGAGCAGGAGCAGGAGGATGAGAAGGCTGCCCGACAGCTTGGCTAAGGCGACAGATTGTATATTGCCGTTGTGCCACAGGGAGTCACATTGCTGGCCCCAGGCGCAATAGGCGTGCTGGGTAGTGATTATGATGCTTATGTATTTGATGCATTTGTTTATATAGTGGTTATGTACTTTGAACTCTTATATTATGTACTTTCTATTAATGCTGAGTATGATGATTATGTACTTTTGGACTCTTATATTATATAATTTAGTCTTTTATAATATACTTGAGGTTAGGACATCCATTTTATGTGCTAGAGCTAAGCAAGCTTATCATAAACAAGATTCACCAAAGTTTTTCATAAGTAAATAAGACTTTCATAAACACATATTGACTAGTACAAGTTTACATGTAGAAATTCAACTTAACAACGATAAGGAGCAATAACATAAGGAACAATAACATAAGGAGCAATAACAACTGACTGACTCAAAAAAAACCAATATATACCCCACAAGGAGCCATAAAAGTAGACTAACTTAACAATAGAAATGAAGTATTGAATCAATTGCCCTAGCTAGAGGATGGAGCATGCGGACATGATGTGCAGTGTGGCCCATACCTCTACCACAGTCCTAGCGTTTTCCTTGGTTTGGATCGAGGCTCGGTCCATTTCATTGTGAATCCTTGTAGGAAACCGGACGGCCTTCAAGAGTTAAGCTTAAGTCTGCGAGGATTTGGCGTATAGGAAGCCCAAAGGTATAGCTGACCACTTGTTCTTCATTAGCAACAAAGAATTACATTTTGTACACGTTGAAGACCGACTCCATCAGCGTAAACTTCATGAACAAAGAGGTCCAATCGGTCGAGCATCGAACACTTGTGGCGAGTGTATGGCTGCGGATAGTGCAATTTTGGAATTCCCCACAGTCACCATCGCTCACATTAAATGTACTGAATTCCTGTCTTCCACGACTACCTATGTCGTCTCGCTCAAACACCAAGTAATCCAAATCGTCTCGGTCACTCGAGTGGTACTCATGATGCCAAGGTGTCGCTGTTCTCCTCAATTGCATTCAACAGGTCTCTGAAAATTTTAAGCCCACTTGCAAGTCTGGGTCTTTGCCTCTGTGCCCTTTCGGACAAACAACTCAATAAGGCGATAGTATGTTGACTTTACTATGGTGTGATTGGAAGATTTGAGTGCCTTTCATGGCAAAGCATTCATACACTCGACAAATTTGTTGTCATATGCCCAAAGCGACGGCCCTCATCGAAGCATAATGGGCCCACTTGTCGCAAGGGTATGTGCTAGCCCATGCACACATTTCGGGTTTCACATGCTCGAGCCCTAAACCAATAAAAAGAAAATTATGCTCGGTCTTTGCATATCGCATTCATCGGCTGGCGCTTTCAGCATCTTTGTTCTTGAACTTTATAGCAAAATTAGACGCAATGTGTCGCAGCAAGATGCATGATAAGGTGAAGGGGATGCCAACCACTCCCATACGCTAAAAGCGACTTGATAGCATGATGCCTATCGGATATGACAAGAATGCCCTCTCGTGGTGTCACATGCAGTCGAAGATTTCTCAAGAAAAAAAGACCATGCTTCTTTTGTCTCTCCTTCAACCCACGGCAAATGCAAGCGGCAAAATATTTGAGTTCCCATCTTGAGCAATTGCCATCAATAGTGTTCCAAGATACTTGCCATACGGAGTGCGTTCCATCAATTGAAATAAGCCTTTTGCTGATGTTGAAAGCCTCTATGCATGGTGGATAAGTCGGAAAAGACGATGGAACATAATGCACCCACGATCTACAACATCACCAACATAGTATGGTCCAGTTTGCATCTGAACAGTGGTACCTGGCATATAAGACAGTAGCCCACCCAACCATCTAGGAAGCTCATTATATGATTCTTCCCAGTCACCATAAATCATAGCAATAGCTTTCTGTTTGGCCAGCCACACCTTTCTATATGTTGTCTTGAATCTCAACTCTAACTCCACCGATGCTTGTAGAGCTTTGATGGCGATCGTCGGATCCGCTTGCACTAGGGGGTATATGTGCGCACATATAATATGATAATCCATTTGAGCATCTTTGGTTCATAGACTCTGGAAAGACACATGTGTGTGGTCCCGTGAGCTTTCGCACCTCCCACATTTGCAACTTTTGCCGAAGCGCGACACGTATACTCCACTGACAGTCAATACCAAACCTTACGCATCTGCAATGAAATTTTATATGGTCAGACTCATAAACTTTATACTGCACACCTCTTCGAATGCTGTAGTGTTTAACAGCAAACAAAATTTCATCTTTGTTGCGAAACACTTGGCCGAGTGCCAAATCAGTCTCCCCTCCAATGCCCGAACCTGAACTAGACCCCCCACTCCCATCAGATCGCATTGCATCTAAATCCTGGTGAGTAGTGACTAGGAGTCTTTGTCGAGTTGAGAGATTGAGAGTGCGACATCTGATGTTCATCAAAGTTTTGCACATGAAATAACTGCTGATCTTCTTCATCATAGTTTCTCGCATCATCAGGGTCCTCTTCTTCCTCATTTTCATCCCCCTGGTGCTGTACAATAAAATCAAACTCCCCAATCGGCCTTACTTCTGCTATTGGTTGCGGATTTAGAGGCAATGACTCTCTGGCAAAATGTTCGAGACTTGGAGAAGCTACCTCTCCCTGGTGGACGTCATGACGGGACACTTCATACGATGGGGATGCATCAAGAATCGATGGACACAGCCGAACCTCTGAGCTAAAAATGACCACATTCGAGTTCAACAAATAACTCTATTAATGCGAACTTCAAAGACAACGAGTTAAAATAACTGAACATGTGATCAATGTGCTCGTCTTTTCGAATTCGCCACCTTCTATATCGGATTCCATTTGGTCCGATATCAACCGGCATTCTATAGAAGATTTTCGAGACTTGCACATTATTTCCTTCATACTCTTCCAATATTCGGCATTGTAATTGTAGAAAACTAATCGGTGGACGGACAACCACCCAAGCTTGAGTGTCACTATAAAATGTCTCTCCTTCTATTGTGTTTATAATCTCACCATTATAATATATCAGAAGATGAACAAAACTCTCTGCCATCTCTCTCCCTCGCAAAGAAATTCTCACGCTTAGACTCACAACATTAGTGAAAAATTCACGCTCAAACTCTAGATCTGTCTTTGGGGAATGCCATCCAGGGAGCTCATATATCTTGGAGGCCTAGGTGAAAGTCGACTAAAATCAGTCTGATCGATTATACGCGACTTTGAGATGTGTGTCGATCAGGGTTAAATGTGATCAAGTCTATTATAATCGACTTACAGTGCTGAAATCGATTATAGTAGAAACACGAAGTCTACTATAATCGACTTACGTGTTGTCTTGAAGTCGATTATAATGATATGCTAGCAGTCGATTATAGTGAACGAGTCTCTATAATCGACTTCAAGATTATCTTGAAGTCGATTATAATAGACTTTGAGTCTACTATAATCGACCTTGATGTGTCGAAGTCTATTATAATCGACTTCAAGATACAAGTGATCAAACCTTGACTTTTCCAAAGATAGGTCGAGTTAAACGGAAATCGATTTTAATCGATTTCTATTAAACCCATTTTAGGACATATGTGTAAACGACTTTAACATGAGACATTTATGTAATTAGCTGTATATATTAATTTATTTATGTAAAAAACCCGTTCAATTTCGTGCTGATAGGTGTCAAGTTACTTTAAACCGTGTTGTAGGAGAGTAGTCGTGTTTTCTCTTGGGCACTGAGCCCCGTTTCCAATAGGAAAAAAAAAAAAACAGAGACCCTATTTTTATTCTCTCGTCAATACATACTAATTGTTATGGGGCCAACTGGGCGACGCATAAGTACTTTTTTCTCCACAAACATTAATATTATCAACTTGCCACGAACTGCCAAACATGGCCGTTGATTTACGTTTCCCTGTCTATCTTTTAATTTTATCCGTTATGCATAAGTACAAATTATATTTTGAAGAAAATCTCTTCTCAATTTTCTGATTTTCATCTTTTCTTTTTTGGCCTTATGGATAGGTTTTGCTAATTTCACAAATACCAAAAGAAAATCTATTTTAAAATGCAAACGTTTTCTTTTACTCGGCATCCTTCTTTAATCTTCCTTCATTTCCAAGTATACCAAAATAAAAGTTTCCTAAATTTTCTAGAATGTCACCGACAAAGGGTTTTGGCACATCAATGAAACATACTACTCACAACTCAAGAAGATTTTGTGCATAATTATTGAGCTCAACCGCTCCAGTTTAGCAATTAATAACTGATAAAACAAATTCCACGTCTCATCTTTTGTCGGAACTCCGAAGTCCGAATCTCGAATAGCCAGTTATCAACCTGCATCCTGTTATTGTATTAGTGTGACTTTTTTGGTCACGGTTCCAAAGCATTTTGATAAACCATGCAATTGATCTCAGCAAAATATTAAATCATGGTCCATAATTTGATAATAACGCTCTTCAATAGATTCTCATTTTTTAAAGAGAGAAAAAAAAATTGCAGCTTTGCATCCTAAAACGCAAGAGCGAGATGAACCAAACAAGGTTAGAACTACAGTAATACAAAAAAAATTTAACATTTAATGTTATAAATATGCTGGTCTAAATATGATTTGTGAATCTTCAGAATGGAGATAAATAGAATTTTCCATTGACAGGATTCTAGAATCTAGATCATTTCACCTCCGTGCAAGTCTATGCCCTGCTCCCAGTAACAACGCTCTGCCTACTGCACCAGTGTGAACGCCCAAAACCAGAGCAACAGTCCCACCTACAGCCACCCACTTCCAGTCGATGCCATGACCCTTTTGTCTGGTATTGCCGATGGCCTGCGCTTCATCTGGGGAAGATGAAGAAGGCACAGAGGAATGCAAGTTTGTGTCAGACGAAATCTTAGTTGTTTTGCTTGCCATCAATGCACATCTTGACAAAAAAGCGTCAGTTTTCCTGGCATTCTGGTAAGCTCTCATTCCAGAATGCAGTTTCTTGACAGCTCCCCACATCCCATGGCGGAGTCCCAACTTTGCAACATCTTTGGGAATCCCCATGTCTTCATAATGTAAGAGAGTAACCTCGCATGCAGACAACTGACCATCTCCTTTGCGAGATTCCACTGCATCAATTTTCAAAACCAGCAGTTAGAGCCATCGAATAATTACACGTAGCCAGGAAATAATAATTGTTTTTGAAAATTCTTACCAGGTTTGATAACCCAACTAGAAAAATAGAGGTCTACACGTCTGGGCTTGTCACGCTTCGGCAAACTTGGATAGGGCACACCCTGCAACATTGTAGAGTAACAAACCTCGCACTAATGCAAAATAATCATGCATTTTAAGTATGTTTTTCTTATTAAAAAATCTGTTAACACATATATACAAATTTAGATAAGTTAATAGATGAAATTGACAAATGCATTGTGTAGAAAGCAGAAGAACTATTTTAATAAATTCGTTGGACGAACTAGAATAGTAAATACTTTGCATTTGATGGAAGAAACTGTTAAGCAAAGACAATGAAACACCGGACTAAATGACCAATTTTTTTTGATGAACTGAAGTCCCACTATATGTTTCAAGTTAATTGAATTCACGAAACAAAATGAGGGATACCATTAGGTGTGTTTGGTTGAGAGGTAGAAGTAAAGTGAAAATTTTCATGGATGAACTCCAAATGTAATTTTACATGTGGAACTCATCCAAAAAAATTTCCACCCTATTTTTACCCTCTAATCAAGCAAACCCTTAGTACTAAAAACTTACAGAAACATTGTGAAATATTAAAACGATAAGTTTCACTGGCCAAGGTATATGCATGGGTAATTCAGTTATCCAAAAAGTAGCTCAAAGTATGTCATCAAGCCAAACTGCAAAACTTAATTAAAAATATCAGACAAGAACTTCTTACAAGCAATTTGCATTCAACTAAAATTTCTTTTTTTTTTTTTTCAGTTCATAATTTTGGGAGAAGGAATATATCATTTTTCCTACATATTACTTTACTTTTCCTCATATAACTCATGCTTCCCTCCCCAAAAGTTTCTAGCGAGAAATTGAAACTTCCACTGTTGGTGTCTTTAGATCGATAGGACTTATTTCAATCTATAGAAGAGTGGACACGAGCAATTGTGAAAGAAACAGAAAAAAGCCACCAGAAAATGCCATAAAATTGTAGTGAATTGTGTCACAACCATACCTTTGTCACACAATAGTATGTATTTCCAGCCTGCCATATCCTTCGAGCAATAACATATTCTCGATCACTACAGAAAAAGGGGAACTACAGACAGAAAGGGTAAAAGAGGTATCAGTGAACCAAATACTATCATATGCTTAAAATAAGACAGTCACTAAATCTTTGGTCCAAATACCTTTTTAATCCAGTGAGTAATCATTGTTCCATTATGAGGGCATTCCTCCAATACTTTGCAGTATGCAAGCATAGTATCCCATTTAGGACGAAAGTCATCATCCCAGAAAAAATCCCTCACCAGCTCTGGAGTTGCATCTTCAAAGACAGTTCTACTTCGGTAAACTGTAGGGCCTGTCTGTTAACAGATACAACATCAGCTATTGATATATTTTCACTTTAGGATCTACAAAGAGAGAAATATGGAATGGAATGGAACAAGATCATGGAATGACAATGAGCAGCATCATAACTATCATCCCCAGTTCCACACAATAGATGATGATGATATTGATGATTATTGCAGGTGTTTGAAATATGGAACACAAAAATTAACTCAGTGAAAAAAATCCACTTTCAACTAATAGGCGAAAGTGCCTCTGGTAGAAAGGATATCCCAATTCACCATTAATAAAGGGTACTGTATGATTTTTCATGACATTGTTAACAGAATCCGCATGAGATGGAAAAAATTGAACCTCAGAATCTCTACCTCAGGATCATGACGCCAAGCTTGGTATTGCATGTGAGGTGTTGTCCTTTCCAAAAAAATTTGCCAGTCCATTTCTCCATCCTTCCCTTCAAGAAGATGAAGAAAATGTTCCAAATCAGTCTCCGTAACAACATCCTGGCCTCTCTCCTCAGCCCCATCACCAGACCTATCGCATGTGCAAAAACCAAGTTGTAAAACAAATTAAATGCTCCATGCTTCCTCTATAAAATACAACCAAAAACATATCAAACATCCATTTGATAACTACAATTATAAGTAAGCAATTACAAAAGCAGTAACTAAACACAAATACAATAATGCTTCAATGCATTTATGAAATTCATGGCATGACACACAGAAGACAACCCACAAATCCAGAAAGATGGGAGAAAAAGGAAAACTCCCGAAAAACTAACAATTATTACAAATTAAAAATTACTCATCGCCTAATACACAAGACAGTAAAAATACTCTAATTGCCCTATCCTAATTCTAATCAGATATAATCATGAATTCCAAATTAATCACGACGGTCAAAACCAGATACTCAGAGTTCTAGCTAGCTCAATTTCGATAGAGATATGAATAAAATCAGAATTAACGTGAAAAAAATTACATAATCAGAAAATAGGAGGGAAAATTGAGGAGGTACCAAGTAGCGTCTTTGGTTGCGTTACCGGAACCGGATTGAGAGGGATGTTGTTGTTGTTGTTGATGTGATTTGGACTTGGATTTGCCTTTGAGATTGTACCAATAGGAGCGGCAGATGGAGAAGGCGGAGAGAGCGGTGAAGGCGAACCAGAGGCGGTGGGCGCCGAACCCCGGCGGAGCCGTCCAGAGGAAGCGGAGCTTTGAGCGGAGGCCGAGGAAGACGAGGCCGGTCCATCGCGGCCGCCACGACCACCCGATCACCAGGCCAATCATGACGGCGAGCCAAATCGGCACTGCGCACAGCAAGATGTCGACGAATGTCTCCGTTATCGAGGGTTTCTTCATGAACTCCACGAGATCGAAGAAAGGCTCCTCCATTTTCTCGAAAGATCTCTCAATTTCTCTTTTTCTCACTCTCTCTCTCTTTCTATCTATCTATCTAATCGCTTTCTTTGTTTGGACGCATTCAATCGCAATGGGAATAACAACTGAATCAGACCACGGAACTGAAAACCCTGCTGTTGTTGTCGGAGAGGACAGACCCAGCGGGCTCGTTCCGTTCCATGCCTTCAACAAACGCAACGACGCAACACGTCCCACAACGTGCTATTGGAATAGAATAGAAACAGGAATAATGATAATCCCCTTTTTTATTTTTTATTTTTATTTTTTTAGCACGTGGCAGAGTCGCTGCCGTCGATGAGTTTTGGATTAATTTATTTAGGATTTGTTAGGTTGGTGGCAATTCAAGTCCGCAACCTTATCTGATTTATTTAACCCCGTTAATCAAGTACATGATTTGTTGAAAACATGAAGCTTGACACAGTTAGTAATTAGCTGGGTTCCTTAAATATCTAGTCGGGGTTCGATTCCTGACGGTGTGTATGAAGAAGGTTTAAGTAGTCGAGGCAAAGCACTTATGTTAATTCTACACCGAGGAATTAGTCATTGCTTCCGACGGTGAATACTCTTGATTTATAAAAAAAAAAGGTGCATGATTTGTTGAAGTATGTGAGAGAGTTTTTCTCCAAATGTTGCTGATTAGATTAGCTGTAATTACCTTTTCTGAAGAAATTTAGGTTATGTGCTTGCTTATAATTAGCTTTAAAGGGTCATCTTTAGATATTTTAATTCAAAAATAACTTCAACGCAAAATAACTCCGTGGTTTGTTTTTTGGTCAACAGACAATCTTAGTTTGTATCGTGTAAAACAGCCGCTTTTGTTTTTTGCAATGTCGTCAATATTTGTTTTGTCGGCTGCTACTTTTAAGATTTACACATGGGCTGGCTGTAGTTGAGGCCAAGGCCCAAAGGTAACAGAAGTTTTCGTTTGCAGGATCAAACCTTAACTGAAGCTACATGTCCAAATTAAAAAAGTTGCCCAAATTAACTCAAACGTAATTAACGTAAGCACTTTTCTTCGAAATTAAACGTGATGTCAGGACTAAGAGATAGAAAAAACGTAGTGTATGCACTACGACGTGCGTTACGGTATCTGGCCGACAAAAAAAAAAACAAAAGCTTTACGATATCTGGCGGGTAATACGAATTGAGTTGAACCCACCGACCCGACCAATTTAGGCCACTAACGAAGGAAAAAAAAAACAAAAATTATTAAAACCTAAAAGCAAAACAAAATATCCTTTTCATCATTGGTTAACAATGATACTTGCTTCTTCCTAATCGGCAAGTTGAATGAATTTAAAATATAAGTTTGAGCTGCCAACTCATGTAATTATTATTTTAAATAAGTCAGCCTCAGATTGTTTTGGTAGTAGTGAGCGTGCGTTCCAAACATAATAATGCATTTTAACGTATTATACAACGAGTTATATTAACATTATATT
Source organism: Dalbergia cultrata (assembly GCA_031216105.1). Classification (NCBI taxonomy): domain Eukaryota; kingdom Viridiplantae; phylum Streptophyta; class Magnoliopsida; order Fabales; family Fabaceae; genus Dalbergia; species Dalbergia cultrata. Next base: position 12,871,627 of record CM062344.1, read on the forward strand.
AAAATTAATTTCTTTTAAATAAATTTTATATCCAATGGGTAAGGGCGTACTGTGATATATGCTCACGAGATGCAAAATTTTGGTGACACTGTGACAGTGATTGCAAACAAAATCTCTCTAACTCTTTTTTGGTAAACTTTTCAAAGTTCTTTCAGATTTCTGTTGAATGCTTTGTGGAATTGCAAAATCGTCGAGTCACACAAAAGCTACTATACAAAGAAATATCAAAATTACATGAGGATACATGTAACCAAGTTGAGAAGGGGATTTCAATGGCTTATCGAACATAGGAATCAACTTTATCTTTGTGTTTGTTCGTGATAAGTGATAACACAATAATATGTCTCTCTACTCTTTTGACTCAGCTGGCCGGGGAATCCATCTCAGAGTACAATATATTTGTGTGCCAACGTAATTAGGAATCCAATAATGATGTAATTTCCCATCATTGCACGGATATGCAATGGTTAATGCTACCGATTGTCTAACGTTCATGAAAAAGGCAAAGCTAGAAAAATTCTTGTCAAGATGTGAGACCAAGAGAAAATATTTGGAGTTGTTTGCTTTTAGTTTTTAATTTTCAATTTTTTAGTTTTTTAAAATTTATGAAGGAAAAACTGAAAATACTGAAAATTGAAATTTGTAATTTTTAAAATTTTTAATTTTTTCTTCACAAATTCTGGAAAAATGAAAAAACTGAAAATAAAAACTAAAAACTGAAAGGAAACAGCCCCTTTATTTTTCATTTGTTAAATAACACATTAATTTTGAGAGTCATTATCATTTTTTTTTATTTTTAATATAATAGTCGATACGTTAATTAATAAATGAAATAGATCAAATAAATTTTTTTATTCTAAGAATACCTAAGAATTTTTTGCCAAAGTAGTATATATGAAGAGAAATATTTCATATATGTTTTGTTTGGTGGAACAAAAAGTATAAGATGAAGGAAAGACTATTCTAATTTCGGCTTAAGGACATATGTTTGAGTTTACGAAGACAAAAAAATATTAACCAAAAGAATTCAATAATCAAACTTAACTTATAATGAAATATCGGTTATCTAACCCAACCCAATTGGCACAATAGTTTCCACTTATGTTTTCTGCATCACGATTAAGTTTTAGAATGTTTAATCTTTAGTCTTTATTCCAAGGTTCTAAAAATCAAACCGGACATCGAATCGGTCATGGTAAGGGTTTAGAGGTTCAATTGTTCAATCGGGAGTCCAACCGAAATATAATTGGTATATAATAAAACTTGTATTTATATAAATATATAAAATTATAAAATGAAATATATACGAGAAAATAACTAAAAATTAAATTAAATATCAATATAATCCATAGGATCAAGTTATAATAAATAATCTAGTACAAACTGCAAAGCCTCAAATCAAATTAATACTAACTACTAAGATTCAAACAATGCATGCTTGATAAAGATTAGCAGCACACTCCAACACCCAAATGAAACTTTCAAGTGCAACAAAGGAGAGGAAAAAAAAAAAAAAGACTTAGTGGTGCCTCTTTCTGATTATCAACCCCTTGATCTCTTTCTGCTCCCACCATCACTGTTTGTGCTTCAGATTCTTCTCTCTCTCTCTCTTTCCTTTTTTCCTTCCCTGAATGTCTTTCCTTAGCAAACAGATTATGACAAAAAATAAGTTAAAAATAGTAAAGGAGGCTGTTGGAGGCAGAAGCCTCAAGCTTCAAGCTTACCTTCAAGCATGGCGAACGAACGTGGGCATGGCGTTCGAACGTGGGCATGGCGGACGAACGCGGGCATGGCGGGGCAACACAGGACACAGGTAGAAGCAGTTGCAGAGATGATGGTGATGGCGCGCGAGTGGGAGGCGGGCAAGGCATAGCGGGCCAACGTCGGACAAAGGCAGAAGCAGATCAAGACATATGCAAAGCAGCACGACAATAGTACAGGAGCGGGAGGCGGCACGCCAAGTGCGTAGCTTATGGCGATGACTGGTTTCTCTCCGCTATAACTAGAACTGGCAGTGGCTTTGATGGTATCAAAAAGGAAAAAACTGAAAAAGCAAACGGCGCTTTTTTTAAAAAAGAAAAAGAAAAAGAAAATCACCAAATCACATGGATCAGGCTAGTTTGTCCGACTTACCGATTTTTGAGCAGTTCCAAGTGATTCTTGGCCGATTCTCTCTTAGACGATTTTCAAGTCCAACTAGGATCAAATAGTAAGCTAGTTCCCAATTCAACTGGTCCGACCGGCCGGTCCAGTCCAATTTTCATAACATTGCTTTATTCTTTAAAAAAACTTAACTGATTAAGCACTTGCCTATCCAATAACTCATTCAACGTTTTGGAAAATCATGTTCACTACTATTTCAAACCCAAATTATGTAATTGCAACCAGGAATATAATTTCAAAATATCCACATACTTAGCAGACTTTTGTTTTCTTTTTTTTTTTTAATTTTCTTTTCATGTCTCATGTTATGATTTCACTAATACAGGATCATGTCATTGAAACATAAAGTGGCTACTGGCTTGCATCATTTACTTCATAAAAACATGCTAATTGTTGCCAAGAAACTTAATGTGAGTCACTTCTCTATCTCTCAAACTACTGTGAAGTTCAATTCCCTGAACAGTCAAACACCACCCAATTCCCACTTCCACACTCCAAAGAAGGAAATGATACATATACCTAATATGCTATCATTTTCAGCAGATTTGGGCAGTATAAGTAAAATTAACGTTTAATTTGGATGCACCGTGATCAAATCATATATTATCAAATATAAAAGTGGTTAAGTCTTATACTGAAAAGTCATGCTGTAAATTGGATAATTTAATTAAATGACAATATAAAAACTATCAATTTACGAAAATTAAATAGTAAATGTGGTGTTAATACATTAACATTCACATTTATATCTACATGTGAGTGGGGTGGGGATTGTAGTGTAGCATAGGAGAGCCTCATTATAGTAAATAGTTGGCATAAAACATAAAGGTTTTGAATAAGATCCAACAAGAACAGACCCATGATCCCACATTCATGCCAAAGTGGACCCATACGACATTAAAAAGTGAGGAATGGCTAAGAGTAAGGGAGTTTGTTATGATGGCAGTCTCAGGGTTGAAAAATAAGAGCAATTAAAAGATCCACTTTGATTGGTTATGAGGTTTGGTATTCCAAAAGAACCCTTCTTATCATGTAACAAATAAAGCGAAAGGTTCAAAACTTAATATTCTTTGCAACCCTTCACAAGCAAAGCCAATTGACGAAAGTTTCAACTTCAAAAAATGATAAGCCATAACTTCGTTTACAGTGATCCAGTTTTCTCTTTTGAGTCATATTTTCACACAAACAGCTCTTTTTTTTTCAACCAATTTGGCGGAAAGAAGTAAAGGATAGGAAACCGAGAATGCACCTCAAGTCCTAAAGAACATTTGTGTGGTCAATGTTTTGTTTCATTCAAATTCAATGTGATATATATCCTTATAAAATTGATCTATAGCCCAACAAAAACTTTTCTGGTTTCCACATACCCTTTTCTCTCTCCTTTTTTACATAACCTTAATTGCTCTGCAGCCCTAACATATAAACTAGATTTGATATGGTTGAATACTTTGAAACATATAGAAAAGGATGCAACATAAACCAGATTGGTAAATGCAACTTCTTTTATGCATGGTCAAAAGAAACTATGTAAAATAAAATGTAGGACAAAAACCGAAATTCTATACTCTAAAAACATAGTCTAGTCCAACACCAAGTTTGACATTTTCCTTGGATTTTTTGTAGTTTTCTTCTGCAAAATAAAGGAAGGAATGGGTAAAACTTTCATGAAAAAAAGATCAAGAGAAAAGAGCTCTTACACGTTGCTTAATTGGCCATTGAATGATCTTGTATGGAAAGAATGAAGTGAGTTGTTAACAGCAACTACTTGCCATGAACTTTAAGCTGGGGGGAATGAAGCCTGGTCCAAAATCATTCCATTCCATGGTGTTTGTTGATAAGCTTCATCAGAAGAATGGTCTTGAACCAGACAACATTCCCCTCAACTCCTTCATATGTGTGTACGGAGAAAAGTGGAGAGGATTAAGAGTTAATTTGAGAGATAGAGAAGACTGTTTGATTTTGATTTGGCCATGCATTGTCATTCATGGGCCCTTTATATACGTGAAGATAGGGAATGTGTCGGAAAACAAGGTGTCCCACTTGTTATGGGTCCCTTTATCCTGTCAAGCTTTCCAGGCAAATTGTAACTATCCATTGACTATTTTATCTCATGAGTAAGGTATACTTTCAAACAAAATATTAGACATATAATAATTGTTAGATGAAATAAAGTTATATGATCAAGTAATTTATTAAAAGACTAATAATTGTGACACATAATTCTAGATATAAAATTCTGGTAAAATTTTTGGTTGTGCGATACTTAACCTCATTTTTAGTTTAGATGCTTTATGTGAACACTTCAATTGAATATCTATGTAGGATACTATGAAATTTGTATGGTAAAAAGTACTTATAACATTTTTCTATCATTATTTTTGTATCTGTTTCGCTCCATTCACACGGTGTCTAAGAAAGTATTCAATAATAAGGGGAGAGATTTTTCCCAATTCCATGGTTTCCTTGAGTGCGGCTGGGGGCAAGCAGGAAGAATTCAATTATCTGACCTATATGACTGTTTATAAATTAGTCATTCCACATTTATACATTAGTTCCGAAGTTACGTCCGTCACATGTCATATGTCACATGTGTGCTTTTATGTATTGAGAAATTCTTAACTCCAAACATACACAAATTTATGTCATGGAAAATTGAAAGGAAAGGAAAATTTATGGAGTATAAAGTAAATAGGACCCATTTGCCTCATTGACAGTAAATGGTTTCAAATCAATAAAAGATTGGTAGATTAATGATGGAAAAGTAATAGTCTCTTTCAGCATTTGTTAAAGGACTTGCAAAGCTCCCTTTAAGTCTACCATCTTTATCAATCTATTACCAAACTTTCCACAAGTCCTAAGCACATGGCATTGCTTATTCCCATTTGTTGGAATGACTTTATTATAATGGAGAAAATCTTGCATTCTACTATTGCAAGGGTTTTTCTTCTACAAAAAATAGATCATTACAACCATTTGATTTATGTCAGTTCAACAATAAATCTTTGAAATATGTGCGTAATGTTATACCACTATGCACAACTTGCTACGGCTTTGCATGATTACATAATTAACTATGTGCACTTTGAGGCTCTATCAATTAATCTTCTTTTACTCACATTCAATTAAATGGACAGTTTTGCAACACTGTGACAGCATAAGTTTAATAATTAACATTTTGATTGGGACAACCTAAACATTGATGTTACCAATTATGCAGCTGTGTACACTTTTGTGACTATAGTGAGTAATGCATATAGAGTACATATTAATTTCTTTTCATTTTATGTATAACAACCAAAACATGATGGGATTTCTTGCTTATAGAGTTCATGATGTCACTTTACCCTAAGCAGTGAGTAAAAGTAATAAGACATATTGTGTGTTTCATGATCTTGAGATGTGTGGTTAAAGGAGTTCTCTTTTGCTTGCCACTTAAAAAAAGGTGGGCAAATAGAGAGATTGGGAACCTTCATTGATGAATGATACTCCCAAATAATGTTATTCCAAGCTTAAATAGAAAGAAATCCTGGTTGTCCTCAACCAGAGGCATAGTGAAAAAGAGGAAGTGGTAAGGGGACAGAGGATAACTAAATAGAAATTTTCAAACTTAAAAAACTGGGTGAAAATGGGGAAGAGGTTAATAGAATTTTATGGGCTAAGTCATTCTACAGTGTGTATGTATCATCTTCTCACTATGCCTATATGGCTTGCCATATTAGACTGGGGCATTAAATAGCTTGAGATAATGCAAGTATTTTCCTCTTTCTTTGGTGGAGGATAATGTTATATCTGACTATATGTGCAAATATGTGACAATTATTCTGGTTGTTCTATTGATTAAGACGCAAAAGAAGGAAACAAAATGCATTGAATAGCAGGATGTGAAATCAAGTATGCCATCATGTATTTAACATGGTGGGGAAAAAAAAGGAATAATAGACTTTTATGTTTTTTTGGTGGTGAGGAATAATAGACTTTTCTTCATTTTTTTTTTGGTCGTAGAGGAATAATAGACTTTGAGGCACACAATGCGTACATTGACCCCTTTGGGCCTTTTCTGTTGTTGGCATTCCACTTGTATTTGGGATGGGATATGGCATGTGTGTCTCCCTTTTCTCGTTTCTATTTGGCCTGTTTCTTTTTTTTTCTATGTCTCCCCCTTTTCTCGTTTGTATCCGGCCTTTTTTTTTTATATATATATATTTCTATGGTTGGCGTGGCCTTTTTACAAATATAAAGGGACTAAGATCCCTCATGTCCATTATCTACCAGACAACTTCAAGCCCAATAAAAGTTATGGATGGACCTTAAACTCTACTCAGCCCAAAAAATGGCTAAATATTATCATTCCTTAATACCCAAGCTCACGACCAGGAAAAAAAAAAAGACCCAAGCCATGCGATTGCCATGTCACACTGCACGCTTAGGGATGGAAATGGGTCATGCAGTCTATCAAGGGCCTATGGTCTGACCTGTTTAAAATTAATATCAAACTAAGGCTTATTGAAAACTCCGTCTACTGTATTATGCTTGCATTTGTTTTTCTTTTCTTCTTTTGTTTCTATGAATAGGTGATTAAGAACTTGGCAATTTAAAACTTTTTAAATTACAAGCTCTGATAATAGGCTCTAAGCTAGGTCAGACCAGGCTTTTAGATAAGCCAGGTTAAGGTTCAATAAAAAGTCTATAATAGGCTATAGGCCAAGCTTAAGCTAAGGACCTAGAATATAAACCTGGCTTGTTAATAATAAAGCCTGACCTGGTCTAACATGTTTCCACCCATATTCACTCTTACCATACCCCTAGCCCCCACCATTCTCCATGACTCTCACAAACTGTATGATGATGTATATTACCAAGACATTTATTTCAATAGGACACAAACAACAACAACAACAACAATAATAATAATAAAGGTTTATCTAAAAACTCACTATTTAAAAACTCTTAACCAATGCAAGATTTGGGGTTAATTAAAAAATTGATTTTATAGGGCAAGAAAATCATCTTTTGATTATAAAAATTTTCATCTATTTTAGCCAAGATAAGATAAATCAAATAGCAGTTTTACAATTAATTATTCCATTCTTATTATGCATTTTTAATCATATGTAAAAGGCAGTGATAATCAATAGAGAAATTAAGCAACAACATCAACTACTAAAATTGCACACAATCTCTCTTTCCTTTATAAATTGCCATCGATCCAACTGTTTTTCAAGGTACTTAACATATGGGTCACTAATGAGTTATGAAGCATAGACGCACTATTTAAGTGTTGTGTCTATATTTCGGACAAGTGTTCATGTCGGATTTTACATGACACAACTGATGACACATGTTCCTATATATTTGATTTAAAATTTATATTTTTCTTACTTTAACATAAAAAAAAACACAATATAAACAAAGTTATAAAAAAGGGAAGAGTAAACACCCAAATTGAACCCTTACAATTTTAAAAGTAGGACACTATAGGTCCCTAACCTGCCTATCAAGGTTCGGTTGGAAGAAAGTGGAGCTCATCTGAGAGAAAATAGATCTTGGTTAGGAGGAGGCAGAGCTTGTCTGAGGATGAGGAGCTTGGCTGACAAGTGGCTGAGCTCCGTCATATACCTGTCATACTCAGCCAACTTTCAGCTGAGATATGCTTAGTCCTAGTCAAGCTCTATTTCCTCTCAGATGAGCTGTAGCTTCTCCTAGCCAAGCTAGTTTTGCATCTCTGCCTCTAGGTCGAGCCTTGAATGACCGGTCAGGGACTTATAATATCATATTTTTACAATTATAAGAGATCAATTTGGGTGTTCACGTTAGAGATCAATTTGTCCATCAAAGAAATTGTCAGGGATTAATTTGAGTGTTTACTGAAAAGGTAATAATGCATATTTTTTTTTATGTTATAAGAAAATAAAGCATAAATGAAATTCATATAAATAATATTTTGAATAATATATTAATTTTTTTATTATATATATATTGTGTCTATGTTCTATAATTTTTCAACTTTGATGTGTCCCTCGTGTTTGAGTCATATCGTATCTCATATCTGTGTCAGTGTCTCTGATTTCATAGCTGGTGACCAAAGGCTCATCACACTAAAATATCATGCATGAATTCTTAATTATATATTAAAAGTAGCTTCATGTAAATAATTATCAACATGTCCCCACGAGGGGACTTGTTTACAAAATGGTCAAGAAATATATAATTTTGAGTCGGAAGCACAAGGAATTTTAATTATTAAGGCTAAAAAATATAAAGAAAAAGAATTCCATAACCGCCAAAGTACGATGGACCCAAAATTGGACACGTGTCGTATCCTGATTGGTAATGGCTTCACACTGTATAAATCCTCCCACCTTCACTAGCGTGTTCTTCACACGTTGAAGCTTCAATTTTCTTGTTGAAGAAGCTTCAGATTCTGATAGTAGCCAACTGCAAAAGTTCCCGCTCAAAGAGAAACAGAGAGAGAGAGAGATCGCGCGCGAACAAGCAAAGAGAGACAACAATGGCTGTGAATGTGATGGTGACTGCTGCTGCAACGGGCACTGCTGCTGAGGGGAAGAACGCCAAGAATGGAGAGGAGAAGAGGATCGTTCGAATTCATGTTTCCAAAACCAAGAAACCCCTCACCTTCTACCTCAACCTTGCAAAGGTAAATATTTATTATTCCTTTCCTTCTTATATGCATATCATCCAATTCAATGCCTCATTGATCTGTTGTAATGATTCTCCGCTTCTTTGATTTTCCGTCCACATAGAGAGTTGTTCTATATTCTCGAATCCTTTTTTTTTTCCCTCATTCGCTTCGCAATTTGCATCAAATCAATCTGTTCTAGATTTTACCTGATTCTTGTTTTCAATTCCTCATTCTTGTCTTTTCTTGCATAACTTCTTCTATGCAAATTTGGATTCAAACTACTTATTTGGAATTATAAGGTGTTCTGTTGTTGATCTTGCATTTCTTTCTTGTTGCAGAGGTATATAAAGCAGAACAATGACGTTGACATCTGCGGTCTGGGCATGGGTATCATATGATTTTCTTCAACTTTCATTTATATATATATAATATAATATAATAATTAAATAAAGCTCAACTCTCGAATACTTCTCTCAAAAAAGATACATGAATCATGATTTTCTTGAACTCAATTGCTTTCTTTTCCTCGCATAGACCTCTCCTGGTAGATTCTGATTAGGGTTCTGCACCTAATTTACCCGATTCCTTCTTACTGGATTAGGTTCCTATGAAAAAAAAAAGAATTGATATAGGAAATTAAGCCCTTGATATGAATGACGGAGTAGAACTTGAGTCTTGATTTGAGTATGTGAGAAGTGAGAAGAAGAAATTTTAGGATAAAAAGCATTTTATGTTTGCATGGGAGCGTCGAAAACAAAATGTATTTCATTTTCACTCTTGGTTGAAAATTCTTTTCAATGCGGTCTCTGTAATCCATTTTTTTTCAACCAATAAAACGCCGAATCTTCACCTATCGTGCAATCTCTTTAAATTGAGTCTTTCAAATTTGGAGTAACTCGTATCTGTGTGAGGGATATAAACAACGATGTCAGATTATATGTGCATTTTCTTGTTTCCTAACTGTTTCTACTGTTTAATTGAACCCAGCTATTCCAACTGTCATAATCATCTCTGAAATTTTGAAACGCAATGGTTGGGCAATTGAGAAAAGTAAGATCACTGCTCTCCTCACAAATCTTTCCAAAAGCTAAATGTTTATTTATAAGTTTAGTGGAATTGGTTTTCATATGGGCCTGTGACACAGATATACTGACATCCACGGTTGGCGCTAAGGAAGAAAAGGGAGCTCGGGTGATTCAGAAGGCAAAGGTTCCTACGCTAACATTTTTCCTTTGATCTGGATTATTAATTATTATTCGTTTAGTTTGCTTCTTAGTTAGGATGACATTAATGATACATATCATTAACTCATTTTTTTTGCACAGATTGAGATTATACTGGGAAAGGCTAGGGAAATGGACCAAAGTAGTGTTGCTGCAACATGGGAGAAAGGTGCAGACAATAAAGCATAATAGTATCGGAGTAGTGGATATTAACAGGAGATAATGATGCTCCTCTGCTTGTAGTATCTGCAACCGGATTGTACCGTATCTGTATTCGTTATTTCATTCTTTCTTTTCTTTTTTGGAGGTAAAATGCAGAGCTGTTAGTCCTTCTAACGGCAGTTGAGATTCTACTCCTGCAACAAGTATTCATTGTAGTTTTTCCTCCTCCTTTTTTTTTGTGTGGATATGTGCATGTGTTCCTTGCAGGTGCACAGGCATTTCTCATAATTCACATTAATGGATAATGGAATAAGTTTTAGATGTGTTTTGAAACCATAAAACGTCATTAATATATATTTTTTATTTTTTTAAGATAATTATGATAAAATTCAAATAAATTCAATAAAATGATGATATTAAATTTAAAAATTTAAATTTCAAAAATAAAATTTTAAAATTCACTATATTTCATATTGATGTTGGATTGTATTAAAATCATATTTTATATAAGTAGCGTTATTTATATTTATACTTAATACACTTTTATCTACAAAGCAAACGAGATTTACACGGCATTGAATGATACATGGGAGTGATGGCCACTAACGTGACTACCGATCACATTTCTCCTTGGCCGTTCTCCCGTCACTAGGAGTCACACAACACAGGGTGCAAAGCTCCAAGTGGAGTAGTTGACTAGCAATTCTGTGTCGGGTCACGGCTCTACTGGCCAATCTAACGAGCACAAAGAAAGCAGTTTGCCCTTCGGTTCCATCCTTGTGTTGTATCAGAGTGAGTGAGAGATCAGAATGGATCCGCTGTCAGCTCTGAGAGAATACACGATGAGAGGGGAGCTGGACAAGATCGTGCGCGTGAACGGCGAGTTCCGCTTCGGCGACGAGTACTCCTTCCCTTGTTCCGCCGAGACGGCCTTCCGCTCGACGAAGGGCAACCGCTACACCCTGGAGACCCTGGTGCACTACATCAACAACCACCACCTCAAGCACACCGAGTACTTCCAGACCACCCTCGCCCTCTCCATCCCCTCCGTCTCCCTCCCCGACCGCAAGCCCCTCCTCCTCTACCTCCAGGGCTCCATCTCCTCCACCGACTCCATCGAGTACCGCCCCGAAGACACCCACCCCATCCCTAACCCTAACCCTAGCCCCTCCCCTCTCCCCCCGCAACTCTCAATTCCCCAAAATGCCCCTCACCCTCCCCCTCTTCACCCCCCTGACGACCCCAAATTGGACCTCATGTCACTGATTAGGTCCGCCGAGAAGCCCCTCAAGGACCGCGAGTCCCTCCTGGAGTGCAAGAACAGGGACTTCTACAGCGTCCTCGTCGCCGCCACCAAGCGCGAGGAGGAGCGCCAGAGGATCGAGTCTCAGCAGAGGAAGGACGGCCTCGTCGCCAAGAGCCGCTTGATGGGCGCTGATGAGAGGGGTTTAGGGTTTGGGGATGAGTTAGGGTACGACGCTACTCCCAAACCTAAGATGCACCTTAAGGGTTCCAAGATCGGGGAAGGGGTGCCAATTATATTGGTGCCGAGTGCGTTTCAGACGCTGATTACGATCTACAATGTGAAGGAGTTTTTGGAGGATGGGGTTTATATACCGACGGATGTTAAGGTGAAGCAGATGAAGGGTGCGAGGCCTGATTGTGTGACGGTTCAGAAGAAGCTGAGTAGGGATAGAGTGGTGACTGCTTATGAGGTGAGGGATAAGCCCTCTGCACTCAAGGCTGAGGACTGGGATCGAGTGGTCGCTGTTTTCGTGTTGGGAAAGGAGTGGCAGTTTAAGGATTGGCCTTTCAAGGACCATGTTGAAATCTTCAACAAAAGTGAGTCAATTCTATGCTTTGTCGTTCCAGTTTCATTGGATTTGAAACCATGTGCCTCGGGTAAACAATTAGAGGGTGTTGAGTTTTCACAAAAAAAAAGGTTCAATCTTGGGTTGTTGACTTGTTGTTACTAGTTTAAAATGCCGCATTCATGTTTTGAGCCTTTTGAAATGATATAACTACTTTCGCTTATTGAGTTAACCCTTTGAGATGTTCTTCCAGTTATTGGATTCTATATGCGTTTTGAAGATGATAGTTTGGAGTCAGCGAAGAATGTGAAGCAGTGGAATGTGAAGATTATCTCGGTGGGTTGCCTATGTTATATGTTACCTTGCCATTTTTTCCATGCTTGTTCAGAGTATTTTGCCCTGCTATCTTCCGAATTGTTTTCAGCTTTTAACTTTGCAGCCTGAGTACACATTTCTAACTTGTTGGCAGATTAGCAAGAATAAGCGACATCAAGACAGGGCTGCAGCATTGGAGGTGTGGGACAGGCTAGAAGAGTTTGTACGGTCACGATCACATTCTTAATTTGTACCATAGTGAGCAATCATTGTACGTAATTTTAGTTGTAAGATCCTCACACTGAATATTACACATTTTTGGCTATCTTAAGTTATGACGTCTTATCAAATGAGATAAATAGTTCCAATAATATAATTTGTCAAATTAGTATTGTCCATTTGTTGATTTTGTTCACATGATTCATGTTTGTTTGCTCTTGCATTTTAGGGGTCTTAATCTTAATTGAAGACTGGGTTTTACTGAAGGTTGAATGGACTAGCCCTCTTAAGTAATCTGCCTATTTATTATGGCTTGAGTTATTGATCTCGGTGACATTTGTGTGGATTAATGTGTAAATGAGCTTTTACAGTCTTTCTCTTAACTCTCATATCGCTAGAAGATGGTAGAAAACAGACAGAAAAATTCTGCAATTCACTGAATGGAAGCTTGAGTCCATGGAAGAATTAGTTATGGTTTGAAGCTTTCTCAGTGTCATTAGTCATGACGAATTCAAGTTGGGGATGGGATCCTTTTGATGTTAGTTATTGTAAACTGTAGCTCCTGCTACCTCAGTGTAACCTTTTTGGTAACTATTAAATGGAATGATAATCTCCTGACTTCTTAGGGAAAGTCATATGAAGAAGCCTTTGAATTAGAATGTACAGTAGATTTACAGTTCCTTCAGACTTGTGGTCTTTTTGGCTGTCTTATCAGCCCTTCCGCTGTTTCAGTAATTTTCATTTTGTTAAAAGCATTCACAAACATTGAAAGATATTCATATTAATCGTACTTTGGTGGCTGTTATTGTTGGTAGGCATATCTTCTGATATGTTAAATAAACATTAGTTTCTGTGATCAGTTTCAAGTGATAGTAGTGCCTCAAAGTTCTAGACGGCTTGGTGAGAGGGGTTCACAGTAATGTTCGTGGTCCATAAGATCATAATAGCAGACCACAAATTACAATCCATCTTTATTAATAAGGGAGAAAATGATATCTCAATGATACTAAACAACATAACCCATGAGTGGGGACAAAAATGAATAGATTGAACCCTTAAGCCAAAAGGGAACTCAATAATACATGAAGAAAACATGGACACTGGCAATAACAAGACCAAAAGAAAAAACAAATAGCATTGTAGATGGGAAGCCAACAGATAAAGAATCAGTATGCTCTGAAAGCTGAAGCGTATATTGTTGCCAAAGTAAGGAACAGAGGAATCGAAAACTTGATGGAATTTCCACTGGATGAGCCATTATCTGTTGTGGGTACGGTTTTGGATCCGGGTCCTGCAATTTGTTGTCGACTTGAGTTGGTTAAAATGGATAAGGGACGACTTGTACACTTAAAGCAAGACGTATAGACTATAGACTAAAATACTTTGTGTGATGAGTTGGCATATTGTACCTGATGGAACTGAGTTTGGAGAGTTCGGAGACTCTGCTGCTGTTCCTGCTGGTGAAGCAGCTGGTGAAGCAGCTGTCCCTGTTGACAAACATATAAAATAAATTAGAAGAAAGATGTAGATTGGAATAGGGTGCACTAAATTAGAGATTTTATAGGTTTTAATTTCAATCTTTACCCATATGCATATTTGAAAGGAGAATTTTTCTTGACCTAATTAACAATAACAAGAGATTTTGTTGCCTTACCTTTACACTGACTGACGGGTGGGGTTTGCACCTTGCAAGCACCGGGCATGGCCAGAGCCTGTGTTTGGTTGATGTTGATCCCCAGTGACGATCCACCCCCGCTAAGAACCTGACACAGGCATTGTGGTTGTGATCGCACTACACTGGCAAGCTGTGAGCAGCATCCTGAAGATGGGGTTGAGGAATTCCCTGTTATATAGTTTAGGCACGGTGACAGGCTAACCAACACATTTGTGCAACTCGATTGAGCTGTGGCTCCTGCCCACAGCATGGCCATGACGACCAAAACCAAACTCATCTCCATTTTTCTGTGTGCCATTTAAATTGTTTGATGCAAATAACTTTTTCTAATGCAGGGGATATTATTGATGAATCTGTAGTAATCCGGAGAAGAGTGGCTTTGGAAGGAAGAGTAATGGGGCTTTTGTAGAGAAAGGATGGAAGGAAACTGACAAGGGGAAGGTGATGTGGGTGAACCACTCCTCCAACTCTCGAACGGAATTTGTTTGGTACTTGGTGGCGGCCATATATTGTAAGGTGTTCAAACCTTTGTTCTGGGACCCCCGTTCTGCAGTATAAGCTTAAATGGAAATTCTTCAGACATTTCGGTTAAACAGATAACCAACTTTTTGCTACTGACGCCGAGGGAACTCTATTATTAGGATAATGTTATTTTTGTTATGTTCAAACTGGCCAACTTTGAAAACATGACATGTGATGTGAAGTAAGAATCACGTGTCTTACGGTGGGACAATATGATTAAAACAGTGAAATTCCTACAAGCAGGGAGTCCAGGTGATTCAGATAATTGTAAACGCCGTGCTCTTGCGATCACCAGCGGTGTGCTTGCTTTGTACCACTGAACTATCAGATGATGGATATGCTATGCTAATCATTCTCAATATTTTTGTCACCAACGGGAGAACATAACTGGACGAGTTTTTGCAGAATTTTCTTCATTTAAAGATTGAATTTCATTTTTTTGCATTTTCATTGTAAAAAGCATTCATTCAAAATAAACTCAGTACCACTTTTATACACAGGGAAATTTTCATCTTAAATAATCATACATGGATCAGGTCTAATCGTGTTAGATTGAAAGACAAGGGAAAAAGGAAATAGTGGCGAGGAGAAAGATTGAAAAAAATGGAAAAGGGAAAGGGGAAAAAAGCAATGGATCCAGAATGTACACATCAATGTACACATCAATTTTGATTGCGTCGAATATATTGCAGGAAAATTGAGGCCAGAGTCCTACATGCATTTACATATGCTGAGGAAGTCGAATTGAAGTGCATTACTCCCTCTATTACATATTACATATTAATAATCGCTCTTGAAAAATCATGTAATTTTGATATACTGAAAAGTGGATGTATTCGGCTGCAAATTATAGTAAGATATATTCACTTTTTAATATACTAAAATTATATAATTTTTAAAGAACAACTATTAATATGGAATGTACTAGATAGGTGAGTTGACCAAAAGCAAGATTATTACATTGGTAAAGAAAGCCTAAAGAATGACAAAATCGGTGAAGGGCAGGGAATCAAGTGGGAACTAGTACTCGGATTCGGTTATCCACCTGAGCAGCTGACCTAATAACGAATGTTTAGACTTCTGGCTAGCCAATTATCAAATATTAAGCTAACCATTTCAGCAAACACCAAGTCAGGGTAGGACGTTCTGGATGCCACTTGTTGAGCTTAAATTGCCTTGACAGAATGCCAATGCTACTTACCCCCACTGATTATTTATGGTAGTTGAACTCTTATACCAAACCAGAAAGCCTCCTATTCTTTTTCCCTCCACCTCACTTCTCGATACCCTCTGTATATAAACTCCCATATCTTGCTCTTTCCCAATTGTCAAACTTTCAAAACCCACTGTTCCTTTGTTCTTATTGAACACAACAGGGCCTCTTGATTGTCCAAATTCCCATCAGAGCCAAAACTGGTAGAATATATACACATGGAACGTTTTATGCCTCTGTGCCGCCTAGCTCTTATAATTAGCATGGCTATGGTGATGGTTGCACCAGCCTACGCCCAGATCAGCACGCCATGCAACACATCGGCGATAAGCTCATTCTTCAATCCATGTATTGGTTTCCTCACAAATAGCAGTGGCAATGGCACCTCACCCAGTGCCGAGTGCTGCAATTCCGTCAAGTCCCTCACCAGCAGCAGCATGGACTGTTTGTGTCTCATTGTCACTGGCAGTGTTCCCTTCAGGATTCCATTCAACCGAACCTTGGCCATATCTCTTCCTCGTGCTTGCAATTTGCCTGGTGTCCCTGTTCAATGCAAAAGTATATCTCTTCGCTCTCATTCCCTTATTCTTTTATGATTCATGTTGTTTCTATATCAAAGGTGCATAACTAGGGAGCACATGATAGAAAGAAAGACAAAGCATTTGGTGTTGGTGAGTGGGACTAAGTACTTTATATCTCTTCCTATCGTGTCCATCCTTAGTGTACACCTTTTATGTACAAATAACGTTATTTTATTTTTATTTATAGAAATTTATTTTTAATGTTCTTATCAGTAAGGCTAAGACAGTTTTTTTATGCCTTTCTTATTTTCAGCCTCAGGTTCACCAATTCCTGCTCCAGGTAATGTCAATATGCTAATTTCCTTAACATGTTTAATTTTTCGAATGTTTATTGCTCAAAGGATCGTATGTAAAGCACAAATCCAATTGAATGATTTTGATTTATGTTGGCAGGACCAGCATCACTTGGACCGTCTCCTTCCCCTGCATCTTCCCCATCTCCTTCCCATGCATCTTCCCCATCTGCTCCCTCTGGATTGACTCCATCACTTAGTCCTGAAGGTACTTTACTTATACTCAGCAAAAATACTTTAGCACTTTTTTAAGACACGCATTAAGAGTGTTTTTTGGTGAACCCATCCGGTATCTGGCCCACTGGCCAACTAATCTGGATTCCGGGTACTGCAGAGGCCCATTACGGGGGCGACCCTCGCAACCCAGTTTACGGGTACTGCATTACAAGTTTATGATAGTTGAGTGCTAATTAAGCATCTCAAGTGTGATACCGATATCAGCATATTCTTTTCTTTGAACAGGTTCTGCTGTTCTCCCCTCACCAGTTACACCTTCTCTGGCGCCGCAGTCTGACACAACCCCTCCATCAGTGGATTCTGGTACCCCTTCAGCAACCACCGGAAGTGGCCGTACTAATCTGACTCCATCATCTGCCATGTCATCCCACAGGCTCCTCCCTTCTGCTGTATTGATTGCATTGGGATTTGCTGTCCTTAAACACTACTAGGTTGCTGGGTGCTTGACATATTCTATGGATGTACCTAATAGGTTCTATGTAGTGTATTCTTTTCGGTGTGGCTATTGCGTTTGGTTTTGCTCAGATTGTTTCACACCCACATTGGGAGAGTATTTATCAAATCAAAAGGCCATTTGTATTGAATTATAAATGAGTGTGTCGAAAGTAAATTCTTATTATTTTATTTACTCTAGAAGTTTATTTGTTTATTCTATTTCATTTGTAAGTGGCTAAAGAATTTTAGAAGGTGACATCAATTAATCAGTGACATCAAACATATCTTAATACAACAACAGAAAACATTATTAATTAATCCGAAGAAAATCTTTGAAGTCCTTGCATTTGGATGACGTGTTTGATCTTTTGTTCTCTGATAAAACATGCCACATCTCATAAAGATTTGATGATCTATACACTATTTTTTTTCAACCTTCCAAATTGCAGATTCACACGCAATTCATCTTATTCATTCGCTTCAAACTAAACTCATGCATTCACTCATGCCATTTTCATGGTTCACTAGTGCTGCTTCTCAAGATGCATGTGAGAATTGAGAGGTCCTTAATTTACCTATTCACCGCTGCAACCATTTTGTTGGTGTTGCCTGCTTTCATTTGCTTTGAACCAAAGTTAATTTCTGGGAAGAACACCAAAGAAGTTTACAGCAGAAACACAAATGCCTGCACTTATTCAATATGGGAGAGACATGGTTGACACTTGATGTCCAAAATTGCATACTTTCACCTTGAACTTGGCTTATATATTTATCAAATATGAAGACAAACATCCCCTCTCATTTTGCAACTGTGTTTGTGACTATGAATTCCAGCACGATCGCCGCCTTATGGTCCACAATGTTATTGGCATTTATATTTTGTTTCCTTACTCCCACTGTTCAGAGCCAGATAGATGGCTGTTCAGCGCAGGTTATAGACATTCAAAAGTGCTTGGCTCAAAGCAACAGTTCCATATACAAACAAAGAAGATGCTGCAAATCCCTCCATCAAATTGCTGAAGCTGGATTTTACTGCTTGTGGTTATTACCGAGAACACCCCCCATTGGTCTTGTTAGTCCCTCGCTTGTGCTACCATTGTCAAAATGATGAAGTTTATATATTACTCATTCCTGTTTTGGATAAAAAGATATATCTTTCTGCCGAGGTAATACCTGCGGTTCTTCACCACCCCACCTTCTCTATCACCTCAAAATGATGAAGTTTATATATTACTCATTCCTTTTTTGGATAAAAAGATGTATCCTTTTCAACCCAAAATAATGTAGCTTTCATGTTTTTCCTTTCTTTGCTATGAAGATCTTGCTCCTGTGCCTGTGTTGCTCCCACCAGCGAGCCCAAATGAGCAGACGCAGTTGTCTTCCCCACCAGATATGCTTGTCCCTTTTCCTCCACAGCGAGTGCAGGTTCCACTTCCACCAACTGGTTTAACAAAGGATAAAAGCACCACTTTTGCCGCAAGGCAGCAACATGGCATAGAATGTGATGATCCAAAGTTGTGTGTGCTGTCAAATAGAGCATACAATACCAATGTATGTTTGTGGCAAACTTTTTTGTCTCCCCCTGGATTTTCTTGTTGGTGTCAGAGTTCAATTCCTCTTTTGCTCTTTTTTGGCCTGCTTCAATGACTCTAACATCACAGCTCTGAAGCCTTTTAGGTAGCCCTTGAAATTTTGTTTGATTGATATTTCTTAGTTTGAATCAAGAGATCAAATACATTTCTGATTTGTAAATATCAGTCTACTCATGCATTGCCCCTACTTTGATTAATGCCCAAGGGATTGTTACTGAACATTTGTGCTGCAACATTTTAGTTGAAAAATCCAAGTAATTAGTATAACTTAAATTCTCTTTTATTATTATCTGTTTTTTTAAAAAAGGGTCATCAATCAAATACATATGCAAAGGTGTAGATCATGTTTATGACGTAACAAAGCAATCAGATCGAAAAACAGTGACCAAGTCGTTTCTATTTTGGCTAATATGTGTTGCGCATAGTGTGTTTTGGTCAAGCTTGGTTACATGGATGATGGATAAAAACCAAACTTAACATTCATATATTTCATCATCAACTTGCTTAAATCGGGTAGCATTGTTGATAAAAATTAGGAGTTAGGACTTGATGTGTGATACATTTACCAGTTCCTTTTTGAAAAAAAAAATTAAGTAGCAAAAATGTTAAATTTTGTTAGTTAGATTTAACAGCTTTTCAATTGAACAATAGAGTTATACCTTTTAAATGACCGGAGCTTAACATTACGAGGTCAAGCAGATACTGTAGATAAGCCAGTGACTCCCATGGGGCTCTGGATTTCGGTCACACAAGACAACTCAAACTATGACTAAGACTTAAAGCAAATTCGGAAATCATCCAAGGGCAATTATGAGAATTCAAACTGGATTTACTGGTTCCCTCCCTCCCGCCAATTCAACATAACTAACGCCTAACGGTCTTGCTGCTCGGAAAAAGTCTCAAAAGAAGTGAACCACGTTTATCCGTAAAACTAGCGATTCTAAAACGTGATTCTGAGTGGCAATGCCAACCATGGCCACCGCCGTCATTGCAGGAGCCTTCCTCCTCCTCCGCCTTGTAGTTGCGGCGGCGCAAGCGGCACCTTCTTCTTCGACGGAGAGCTGCACCGACGAGCTGATATCGTTCTCAGCGTGTCTTTCGTACGTCTCGGATCCGCCCAACAACCTCAGTGACAGCGCTTCCGACAGGTGCTGTGACTCCTTCTCCTCCGCCGTGGAGTCGGGCGGCGCCCTCTGCTTGTGCTACTTTGTGCGGTACCCAAACATACTTGGCTTCCCTCTCAACACCACAAGGCTCCTGTCCCTCTCTTCTATTTGCACTCCTCCTCCCTCTCCCTCTCCCTCTCCTTATGCAGCGACTCCTCCTCTTCCTCCTCTTTCCTTGAACTTCCTCTGCTCAGGTTCTTCTTCCTTTTTCTTGAATGTTACACCAATTCTTGAATTTGATATCGTGCAACAAAACAAGTTGAATCAATTCTTCATTTGTTTATGGTGTGCAGCATCGCCGGTTCTGCCCCCTCTCAACAGCGCGGCAACTCTTGGGATTAACAAACCTGTTTCTGGTGGTGGGTCATTTTTCTGTTCGTTATACTTCACCGTGAAAATAAAAAGAGAAAAGCAAACAAAGACTGACAATGATTTCAAGAACAAATAAAAAACAAAATTTTATTCATATGCCTACTCATATCCTATCTACTATCAGATAAAATGTGAAATCTGTTTGGATGAAATCGATATCTATTCAATGATAAATAGGGCATGAGTTGATATTTGGTATGATAGCTCGTATGAATTGTGTATAAATAACATAACTTTACAATTAAGGTAATTGACATAACATGTGGTTGACATGAAATTACAGAGTCCCGTGGTGAAGGAGGACAATATTCGGGCAGAGTGGCACCCAAATTTGGTGGGAGGTCACCCAGAAGCAGCCGAGGGTCAGGTACGGCGTTTTACTTCCCCGTGCCAAATGGGCCCCTTGCAGTCGCACCTTCAACACACTTCTGCCACACCAACACTATGCTAATACTGCTCTCTCCAATTCTTTTCTTCCTCGTTAACCTTCTGCTCCTCAACACTGTATAGTGCTCAGCGTGTGGCCTTCCTCGGTAATTGCTATGTCGCATTGTTACTAGTTTTCATTACTTTCACCGCTTAGAGGCTCGGTTGTATATACTTTACTAGTATTCTTGGATTTTGAAGCACTAGTTTCAGGATATATTTTGCTATTACTGTTACACCTCAATTGTCTTTATTTCAATATAATTATATAGCTTTTACCTTGTGGGGTCGGGGCCGGAGAAATGCTGTTTCTAAATCCGAATTGCATGGCAAAGCCTATATGCACCCTTTGTTTTCCACAAGAGTTCATGGTTTACACTCGGAAAATACTGGTGAGTAGTCTAGTCACACATGATAAACCACTAGTAATTAACCAATTCCTCCAGTTTCAAAATCTCAACTTAGCCCGGGTTTACAAATAAAATTTCTCTTAACCTTTTTTTTTTTTTCTCTCTTCATCCAGTTTATAGACTCCTAACAAACATTTTCATTCCTAAGTAAGAATTCTGACATAGCAAGTACAAGTCCAAACTGGTGAAAATAAGTCAAAACATGAAAAATTTATATCACGTTCTCCAGCCATCAGACCATTCAGCTTCATCTGTAACAGGTTTAGGGATCTCCACCTGGGATAAATCAGGACCCGATTCCACATATGTAGAAGGTAATGTATTTTCTTGACCCCATTCTCCATTTGCATCATCTTGACCCCATTCTACATTTGTATCATATTGACCCCATTCCACATTTGTAGAAGGCAATGTGTTGTCTTGATTTGCGCTTAAGCACCAGTCCTCTCCAGTGTCCTCAGCATAAGGCTCTGGCTTTTCAGGTAGAGAACAACCTTGATAAGACGAATTGTCCACGCAGTGCCACAACATTTGGTTCCAATATTGGTCCTGCCAAATAACAGGTGAAGAACAATTGTGAATAATTATCAGAACCAAGGATCTAGCTAACAATCAGGGTTTGAGCCTGGTTTTTCATTATTAATCATCTTCGTTCAAATATTTTCTAGCAACAATTCTTCTCTAGAAAGACCAACTGGCTAATGTATAAAGTAATGATACCATATCTGCAAGCATTCCCATTTTCCATTACAATCATACAAGTAATAATTACTTGAATCGGTACCAACTTGAACAGTGGAACACTGTGACCTACATGTAATGCAATCAACCACATGGCTAGTTAGAGAAAAGGCAGTACCTTGCAGATAATGTGTGGATTCCCAATTATAACCAACAACGATATAGCACGGGTTATAGCCACGTTAAACCTTCTACAATTGCTCAAAAAGCCAAGACAGTGGACTCTGTCAAACTCATTATGTTTGATGGTTGACCGAACAGTTGATATGATGATTACTTCCTTCTCTTGTCCTTGAAATTGTTCAACACTACCAACCTTGATATCAGGCATATCTTGGTTTTCAAGTGTCTGTTTAATTTTGAGCACCTGTTGCCTATATGGTGCTATTATGCCAATGTCTTCCTCCCCTATATTCCCACCAGTTATCAGTCTCTTGACAACTTCTACAACTTTGCTCACTTCAATTCGATTGAACCATGATGGGTTATTCCCTTCTCTTTCATCACATCCTTGGATGCCAAAGAAAAGAATAGGAAACTCCTTATTTGGTAGGAAGTCTGGACTCACCTTGAAAGTTGTGCAATCTCTACATGCAATCAATTCCCCTTCATAAAACAGCTTTGAAGGGAGATGTAAAATCTCTGGGTGACATCGATAGTTTCTAATCAACGTGGTCACATAATTTTCATTTCCATTGGCATACATCTCCATATCAAACAGTCTTTCCAGGTATGATTTCCCCAGTCCATATTGATCTGCTTTCTTAGAATATATTACTGGACCCAACTGCATTGGGTCTCCAGCTAGAACAACAACGGTCTCCCTTCTGCAGAGATGGGATACAGGGATCATGGTTTCAGGTTCTGAAGCTTGGCCAGCCTCATCCAAGAAAATGTGGGAGAAATGACCCCGTTCAACATCTTCTGCATAGAGAAGAGAGGCACTCATATATGTTGATATTATGATCCTATAATGCCTGAGGGCACTGTATGGGGGGCACTTAAATAACCAGTCATCAAAGAAGCAGAAACGCATAAGTTCCGGTTTGACATCCTCATGTGGCCTAGTAGAGGCATTGAGCCTGAATATTTCATTTTCTCGCAAATCAACAGGCTGTTGGGCAAGCAGTCTCTCCAATATGTAGTCTGCTGCACTATTTGATGGTGCGCAAACAAGAATACGAGCTTTTTCATTATGCTTGTAGAGCTGGAGGATTGCTTCTACTATTGTCCTAGTCTTTCCAGTACCCGGAGGCCCATGAATCACATAAGGTGGTGCGCCTTTGCAACCAAGAATCATTTTGATTGAACTCATCTGCTCCTCATTAAAACTACCAGATATGGGAACAAGATCAGTGGTTTTAATGAACCTCCTTTTGGTTGACCTAGATGGAAAAAGGAACTCAGCTCCTAAGCTTTCTGCTGCCTCAACTGCTTGATATAGCCTTCTCACATTGATCCTATTGTAGGTGAAGTGAACATCATAGAGATTTTCATCTCTATGACACGAGTGAAATTCAGCATCAAACTTCAAATAGATCTCATCAGCTTCAACACGATGGATAAATCCCTGCACAAGTTGATGTAGAATTTTACATAGGCAGAATACTGACTGTGAATAAATAGATTTTCAGACAAGTTGAAAGAAAATCTGATAAGCGCATATTTATGAACAATAATTGATACCCAAAATCATGAATAACACAATGCACTGCACACAGATATAATGGCTCTGGATACTATATCTTTAAGTTCATACATACAAGCTTGTAAACTTGAAAATACTTATAATAATTAACAATCTATTGTCTAGATTATTCTACAATACCATACTTATCAGTTATATCTCAGTGCAATCATATGCATATTTAAACAATACTTGGACTGCCAGTTCTATTCCATTAAATTTGAGATACTGTGGATGTCTAAATGATGTTAAGAGTCGAAAAAAATTAAGAAGTGGAACTGAGAGCCAAATATCGGAGAGGCAAGTCAAAAGCAAGAATAATTTGAATTTGGATGGCTTAGTGTGAGTTCAACCAACATATGCCAAGTAGATATCCATTGGTAATAGACAGTTTCTATAAGAGACTCCAAGGAGGGAGTCAAATAGAAGAAAAGAGACAACCATGTCAAATATATAACATGTAATAATATTTCCTTCTTATTCCACAATTCTGTAATAATCTCTTGCTTTAATTTTATCCAAGGCTGGGAAATTATACTCACTAAAGTGGAATGCATGAGTCATATGGAAATATATATCTAATGATGTCAGCCCAAATACATATGCGCTAATGAGATGGTCTTCTATGGCCAATGGTTAAGATAACACTGTATCAGAGAGTTGAATTCTTCTAAGTATCTAACAGATCAGACTCCATTTGTACCACTTCACTAAATAAAGGCGAAATATGCAAAAAAATAATTGAAGTTAAGCATATGAGGACTACATCTAATGACCAGATTCTGGTGCAACAATTACAAGCTGGAGAATTGATTTATCCAATTGAGGAGTACCAAGTGACAATGTGATGCACAGCCAAAGAAGGACCAAACCTGATAAACACGTGTGGTGTTTTTATCATGTTCAGAAGCTAGCTTCGTAAAAATAAAATCCCCATGAACGAGTGATGGCCTTCTCTCAGCAAGCCCAGGAACCTCCATTGATAAGAACTGGTTTGGCCTCTTCCTCATTGTTACGAGTTCCATATCATAAGTCCTCATGTCTTCCTGAAGGCAGAAGACAATGGCAAGCAAACAAAAGGAACAAAGATCAGTCTCTTTATCTATGATTAATCATGTTACTCTTCTTTTAGCTCCTTCTTTCTCAATAAACACGTAAGATTACCTCCAACTGTATTTCTTCCATTATTACTAATGTTTTGAAATAAGAAGCATAACTCCTTTTTGTAAGACCTTCTGCAATAGCTTGAGGGACCTGATTGTCCTCAAGCAAGTGTCTAATGTCCCTGGGGATTTCATATCTAGGAAGCCTATTTCTGTAGCTTCGATTTGCCTTCCCTGCAGGACGTGAGCCTGAAACAAAAGTATCTACTACAAATTTGTCTTTTCTTCTTCCTCTAGAGTACGGCCTCTTAGCAGCCACAGACTTGGAAATCTTGTCTTCAACTAAGAGAAAAACCACCCTTTCTATTCTTTCATCTCCAACATCAAAATACACAATTGATGAGTGCATGCCCATTTCTTTTGTCTTGCAAGACAACCATACTTTTAAGATCTCACCAGGCTGAAGCATTCTATCCTCCAAAGAAAATGATTCTAAAAAGTCCTCAACTGTACGTGCATTTGAATTTGCTGATGGAGGTTCCATCAGAGAGAGAGTGAAAGTATCCTGAGGATTTGAGGCAAAAATATGAACACGCCACAGGTCCACAGGTTCTTTAGTAGTATTATGAATGGTTATTACATCCACAGCAGTATCTCCAAGAAAAGCCGATTGAGGCTTCCCATCCACAAATGCAAATGGGACAGATATGATAACCGGATCCTCATCATTAGCAGTGAAACTACAAACAGATTTCTCTTCGTCAAAATCCAGGAACCCAATTTTTCCCTTGTCTCCTATGAAAGAGCATTCCTCATCTGACCTGTATCCAACGGTACTCATCGGAAATAGCTGAATAATACTTCCAACTATCAGGTCAACAAAAAAAAAGAAATATGGGATAAGAATTTCAGCAAAGGCAAAAACATAGTTGAAAAAATAGATCTACAAAACCACAAGGGGTAGTTCCTCTATTTTATAAATTGAAATCATGAACTCAATAGTTTTCCTAAATGGGTCTGGATCCTCCCTTTTTAACTCACCAGCAAAAGAGGGTAGTGTTACGAGATGAGACACACAAAGTGCTTCAGTATTTGGTGGGTCACTCCACCATAAAATTTGTGTGTCATTTTCTCACATAACAGAGCTCTCTCTTGTTATCAAATAAAAGGAGAAGATCCAAAAACAATTCCTAAATTACACATTTATCGTAATCAAATCATAACACTTTGCTCTGCAATGTTCCACTCTTGTCAATCTATTTTTCATCCCCCTCGTCCAATAATATCCAATCAAACACAGGAGATACATAAACACCAACAAAACGAAAACACGCACATTTTTCGGCAGAAAATAAGAAAACCTAAAAGTGTACCCAAAGAGGGAGAGAAAGATAGATTGCTACGAAAACGAAGAGACACCAAGCATTAGGTAAAGAGATAAGCAGCCAGAAAACAAGAATAGCTTCGATGAGTGAAATGCAAGATAATCGAAGCCGTTAAATCATGGTTTCGCTTCCTAAGCGACATTTCTGCACACCGCAGCATAAATCGCAAACATCAAACTGAAGATTAAAAAAAAAAAAAATTGAGAGTTTCAACCATAGGGGGAGTTTGATCGTGCAGTTAAGCTATGTGGTTTCTATGGGGAAAAAAAAATGCATTGCAGGAATTGGCGAAACTGAAAGAGTTAAGGGTTTCTTTCCGTCCGATGACTGCTTACCTAGGAAGAAAGGTGGAAATGAAAAAGGCTCGCTCTCCTCTGGCTTGGTCGCTCGCTCCTTCTACTCCTCACACTCACTCACTTTTTCCCTGCTAATTTGTCGGATAGTAGTACACTATACTCTTCCTATGACTAGCACCTATGAAGCACGGAATACCGATACCGTGATACACGACCCCAATACGAGGATATGATGCAACTTTAAAATTTAAGACGTGGAAATATGTGTCCACATATATAAATTAATTAAATTTAAGGTGATATTATTAGTATGTTTTTTGCAAACCCCCGAATTTGAGTATTGTGACAGGCTTGGTGACGATAGGGATGACTCAATAAAAGAGTGGAAAAAAATATGGATAGTATTTTTTAGGCCTACAAATAAATAGTAACTCTAGAACTGACATCAAGAGAAGGCGAAGGGAGATCACAGAGACAGAGGAAGGCCAAAGGTGATCCAGGGCCAAAGGAACTGAGTGTGCATTTTGATGGAGCAATTATAGGGGAATGTAATTTTTTGAATGATTTAGGATTTATCATGATAAAATATTTTGTTTAGACATTAATGTAGAAGAAATTGTAGAATCAAAGGGATTTTAAAGAGAGATTTTATCTACTTAAAATAGAGGATTATAATTTCCACATATAAAGATAAAATTTTGAAAATCCCTACACACATAAATATACACTTTTCTTATTTTGGAAAGTCTCATTTTTATTATATTCCATTACAATTATTTTATATTTATGAGATTTTCATTTAGTGTTATTTTTAATTCATTTGTTGCATTTTAAATTTTTTAATATTCAGTTTATATTACATGATGTTATATTTACATATTATTTTATTTTATTTATATAACAATTAAATTTTATAATTCAAGTTTAAAATATTTTGTGAATCAAATTTAAAATAATTTATGAAATATGAACTCATTATAATTGATTTTAGAGTGGTTGAATTTTGATTATTAATAATAATAAATTACCTTATGTTTTTCAAATAATATATGTTAAAATCAAGATAATGCAATCTCCTCACCCAAATAAAGTATTTTACAAATGAAGGAAATGAAATTATCTGTCTAAACTAAAAACTTAAAAATTGAAGCATTTTAATTTCCTAAAATTTTAAATTCTTTTTTATTTTGAATCCAAACACGCATCTAGACTCAGTGACCAGGATAGAATATTGAGGCCCGGTGTGCGATAAAGATATTTTAACTTTCTCAAGTACTGTGCTTTACCTGTTGAGTGAAATTTTGGTGTGCAATTTTAACATCGAAAAGGCAACTTGCTCACTAAACTTAAGTGAGTCATTTATGTTGAACCAAGTGGGTAATATAGATTAAAACTTGTCAAGTAAGTTGATAAGTTTTAATATAAACATTTCATTAATTTTAATTTCACTCGAAGGCTAATATTTTATTCATTTGGTAAAATTTCGGTGTGCAATTTCTTGCACCACATGAAGCTTAGAGAGCGAGCTTCTTTGTAAATGAATAGCATAAAGAATAACCACACCTCTCATTTTTCTCAAGATTTCATAATAGCCACACAAAAATCCTAATTTTTATTACAAAGCTATATTTTTGTGGTAATAATTTTTACACATGTTCTCATATTAACACTACAACAACTCGTACTTCTCATTTCTTTCCTTAAAATTTCAGACAACACCTATCACGACCCGATTTGGGCACATGACTGACACGTGAAAAATCTGGTTCTCACGTAAGCCTTGTGACCTAAATTTCTCTATGCATACTTAATTATAAAATTACAAAATCATTTAAAACAAAACATCTTTTTCTATATACAAATCACATGCTCCTCAAATTCAAAATAATCACGATGATTAAAATAACTCAATATGAAGTTTCATAATTTGTCTCTAAGGTCTGAAGTTTTAATACAACATATAAATATAAACTGTTTTGTTTAAAAAATGTCCATGAACTTAATACAATTACGTCACTAAATACAAAACATGAATATACTACCATAGTATGCAAAATGCAAAACATGACCTAAGGTCCAACACCTTGTCTTCTTAGTAATAGAACACTCTAAGCAAAATGAGAATGTTTCACTCAAGTAAAACTTACCAACGAAAATCTACTGCTGCTAGGACAATGATAGTTGGGAAGGGCCCACAAATACTTCTATATCTGTAAATGAGAAGAAAAAGAGAATGGTGAGTTTTATGCAAAAACTCAATGAGTGATATGCAAAAACTCAATGAATGAGCTCTCACATCGAACCATCTTTCATAAGACACCAAAAAATAATATAAAATCATAATGATCACAATAAAACTCACAGGTTATGCATAATCACACGTACATACATTTGTATATTCAATCATCATTTTATAAAATCATAAAGAAAATATTTTCCTCAAGTTGCTTTTATGCTAGAAATCATATAAACTTATAGTGTCATAGCTCCTAGAAAAATAATATTGTCTATCAATCATGATATAATTATGTCTCTGCTCTTATATGTGATTATGCCTATTAGTCATGATATAATTGTATCTCTACTCTAATCTGTGGTTATGTCTACAAACCATGTTATTATCGTATCTCTGTTCTAATCTATGGTTCTTAAAGAACCAAATTTGGACACCTAAATAAGTTCCATTCTTTGCTTTGATCTGTAAGGTTGCTTTAGGTAATTTGGTACCAAGGTTAATGATCAATTTCAGCTGTTAACTCGCTGGCTTTTTCTCTATAGCTAATGTCTAAACTAAATAAATAAATCCATCTAAATATGAGAACCTTTAAAACTTTTTAATTCTCTATGAGTTTTGAATCTACTGATTCTAATAGTTTGACCTTAGCATAATTATAGCTATGGAATCATGTCCAAGATCACCCTTTGTAGACATTCATGATTTTAAAAACTCATAAAATATATAGCTGCCAACTGTCCTAAATCTCATGAAGATTCAAGCTCTAAAACCTTTTCATTGATTATCTAAACCACATTTCTAACTGTCAAACTTTTCATAAACTAGAAAAATCTCAATATCATGATATGAAATCACAAGGTCTAAGACCATATTTCCAATTTTTTCTCTCTAAACCTCATATCTTGTTATAGAACCATATCATGTTCATAAACCAATTCCATAATCCATTCAAACAATCATAAAAGTCTCTAACAGTTACAAATATCATCAATTTTATCTAAACTCAGTATAACAAATATGGTCCCATAAGTTTTCTCAAAAACAAGTTTCATGATCAGGAGTTCTAAAATATATAAACCAACATAACTCAACTCCTTGTACAGTAATCTCTAAAATCAAATAATAAGTTGTATTTTCATAATAATAACATTTAATACACAACATAGAGATCATATATGTGAACCTACTCACCTAATGGGGTGAACAGTAAAAACTCTACATAAATAGGACACTTAGAAACAGAATTGACAGCAGTATCTTAAATCCTTAGAAGAAATTAAAATGGAGTTTGAATAGAGTTCAAATGGTGAGAAAGTGAAGAAATGGAGTTGGAAGGTGAGGAGTTCATGTTTCTCTGCTAAGGAGGGGTGGAGTTTTGTGTGGAATGGTCTGGAACTCAAAAACAGGGATTTTATTAAAATTTTTGAGCATTGCAGTGCTCACTAGAGCATATGATTTTTCTAACTTGCACTGTCTTACTATTTCCTAACCATTACAGCGCTCAATGAGCACTGTAGCGTTATCCAGAATGATTTTCTTCCAGTTTTGAGCTTTAAGTGTTGGTGTGTACTAGGCTAAGTTATCTCAACACTCACTTATCAGTTAATGTCCTCGTTTATTTTACTGTCCATTAACTTTAAAACATAAATGTAAATAAAGAAATACCCCCCATTTGGATTCAAATAAAATATCACAAAAATCCAAATCTCAACAAATTAAAATGTGATATCCCAAATAAAGAAATTATAATTATTTTGAATTATTATTATTATTATTATTTATTATTATTATTATCAAGTGCACCTAACACTAATATTATTTAACATTATAATTACTAAGTGTGGTTAGCATTAATATTAGTTATTACTATTATTAAGTCTAGATATATGTCACTAATATTAATAATTATTATTATTACTAAATGTAGCTAGCATTATCATTATTATTATTAAGTGTACCTAGCATTATTATTATTTAACATTATTATTACTAAGTGTAGCTAGCATTATCATTATTATTATTAAGTGTACCTAGCATTATTATTATTTAACATTATAATTACTAAGTGTAGCTAGCATTAACATTATTATTATTAAGTGTACCTAGCATTATTATTATTTAATATTATTATTACTAAGTGTAGTTAGCATTATTATTATTTAACATTATAATTACTAAGTGTAGTTAGCATTAATAATATTTATTATTATTATTAAGTGTAGACAAATAGCACTAATATTATTCATGATTATTATATTTGTGTATAAATATATGAGTGTAGGAGTGTGTATGTGTAAGAAATGTTTAGTTTCATTTTGCTAAGTTTTGCTTCCACCTCCTCTAAGTCAAACATCCTCTAAACCAAATCTCTTCTTGGCCGAACTCATCTCTTGTCAAGCTCATAATTTTCATGGGCGAGCTTCAGTGAGCCTAGCTAATCCTCTCTTGGGACTTGTGACGCTCCTTTCTTTTAATCTGTGAGATTGGTTATTTGTACCATTCCAATACTTCAGAGTAAAGTTATTAGTAGAAGCACACTCACGACTACCAACGGTGAGTGGGTTTAAGCTCACGATCATAGTTTTGGTCATTATTAATATTTTTCATATTATATAAATTATTTATGAAATTTTAAAATGATTTATATCAAGAGAATATATTGTTATAATTATGTCTGTTTTAGAAATATTATTACTTTTACAATTATCATGAAAATTAATCATTTTATCAAAACACATGGGACCATAATTGATACCTTGCGTGTTATCGAATATCTTTTTCCTAGTTTATGAAATTGTGAAACCTTAGGTTAATGTTTATAGTAGATATATTAATTATCATGTTTTCAGACTATGTATTTCCTATGAAGATTTTAGAATATTAGATATGATTTATTGAAAGTATTGAATAAAGTATAATTCATAACAATTGTCAGATACATATTCTATTGATTACTAAAATCATTATGTCTACAAGTTGGTGATCCCTTGGGCATAATTTTAGAATCTCAGTTATGCTACAGTCAAATTGTTAAAATTATATGAATTCAGAGCTTTTATATTTATTTGGTTTATGAACAAATTATTTTATCTTAATTAGTGAGAAACAGATCAGCGAGTTAACGGCTGCAGGATTGATCGTTGATAACTCCAGTTTATGGAGTTATTTAGCTTCTAATTTGGTTTGAAATTACATACTTTGTCCTTAATTTTCCAAGTAAAACACATTAAAACAAGAAGAATTTGCTTCCTTGCTGTCTTGAAGCTTTTGTTAAAAACTCATTGCCTTAAATCATGATTATTGAGGTGAATTGGAAAGTTCAAATTTAAATTCTCATTTGGTGATTTTTGACAAAGGAAATTGTAGAAGTTTGGAGCTTGAAGAGAATCCAAGCGGAAGCTGAGAGGGAGGAAGCAAGGAATGAAGAAAATGAAGTTTTTGTTGCTGAGTCGCGACCTGAAATCTGTAGGTCGCAACCTCTGGGTGCATCTGATCTGATCGATTTTTAAAGTCGAATCGCGACACTGATGCTTTATTTGGTCGCAACCCAAACGCTTGACCATTTTGATAAACTTTTAAACCAAACTTAGGGCGTAAACGCGAGGGCTCGTGTTTTTATTTGCCTTTTCGACATTTTTGAGGGGAGAAGCGGAGGTTTTGGAGGAAGCCAACACTAGAGAGAGACCCATCTTGGAGATTGAAGATCAAAGGCTAGGAGGAGGATCAAAGCTTCATTTTGTTTATCTTTTCCTCTTTCTTTTTATGTCTTTAATGTTCATTATGTATCTTGAACTAGTTTTTGCTTTGTTCACTGTTATGGATAGCTAAACTTGTAGCTAGGGGATTCTTTGGACCCCTCTATGGATCTTGGATGTTTATAGATTTACTTATTTGAATGTTAATGATGTTGGTTTTGGTTACCCATTTATATTCTTAATGCTCTTACATGATTGGCCACCATTTAAGTTGATTTGGGGGATTCTCTTGAACTAGACATAGGAATAGAGATATTGGACCTTGGTTATGGGTAATGCTTGTTCTTTTACACTTAATTGGTTTAGGTGTGAGGATTAGTCAATGGGATGGGAACATAACCATTGGCCTTGCATAGTATATGCTTGATGATAATGCTCAATGGGTTGATTTCACACTAATTCACAAGGACACTTAGTGTTTTAGGTGAAGGAGACACAGTTAATTGACCTAGACATAGGCTTTTAACTATAATTGGCATGCTAACAAACCCAATTCATTAATGTTCATTTAAGTGATTTATTTATCCAAGTGAAGTAGAGGGTGAAAAAGGTCCCCTAGGCCTTTTAACCTTGGTTATCTCTCACTTTTATTTGTGTTAGTGTTTCTATTTTCTTGTTTTCTTTATTATTTAGTCTTAATTCTCATTGATTCGACTTTGCTTAAGCCTGAACACGGTAGTTTAGTTGATCGCTAGCATACTCTATCCAATCCCTGTGGATACGATACTCTTTTACTCACATTATATTACTTGACGACCCGTGCACTTGCGGCGTTTTACCAGCTCTTGTAGGCGGCCATCAATCGTTAACCTTGGTGCCAAGTGGTCCGCTAGAGGACTAGTTCACCCACAATAAGGAACCTAGTGAGGTGTCCATTTATGGGACCTAGTTAGGTGCCCATCAGATTAGCCATTGGCTCAGATTTAGCTATTCAACTCAAATAATTATGTATAGAATAATTCATGTTTCTCTACTAGTTATTGCCATAGATTCAGTTAATTTATATGTAATTATATATGTAATATATTTCACATCAGTTGCATGTATATGTTATGTACTTTGTTATTGTCCCGTGTGGGTTGTGAGTGGAGGCTAAGCTCAGGTTTTGATGAACTCACCCTCTCTTTTCTTTCCCTACAATCTGACTCTGATTTAGGTTGTACCCACAAGATCCTCAGTAGTTGTGCTACAGCTTCCTTGGTGAGTTTCGCTTTGGAGTGGAGCTTATTGTCAATTATGTCAGTCTAGTAGTGCTCCAATAAATTGTGTAGGCAGGATCCCCAGACATGCACGATATATTTTCAGAATTTCTGTTAATTGTTTTGTTATGTTTGGCTTTGGCCTAGAATATGGATTTTATGCAAATTTATGTTCAGAATTTATGTTTTGAGAACAATTTCATATTATTGAAGTTTTAGTTGAACTTGAGATATTTTGAATAAATTTGGATTATTTATGCATATTAGTCGATTCTACGTTGAGGCTGTAGGGACCCAAATCCTCACGTGCCGGTCACACTCCGTAGGTGGGTCGTGACATAAAATCCAAATTTTGGGTTTTAGTTTAAACTCGGAAATTCTTATAGTTTTATAAACTTATGGGGTTAAAAAGGGGTGTTTAAAGGTTTTATAAAATTTGTTAAAATTGCTCTTTAATTTATTTTTCTCTAGGGAACAATTACCGGGACTTTTGGTCACAAGAATATGATTCTATCTTATGGCTCTCTGAGGACATGTAGGGTCCAAACTTAGTGAAATTCAGGACCCGAAATGATATGTAAGGGTAACTAACACTCTTTTTAGTTTGAAAAAGTTTTCTAACCCTTTCATTTAAAACTAGGGTATTACATTTGTCTCTTCACTTTCCTTCTCTGCCAAATCATCATAAACTTGCTCAAAACTTCATTTTACAACGTCAAAAATCAAGGACTTGAGCATAAAACCTAAGATATCTCTTGAAATCTTCATATATCACTCTAACAAAGGATTTTTATCTCATTTTACCATCAAAGAAGAGCTACTATATCACTGCTTAGGAAAGGTTTTTGGTTGGTTTTGGATGAAGATTGGGTGGAAAATACTTGGAAGAATTAAGACAAGTGCAAAAACCTCCAATCAAAGAATAGGGTTTTCTTGCAACTCTTTTTCAATCAAACTTTGTTTCTTCAAAAATTTTCAAGGAATTAGGTTAGGGTTTGATTTTTTTTCATAAGATTGAGTTGAAATATTAAAGAACATGCATGATTTAGTTAGAATGTATTGCTAGAATATCTTTTTGATCAAATTACATCTTGGCTTAGTGTGTTGTAAACTCAAATTTCTGTTTGGCAGTGATTTTGTTTGATTTTTAAAACATACTTCAAGATGTATTTTTAATCCAAAATTTTTATATAGTGAAGCTAATATGTTAAGGCATTTGTATGATTTTGCTTGAGTCCATTTGAAGACTTTTATTATTTTTAAAAATTCAAAAACATAGGTGGTTAGGGGTTGCTGTTTAACTAGCCAATTTTGAACCTCTAGATTTGTCAAATTTTGTTACCATATAAAATTATTGAAATTTGACCTGAAATTTTTACAAAACAACTTGAGGTACAACTATAAATTTTTACATAATTTATTGAGTTCATTTGTTACAGTAATAAGATTGGAAACTTTGATTGTTGGCTGGAATTAGGTGGTTAATAACTATTGAATTTGTAAAATGTTATTAATATAGCTAGAACCTTATTTTGACCTGAAATTTTTATAGGGTATCATGGACACCTCGAATTACCTCTGAAAATTATTTTACCCTTTATTTATGATTAGTAACTTAATTATAATTTTCATTAAGGCTGAAATCCTGGATAGAATATATGATACCTCAGGTACACGTGTTCCTAGGCTAGTCTAGTATGGCCTTAGGGTCCCCTAATACCCACCTGTGTTGCTGAGAAGACCCTAGATACTTAAAAAACTCTTAAATGTAGAAAATGTTGTTACTTTCACCCCTATAGCGGTCCAAGGCAGTCATAAGGTGAAGTTTGGCACGTTTAGGGGTTCTGCCCACCGCTATAAAACGACGCAGTATTAAAATGATACAGTTTTGCTAAATGACCCCCTTTTCGTTATAAAAACCCTTCTCACTCGTGAAACACATCCTAAACTTGAAAACCCTCATTCCCCAACACATTTTCTCCCTTTTTCTCTCAATCAAATATCAATATTCTTCCTCTAAACTCTAAGGCAAGGGATCCTTATTGGTTTATGCTTTCTTTCTCTCATCCCTCCTATGTTCTTGAGTTAGAGTGTTGTTATTCCTTAGTTGTTGTCAAGTAGGGATACTCTTCCAATGTTGTTAGAGTTGTTTTAGAGTTCTCTTGATGTGATTAGAGTTTGATCACGAGTCTTTATTGCTTTATGACAATTGTTAGTGTCATTCCAAGCTCTCAAGATGAAGTTGGTGGTGTTCACATACTCCCTGCTCCTAAAGGTGAGTTGGTTTAAACTAATGACCTTAGTTTATCATTATAATTATATTTTATACATTATGTTAGTTATATATATGAAATTGGAGATGAGGTTATGTATAGACTATGATTTTACAAGTTATAGCAAGTTAGAAAAGATTATGATTTGGCTATAGCATGAAAAATGTATTTTAAGAAAACTATGGGACCAGGAATTGGACTGTTGCATGTTATGAAAATATTATGTATGTTCTTGAAATGATCATTAAGAAAAATGTATGATTTGAAGTTGCTTATGAAAATGTCAAAATGTATTATGGATTTATGATATTGTCATGCTTTAAGACTTGAAATTTCCAAAATCATTTTATTGAAATGTTAAGTTGAGCTATGTTGAATAAAGTATGATTTAGCTTTATGAAGAACGATGTCATTATGATTTTAGAATTATCAAGTATATGGAAAAATATATTAGCTTAAAAATATGAATTTAGAACTTCAACTTTATGGTACCAAGAGATATGGAATTCAATATGATTCATAGCAATCTGCCAGATACATATTCTGTGGGCTTAAGATCAGAATTCCTATAAGCGGGTGATCCCTTGGGTACAATTTTCACATTTTCAGTTATGCTAAAGTCAGATTGTTAGAGTTATATGAATCCAGAACTCTCAGAGTACTAAAAATTTAAGAGTTTTAAGATGTTAGTTAGGAGCTTTTGTTCGCTAAGAATTTGTCACGACCCACCTAGAGAACGTGACCGGCACGTGAGGATTTGGGTCCCCACGGAAGCCTCTAGTAACGTGACTGACTAATATGCATAAATAACCCAAATTTATTTAAAATATGTCAAGTTCAACTAAAACTTGATAATATGGAATTATTTCTAAAACATAAATTCTGAACATAAATCTGCATAAAATCCATATTCTAGGCCAAAGCCAGACATAATAAAACAATTAACATAAATTCTGAAAATAATATCATGCATGTTCAGGGATCCTGCCTACACAATTTATTGGAGCACTACTAGGCTGACATAATCGACAATAAGCTCCATTTCAAAGCGAAGCTCGCCAAGGAAGTCAGAGCACTATTTGCGGAGGATTCTGTGGTACAACTGAACCTGAAACTGTATCTGTAGGGAAAGGAAAAGAGAGGGGTGAGTTCATCAAAACTCAGTGAGCGAGCCTCCACTCACAACCCACATGGGACAATAACAAAATACATAACATATACATGCAATTGATGTGAAATATATTACATATATAATTACATATAAATTAACTGAATCTATAGCAACAATTAGTAGAGAAACATGAATTATTAAGTACATAATTATCTGAGCTGAATAGCTAAATCTGAGCCAATGGCTAATCTGATGGGCACCTAACTAGGCCTCATAAATGGACACCTCACTAGGTTCCTTATTGTGGGTGAGCTAGTCCTCTAGTGGACCACTTGGTACCAAGGTTAACGATCAATCCTGCAGCCGTTAACTCGCTGATCTGTTTCTCACTATTTATTGGCTAAAAAAATAATAGTAATAATTTCATACAAAACTGAGATTTAAAATATTTTCTAACTAATAAATAAATCTAAATAATTCATACAGCAAGCATGGTCCCATGAGTTTTCCAAAATAATTAGTTCTCATGATAATATTTCTAAAATTGACATAATTCATAACAACATGTTCTCTTGACATAAATTATTCTAAAATTTCATAAATAATTCATATAATTTGAAAATATATTAATAATGACCAAAAGTATGGTCATGAGCTTAAACCCACTCACCTTTGATAGTCGGGAGTGTGCTTCTACTAACAACTTGATTTTGGAAAATTGGAATGGTACAAGTAACCAAACTCGTCGATTAAAGGGAGGGAGCGTCACAACGTCTTAAGAGATGATTAGTTAGGTCCACTGAAGTTCGGCCACGAGGATTATGAGCTTGACAAGAGATGAATTCGGCCAAAAAGGGGTTTGGCTTAGAGGAGATTTGGCTTAGAGGAGGTTTGGCTTAGAGGAGGTTTGACTTAGAGGAGATTTGGTTTAGAGGAGATTTGGTTTAGAGAAATTTTGGTTTAGAGGAGGTGGAAGCAAAACTTAGCAAAATGAAACAAAACATTTCTTACACACACACACTCCTACACACATATATTTATACACAAATATAATAATCATAAATAATATTAGTGCTATATGTCTATACTTACTAATAATAATAAATAATATTAATGCCTACTACACTTAGTAATTATAATGTTAAATAATATTTGTGCTATTTACACTTTAATAATAATAATACTAATGCTAGCTACACTTAGTAATATTAATTATAATTAATGTTAGTGCCATATATCTAGATTTAATAATAATAATAACTAATATTAATGCTAGCTACACTTCATAATTATAATGTTAAATAATATTAATGTTAGGTGCACTAAATAATAATAATGTTAATGCTAGCTACACTTAGCAATATTAATTATAATTAATATAAATGCTAGGTACACTTAATAATAATAATGCTAATGCTAGATACACTTAGTAATATTAATTATAATTAATATTAGTGGCATATATCTAGACTTAATAATAATAATAATTAATATTAATGTTAACTACACTTAGTAATTATAATATTAAATAATATTTATGTTAGGTTCACTTAATAATAATAATACTAATGGTAGCTACACTTAGTAATAATAATTATAATTAATATTAGTGTCATATATCTAGACTTAATAATAATAATTAATATTAATGCTAACTACACTTAGTAATTTTAATTCATATTCTAACTATAATGCATTAACACTACTAACTATAATGCATATTTAAATTATAATGCATGCAACACAACTAACTAAAATGAATATACTAACTATAATGCATATGTATGCTCATAGTTTACTATTAACTATAATAATAATAATAATTATTATTATTATTATTATTTCTTTATTTGGGATATCACATACTACTCCCCTTAAAAGAGATTTGGTCCCCAAATCTAAACAATGTACCTTGAGGTGGGAAGAGATGGGGATATTTGGTTTTCATAGCTTCTTCAGCTTCCCAAGTTGCTGCTTCGCCTGAATGGTTCCTCCAGATAACTTTTACTGAGGTTATCTCCTTTGAGCGAAGCTTCTTAATTTGTCTATCCACGATGGCAACTGGTTCCTCTTCATATGACAAGCTCTCATCAATTTGGACCGTTTGTGGAGTGATCACATGAGATTGGTCAGGCATATATTTCCTGAGCATACTAACATGAAATACTGGGTGTATGGCTGATAAACTGGGAGGCAGTGCCAACCTATAAGCTACCGCTCCAACTCTTTCTAAGATTTCAAATGGACCAATAAAACGAGGGCTTAACTTTCCTTGCTTACCGAACCTCACTACTCCTTTCATAGGGGATACTTTCAGAAACACGTTGTCTCCAATCGCAAATTCCAAGTTACGTCGACGGTTATCAGCATACGACTTCTGCCTGGATTGTGCTGCTAAGAGACGTTCTCTAATCAACTGAACCTTCTCTAAGGTCTCCTGAACTAGGTCCGGGCCTAAGGACTTAACTTCCCCAAGCTCAAACCACTCGATGGGAGACCTGCAACGCCTCCCATATAAAGCTTCGAATGGTGCCATCTGGATACTCGACTGATAACTATTATTGTATGAGAACTTGATCAAGGGTAGGTGATCACACCAGCTTCCTTTGAAATCTAGTATGCAGGCTCTGAGCATATCTTCTGAGATTTGTATCGTCCTTTCTGACTGACCATCTGTTTGAGGGTGAAAAGCTGTGGTCAAATCCACACGTGTGCCAAGGGCCTCATGAAACGCCCTCCAGAATCGTGAAGTAAACTGGGATCCTCTATCGGATATGATAGATACTGGGACACCGTGGAGTCTAACTATCTCGTTGATGTACAATTGAGCATACTGTGCCGCACTAAAGGTA
This sequence comes from Dalbergia cultrata, assembly GCA_031216105.1. Classification (NCBI taxonomy): domain Eukaryota; kingdom Viridiplantae; phylum Streptophyta; class Magnoliopsida; order Fabales; family Fabaceae; genus Dalbergia; species Dalbergia cultrata. The sequence continues at coordinate 12,911,720 of CM062344.1, forward strand.
GTCTTTACTGGTAAAAAGTGTGCTGATTTGGTCATCCTGTCTACTATTACCCATATGGAGTCGAACCCTTTGGTGGTTCGAGGTAATCCAATTACGAAGTCCATGGTTATCCTCTCCCACTTCCATTCTGGAATGTCTATCTGCTGAAGTAACCCTGCTGGCCTCTGGTGCTCAGCCTTGACTTGCTGACACACCAGACACCTAGCTACAAAGTCACCGATATCTCTCTTCATACCATCCCACCAGAATAACTGTTTTAGATACTGATACATCTTAGTTGATCCTGGGTGCACTGAGTATGCTGCACTATGAGCTTCTTCCATTACTTTTCTCCTCAACTCACCCACTGCTGGCACGCATAAACGATTTCCAAGGTGCAATACACCCACAGTATCAACTGAGAACTCTGTATTCTAACCTTTACGAACATCCTCACCCAACTTAGCTAACTTCAGATCCTCACCTTGTTGTGCCTTGATCTGCCCTACCAAGGTTGACTGAGCCTTGATGTGAGCTAGAAAAGCCCCTGATTCATTAAGGCCAAATCAACTCCTTGACTTCTATCTTGTGGATATCTTTTACTAACGCTTGTTTTACTAGCGTTATGTGGGCCAAACCGTCACGACTTTCTGCTTAAAGCATCCGCCACTACATTCGCCTTCCCTGGGTGGTACGAGATCGTACAGTCATAATCTTTTAATAACTCAAGCCATCTACGCTGTCTCAGGTTCAGATCCTTCTGTTGAAAGATATACTTCAAGCTCTTGTGGTCTGTGAAAATCTCACAAGTTTCCCCATACAGGTAATGTCTCCAAATCTTCAAGGCAAAAATCACTGCCGCCATCTCCAAATCATGGGTAGGATAATTTTGCTCATGCTTCTTAAGTTGCCGCGAGGCGTATGCTATAACTTGGTCATGCTGCATCAAGACACGACCAAGTCAATTCTAGAAGCGCCACGAATCTTGAAAAACCTCCTGAACCTGAAGGTAGTACAAGAACTGGTGCCGTGGTCAAGCATGTTTTCAGCCTTTGAAAACTTTCTTCACACTCTTCTGTCCACTGAAACTTGACATTCTTCTGTGTCAGCTTGGTCATGGGTGCTGCAATCCTCGAGAAATCCTGAGCAGATAAATCGTCTGTAATATCCTGCCAAACCCAAGAAACTACGAACTTCTGAAACTGTTGTAGGTCTAGGCCATTGCTGCACTTTTTCCACCTTCTTTGGATCTACTAGAATGCCATCCTTCGACACTACGTGTCCAAGGAATGCCACCTGTTCTAGCCAGAACTCACACTTGGAAAACTTGGCATACAACTGGTTTTCCCTCAAGGTCCAATAAAACCATTCTCAGGTGTTGCTCGTGTTCCTCCTTACTTTTGGAATACACTAAGATGTCACCAATGAAGACAATCACAAAGTGATCCAGAAACGGTTTAAACACCCTATTCATTAAATCCATGAAGGCTGCTGGGGCATTGGTTAACCCAAAGGACATCACTAAGAACTCGTAATGTCCATAGCGAGTCCTGAAAGCCGTCTTAGGTATATCTCCATCCTTAATCTTCAGCTGATGGTAACCAGATCGAAGATCGATCTTGGAAAAACATGTTGCCCCTTGAAGTTGGTCAAAAAGATCATCTATGCGGGGTAAAGGGTATCGATTCTTAATCGTCACCTTGTTTAGCTGCCTATAATCTATACACATCCTCATCGAACCATCTTTCTTCTTAACGAATAACACTGGAGCACCCCATGGAGAGGTACTTGGCCGTATAAACCCTTTGTCCAACAACTCCTGTAGCTGCTCCTTCAATTCTTTTAACTCCGCTAGAACCATGCGATATGGGGGTATAGAGATGGGTCTAACTTCTGGTTCAAGCTCTATCCCAAACTCTATTTCTCTCTCTGGTGGCATACCAGGTAAATCATCCGAAATATGTCCGAAACTCATTAGCCACCTAATTGTATCCAAACTTGGTGTCTCTGCCTCTACATCCCTGACTGCAGCTAAAATCCCGTAACTACCTCTATCCATCAACCATAGCGCATTCATAGCTGATATTAAGCTTGTCGGCATTAAGCATCTTGTCCCAAGAAACTCTCTTGGCTCATCACCTGGGACCTCGAATCTCACTACTCTTCTATAACAATCTATCAAGGCATGACATGGGGATAACCAATCTACGCCTAGAATAACGTCAAAGTCAGACATGTCTAACACTTTCAAATCTGCTAGCGTTTCCATGTCACCAACTTTGACTTTGCATGATCTATACACTGTTTGAATAAGGATGGGTTTCCTCGAAGGCACCCCAACTAAAAACGGCTCATCAATATCCTCAGGGGATCTTCCAAACCGTACAGCAAAGAACGGGGACACATAAGAGTGGGTAGACCCTGAATCAAATAATGTCACAGCATCAAAGGAACATACTGTCGTCATACCTGTTACCACTTCATTTGAAGCCTGCGCATCCTGACGGGTTATAGCGAATAGACGGGGTTGTCCTCCACTACCTTGGCTTCTACCGCCTACTTCCCTTCCACCTGGTCCTCGCCCAACAGGGCCCCTACCCCCTGCTCCACGACCTGCCAATGCGATGACGCCGCCCTGGACTGTTGACTGCAGAGATTGAATCGATATGGAGGGGTTAGTTGACCCCTGACTAGGAGCTCTTTGAAACATCGAGCATTCTGCGAGCTTATGACCCGGCTGACCACATCTATAACATACTGTAGAGCCAAATAAACATTGACCCTGATGTCTCTTTTCGCAAGTCGGGCATACTGGATATGACTGCCATGAACCCCGCTCCATCAGGCCGACCGCTCTCTACTAAAAGAGTGTGCTACAACTGGGCATGCTGGGATGGGCTCTGAGAAGGTGGCCCTACCCGACTGACTCCGTTGTTGTCCCTGCTGATAGTGACCCTTGCTCGAACCTACTCCACTCGAGAAAGTGGCATGAACCCTGGCCTTCTTATTGGCTTCTGACATAGCCCGTCGTTCTGCTAAACCATTCTCGAGACCAATCGCAATGTCTACCACCTGAGCATAGTCCTTGGTCCCGACATGAGGCTGCAAGCTGAGGAATAGATCTCTTGGCAGACCCTGAATGAAACGTCTCACCCTAGCTGTATCTGTCGGTATTATGCTAGAGGTTTGCTGTGCGGATAAGTGAAACGCTCATCATACTCAGAATCACATACTGAGTTAAACAGAGTTTCAAAAACTCCTCAATCATCTGTGCTTGGCGGCTCTCTGATATGAATCTTCGCATGAAGGATTCCTTGAATTGTTCCCAAGAGGGAGAGCTAGCAGTTCCATACCCTTGTCGGAACTCTTGATACCATAATTCTGCTTGGCCTCCGAGCTGAAAGCCAGCCAACTCCACCGCTCTTTCCGAAGAGCAATGGATGACACCGACTATCTTCTCGACCTGCCTAAGGAATTCCTGGGGATCCTCAGTCGTCAGACGCCCATTGAAAGTAGGTGGGTCCATCCTCTTGAATCGCTCTAAAGCTGAGTCATCTCAGATCTCTAGCGGAGGTGGCTGCATAGTCGCCTCTAGCTGCCTGGCCATCACATCTGTTAAGTTTGCTACCATCTGTTCAAAAGCTCTAAGACGAGCATTGTCACCAGATGCATTGCTCCTACGATGACGGTGAAGACGTGAAGAGTGTATAGGTGGCATTGTCACACTGTGAAAGGGAGGGCATATAACAAGACTATGAGTGCCAAGAAAGACAAGCTCTTATAAAACCTAAACAAGACTGACCATTTCCTAAAGGCCTCAAATAGCACCACATCATTGCAAATGGGCGCGCTTCCATTTACTTAGATGTCATGATATTTGTGGTCACTTGCTCCAATAATATGTAGGGAAACCTATTGCTCTGATACCACTTTGTCACGACCCACCTAGAGAACGTGACCGGCACGTGAGGATTTGGGTCCCCACGGAAGCCTCTGGTAACGTGACTGACTAATATGCATAAATAACCCAAATTTATTTAAAATATGTCAAGTTCAACTAAAACTTGATAATATGGAATTATTTCTAAAACATAAATTCTGAACATAAATCTGCATAAAATCCATATTCTAAGCCAAAGCCAGACATAATAAAACAATTAACATAAATTCTGAAAATAATATCATGCATGTCCGGGGATCCTGCCTACACAATTTATTGGAGCACTACTAGGCTGACATAATTGACAATAAGCTCCACTTCAAAGCGAAGCTCACCAAGGAAGTCAGAGCACTATCATGAGGATTACGTGGTACAACCGAACTCAGAATCAGATCTCAGGGAAAGGAAAAGAGAGGGGTGAGTTCATCAAAACTCAGTGAGCGAGCCTCCACTCACAACCCACATGGGACAATAACAAAATACATAACATATACATGCAATTGATGTGAAATATATTACATATATAATTACATATAAATTAACTGAATCTATAGCAACAATTAGTAGAGAAACATGAATTATTCTGTACATAATTATCTGAGCTGAATAGCTAAATCTGAGCCAATGGCTAATCTGATGGGCACCTAACTAGGTCTCATAAATGGACACCTCACTAGGTTCCTTATTGTGGGTGAGCTAGTCCTCTAGTGGACCACTTGGTACCAAGGTTAACGATCAATCTCGCAAATTGCTAACTCATTGACCGTTTCTCACTATTTATTGGCTAAAAAAATAATAGTAATAATTTCATACAAAACTGAGATTTAAAATATTTTCTAACTAATAAATAAATCTAAATAATTCATACAGCAAGCATGGTCCCATGAGTTTTCCAAAATAATTAGTTCTCATGATAATATTTTTCTAAAATTGACATAATTCATAACAACATGTTCTCTTGACATAAATTATTCTAAAATTTCATAAATAATTCATATAATTTGAAAATATATTAATAATGACCAAAAGTATGGTCATGAGCTTAAACCCACTCACCTTTGATAGTCGGGAGTGTGCTTCTACTAACAACTTGATTTTGGAAAATTGGAATGGTACAAGTAACCAAACTCGTCGATTAAAGGGAGGGAGCGTCACAACGTCTTAAGAGATGATTAGTTAGGTCCACTGAAGTTCGGCCACAAGGATTATGAGCTTGACAAGAGATGAATTCGGCCAAAAAGGGGTTTGGCTTAGAGGAGATTTGGCTTAGAGGAGGTTTGGCTTAGAGGATATTTGGCTTAGAGAAGTTTTGGCTTAGAGGAGATTTGGTTTAGAGAAATTTTGGTTTAGAGGAAGTGGAAGCAAAACTTAGCAAAATGAAACAAAACATTTCTTACACACACACACACTCCTACACACATATATTTATACACAAATATAATAATCATAAATAATATTAGTGCTATATGTCTATACTTACTAATAATAATAAATAATATTAATGCCTACTACACTTAGTAATTATAATGTTAAATAATATTTGTGCTATTTACACTTTAATAATAATAATACTAATGCTAGCTACACTTAGTAATATTAATTATAATTAATGTTAGTGCCATATATCTAGATTTAATAATAATAATAACTAATATTAATGCTAGCTACACTTAATAATTATAATATTAAATAATATTAATGTTAGGTGCACTAAATAATAATAATGTTAATGCTAGCTACACTTAGCAATATTAATTATAATTAATATAAATGCTAGGTACACTTAATAATAATAATGCTACTGCTAGATACACTTAGTAATATTAATTATAATTAATATTAGTGACATATATCTAGACTTAATAATAATAATAATTAATATTAATGCTAACTACACTTAATAATTATAATATTAAATAATATTTATGTTAGGTTCACTTAATAATAATAATACTAATGGTAGCTACACTTAGTAATAATAATTATAATTAATATTAGTGTCATATATCTAGACTTAATAATAATAATTAATATTAATGCTAACTACACTTAGTAATTTTAATTCATATTCTAACTATAATGCATTAACACTACTAACTATAATGCATATTTAAATTATAATGCATGCAACACAACTAACTAAAATGAATATACTAACTATAATGCATATGTATGCTCATAGTTTACTATTAACTATAATAATAATAATAATTATTATTATTATTATTATTATTTCTTTATTTGGGATATCACAGAATTGAGCACCCATCCTTTATTTATGGATTTAGTTCAAACTATTCTAGTCGGTAGAGATAACGAGACCGACTGTGAGTTAACAGCAGTTATTCCATTAACCTTGCTATACCAAGGCCTAGTAGGGGTAATTTTATCTTATTTCAGATTATTCTGCCAAGGACGCAGTTCGCCAGGGGACTTGTACGATTTCAAATAGAAGCTCTTGTTCGTCAATGACTGAACACCACCTTACAGATTATGATTTTATGGCTTTTATTATTATTATGTATTTATTTATTATGTTCAACATACTATTTCTCAATGTTCTACTGCAACTCAGTTCAAATGATTTCATGCTTGATTGTAAATTTGGAAATGCTTGTTTATGAGTCTACGAAATGAAAAGTGTTTTCTTAGCTAAATATGTATATAAATATTAAATAATTTATGCTTGTTGTATGTATATTGCATTATAAGATTTTTTATATTGATTAATTTTAATATTTTTTTATTTTGACATTATTTTAGCTATTCTGTTAATTTTTACTCATTTCCAAATACATTTCAAGTTAGTGGAGATATGACAATGATTAAATTGATATTGAAATTAAAAATATTAGAATTAAATTAATATAAAATTTTTTACTACGATCAAATTGATGTTGAAATAAAAATTGGAACTATATATATATTGATGATAAAATTTTTGTTACAACTAAGTTGATATCAAATAGAAAAATATCAGGATGAAAAAATGTTATTTACTCTTAATTTAACTACAAGCAAATGTTCTTACTTTCAAATACAAGAGCATATCCAACAAGAGTCCTATTAGTGTCATCTAATCAAAGTGTCATAGAAAGCAAATATTGGTTAAATTTGAGATTCTTCTCCCTATAATAAAATTAACCAAATTTGATTATAATTTTAGTTCCACGCAATTTTTTAAATATTCTTTTTTAAAAAAAATCAACATATTTATCAAATGATTTATTTTAAATATTTTTATGCAATTTCATATTTGGATTAAATAAAAATGTAAAGGTTAACTTTTTAAATAATTTTTATTGGAATTTAATATTTGAAAAACTAAAAATGCTACCTATTGAAGCCAATTATAATTCAAAAGAGGTTGATATTTATAGGGTCAAAATAAAAATATAACTTAATTTTTACATATTATAGTTGTTAAAATAATTGCATACAATATTGCTACATGAACAAAAATCCACTTTCTTTAAACTTTAAAGTTATATTAGTAGATGCATGTGATTAGATAATATTATAAATAATATTTATAATATCAAGAGCGTGTAGATGCATATCAACACGCTCTGAATTTTATCGTAACCAAACACATCACAATAGTGAAAAAGAAACGGCACTAAAACTACACGGGACTCCACTTCCCTCCCGTTAGTGAAAATGACCGTGACTTTCAAATGCAAAATGCCCTTTGATTTCCGCCATTTGCGAGCATAATTGCAATCACAAATCAACACGTCGCCTCCAATATACTTTCATCGAATTGTATCATGCCATATAGAGTTTTTGTTTGAGTTAATGTTCATTTTAGTCCCTCACTTTTTACTCATGAGTCATTTTAGTCCCTCACTTTTAAAACGAGTCAAATCAGTCCCCAACATTATAAAATGTGAGTCAAATTAGTCATTTATTCCACTTTTATTTAACATTTTATCAATTAGATGATGATATGTAACATTAAGTTATATATTATCATACTATGTGTCATCTAAAGTAGAATGAAGTTTAAAATGATTTATTTTGGTATATAAAATTGTACAAAATGAGTCAATTTAAAATGTATAATGAATATTTAAATGACTTATTTTGTATAATTTTAAACATCAAAATAAGTCATTTTAAAATATATTCTACTTTAGATGACATATGGTATGTCAAGGTATCACTTAATGTTATTAATCATCATTTAATTGATAGAAAATTAACTACAATTGGGTTAAAGGACTAAAATGATTCACATTTTGTAATGTTAGGGACTAATTTGACTCATTTTAAAAGTCAGGGACTAAAATGACTCAATAATAAAAAGTGAGGGACTAAAATAAACACTAACTCGTTTTTGTTTTCAAATACGACATACGTGGCAAGAGAGAGAAAAAAATAGTGCTTCCTCCATTTTTGAACAACTGTTCAACTTTAAATGCTCATAATAATTAAAAAAAATAATAAAATATCAATATTAATAAATATTAGAAATATCTTATTAAATTGCCCTCATTTATTTTTTATACTTCAATTTTCTCTCTTCTCATTCATTAATGAGTAAGTAGTATTTAATAGAGATATTATTGAAAAGAGTAGTCAAGTAATACTACTTAAATTTTTTTAAAAGGACAATTATTTTTAGATAAAATAAATTTTTGAAATAGGAAATTATTCAAGGACGAAAAACATAGGCTATTGGAATCAATGGATGTTCGAATTAGCCCATTAAATTACATGCATGATTCATTTTGGTCCCTTAAATTTAGAAATTAACTTTGGTCCCTAAAATTGAAAAAATATAAGTCACATTAATCAAAGACCTTATTTCAGTTATTGTGTTGTCACATTTTGCTAATATGTTACATTAATCGATATGTCTATAATAGAATAACATTCTATTTGACTGCTGTCAATTAAACTACATGGAGATAAGTATAATTCAACACTATAATTAATAATATCAATTTTACATATAAGTAACATTGTTAAATTTTGATATATGCTAATAAATTAAATCTACTACTCAACAATATCACCTTTGTGGCCAAGTAAAATGTCAATGAATCACTAGTATGTCACTTAACATGACAAATTAACAAAAATATGAAGGCAAAGTAGTAAAAATAAAGCTAAGAACTTCCTTAGACTCACATATACAGGGGCTTAAACATTCACTCCTAATGGAGTGAAGTGCAATGAACTCATATATGAACGAGATCAATTGATTCTTCCACTAACATTCGGTTATGGTAGTGTGTCTAATTGTCTGCCCATCATTGATAGCCAAAAATTGGGGTCATAATGCAACCAAAAGGATAATGTTATTTTGACATTTAAAAGTAAGTTTTTTATACATAATTCATCATTATTAGATGTGATGAATAAGTGAAGTGAGTGAGAGTTGTTATTATATTCAATAGTACTAGAGTGAATCTCTTAATACAATATCAATAATCTTAGATGTTAAAATAACATTTTCAAGCTTCTAAAGTATCACAACATTGTGAGTCTAGTAGAGTGAAGTGCATGTCTCTTTATTGTAACCAAGTAAGAAGTTCACGACATAAGGCCGAAAGTGTAAAATACTTATCTAGTCAAACTCTTCAATTTGTATATCTTTCAAGTAATTTGCATACCATATCTAGTTGGTGATAATACATGAGTAAATTATTATGTAGATTTTTTAACACAACTAGTATATCAAATTAAATCATAACTTAAGTATATATACACTTGCTTTTGCCTGATTTAATTAAGAAATTTTGATTTCAGCTTATGTATATATATATATTTTGTAGTTTTCAACTAGAAGTGTGCGCAGAAGAAAATAAACTAAAAATGTTATTTAAATATTTATAAAGTGTGTATTTAATGTGATATTCACTTTATTATTATTAAATATAAAGGTGATTTTTATTTATTGTATCTATCTACCATATTCAATGGTGATCAAATGAGTGTCCCATGATACTCACCTTTCAAATAATATTACTTGTATTAATGTATTATGTTGGCTCAAAAATTTGGATTCATTATTTACCAAAATTTATCCATTATTAAATGATCATTTATATACCACCGGAATGGAATATATATCCCATTATGGATGACAGAAGGATTGAAGATAAAGGACAGGCATGCTTGCAAAGAGTGACAAAATTAAATTGATGAACAAATTAAACCAAAGAAACTTGCGTCATTTTTTATTTATTTAGTGCAGGCAGACATAGAATAGAACAAACTAAGCTTAAGCTGATCTCATTTACATTCTGATGTGGACAGAAGCTGCTCCTTCATTCATGAAGTTTCCACACTAGCTAGCTAGCTAGCTAGATCACACTCCAGGTGCAGCAACATCCATCCTCCTTCATCCCTTTCAGATCAGAATCCATCGGCGTACAGAATGGAAGCTAAGCTTGATCCGTCGTGTACTCTCTTCCTTTCTTCTTCTTTCCTTTCACGGTGTCGCTGCTCACGCTCCTCTTCCTCTCTTTCTTCTTGTTCCTGCTCCTCTCGCTCTCGCTGTTCTCTCTCGCGCTCTCGTTCCTTTCCTCCTCGCTCGCGACGATGTCGTTCTTCCTCTCTCTCATCTCTCCGCCGTTCCTCCTCCTCCTCTTCTTGTTCTCTCTGGTGCTCTCGCTCTCGTTCCTTACTTTCCCTTTCCCTTTCTCCATGATCGTCCTTTTTCCTCCCATTGTGGTGTGTGAGCGGCCCGCAGCTTCTCTTGCAAAGCAAGTATCCTCCGTGCGTGCTGGTCTCGTGATCTCTGCATCGTCCTATGCACAAGTTGAGCTCCTTCTCCTTCCTCAGCTGGTAGTAACCCAATGGGTGTGAGTGACACTATCGAAGCTAGGGAAACAGAGCAAAGCAAAAAGCACAAATTAGCAAGCCTAGCTTTGATCGCCATGGGCATAGAGAGAACTTGAATTTGGTGGGTAGGATATGGATGAGTATTGATGTGGTCGTGAGTTCGCTCATCATTTATAGGCGGGTGATCTATGCACTTGCAACGACACATGGCTATGGAGCCCCATGCACCTTGACGGGTGGTACATTTTAGTACAATTCATAATGACAGACCTGTTACTTAGGGCACCCAAATCGATATATCAAAGTTTATGTCTAAATAAATGAGGTTTCAGCTTCTGTGAAACATGGCGGCTTCTCGTGTGCTGATCAAAAATAAATATGCAAGATGAGGATCTGGACTTGTCAAATGAATATATGAGAGTTGTATAATATGGTTCCATCCGATGGTAAAATTAAAATGTGATTTAGACTAATCGTGTATTTATTAATTGTAGTTAAGACAAAAACAGAGACAATAACTTTTTTAGCTGCCCTCATCCTGTCACAGTCACGAGCCCAGAACCACCATTGACGGCCGGCATCTTCTGCCTCAGTTGCGAAGATCACCACAGTTCTCAGCCTTCTCCAGTCGTGTCCGCCACCATTCACCATCGCAAACACCACCACGCAAACCACCTTCTCTGTCCCCCCGTGCAACCATAACCGCGAACCCGTCACCATCGTTCCCTTCTATTCTTGTTTCTGTCCGTCATTACCTACTGCAATGCCTGCCGTGCCGCCTCACCGCCATCATCGTCGCCGCACGTAGACGTCGACAGCAACGGCTTCAACTTACCAACCCACCCCGCTCCTTCGGTGTCATCGCCATGCTCCCCCTCCCACCATCACACCACAAGCCATTATTGCAATTTGTCGGTTGGTATTTAGGCAATAGCACCATTAATTCTTCTTGGTATTTAGACAAAGTGCAGCCTCCAAAGTGCCCCATCGTGACATTTAGGCAAGGTGCGTTCTACAGTGAATGGTGAAAAACACCTTCACCCCGAAGGAAAGGGCGCATCAATCAAAAGATTACATATGTTTATAGTTAAAAATAAGAATATTCTAATATGATAGTTTTAATTTAGGGACCATTGTAGTCCTTCACCCACAATATTGTTTTTTGCTTTTTTGTTCTTCCCGTCTCTCTTCCCTTGCTAAAATTCCCTCATATATGCCACGGTTTCTTCTCCTTTATCAAGAAGAATAGTCTCATTGTTTTATGACTGCCAATGAGCCCAAACTCCTTCCAATTCTAACAGTGAGCCCCAACTCACTTCAACTGCATCCCCAATCCCACAAAGGAGAAAGAGGAGAAAAAAATAAAACTTTTGAGTTCATGTTCTTTTCTACCAAGAAATAGGTCTATATTAGACTATTTAAGAAGGACTTAAAATAAATCAGTCAAGAACACCAGACCTTCTGAGGGGACTATAGCATGTCCTCTACGTCAGTTCGTAACCATGGGTCTCTTTAACAATGAGTTTTCCCCCCACAAAGTTTGGGTCTTTTTTCTAGATATTTATTGCATTTGAGCATTTGGGTGTATAAGGAATCATGCACCCAAATCTGACACGTCATAAACGGAGGTAGTGACAATGATAGTGTGCCGGTGCCGGAACGGCACGGTTCACATTGTGGACGGAGAGGTGGGGATGGAGGTAGCGGCATTTTGATCCCGACTTGACATGGTGGGCAGCATGAAGGGTAAGAAAGAATGGGAGGGAAGAAGGGGGAGAAGGAGAAGGCTCTTCTGCCCCCGAAAAAAAAAATGGACTGGAAGTTATGTTAATGACCACCATAAACACTTCCTCAACCATTCTAGTGTAGAATCTTCCAACCACATTAGGTTCCACTATGGTCAAAATAAAATGAAGGATTTGACCAAAATAGTTCCCGGTGTCATCTCTTCATGCCATCCACCTCTTTCCTTCAGGGTGAAGTAGATTTTTCATTATTCATTGTAGAACGCACCTTCAGGCAATAGTACCATTAATTCTTCGTGACATGGTGGAACTGATGGTGCAGGCTACACTGTTGGCTATGGAGCTAAGGGAGACAAGGCATAGCAGCAGGGGTAAGGGGATGGAGAATGGAGGAAAGAAGGCTGAGAAAAGGGGAAAAGGAGCAAGAAGAAAAGAGAAAATAAATTAAGGGTATAGGGTTTTCTTTTTCCTGCCATAAACCACCACACTTAAAAGCTAATTAAGGTCAAAAGAGATGTTGACTTAACATCACCCACTTTTGTTACAGTTCATGTGTGCTCTTTATTTTGCAATAAAATTCTATGTGCACCTGAGTATTCATCGTGAAAAATATAATGAACACATCCATTATTAATTACTACTATATTTTCATTAACATGACAAAAATTTTGATATGAGACGTGACTTGTGTGGCTTGTTTTTCAAATCTTTTACCACAAAAGTCAATATCACAAACGGAATGCATTTATGGAGATAGAATGCATTTATGAAGCATTAGTCAAAAAGGTGGCACAAACCATTAAATGCAAACGGGGCCAACTTTGACAAATGGCCGCAGAAGCATTAAATGTCAAGGAACATTAAATGCAAGAGGACAAATACCATTAATGGTTAGTAAACGGGCAGTGCAAGCAATAAATGTTTGCTTTGTATCGAAGACTCTATAAAAGGGCACTTGTGGTAGCAGACTCAACACAACGGAGAGCTCAACATAGCATCCATAAATCCTCTTCTCCTTTTAGTGATAGAGTAGAATTATTTGTTACTTTTAAATTCTTCTCTTTTGCGAGTTGAGAGTATATACCAGTGACAAAAATAGTGTGAGCTATTTCTGGGTATATTAGGATTTGAATTGAGTGGAGTGTGAAACACTTTTGTATCTCCATCATATTTGTATAGTGGAATATTTGGTTGTCGTCTTTGCCCGTGGACGTAGGCTTTAAGCCGAACCACGTAAATTCCTGGTGTCATTTATTTTTACTCTTCCACATATTTATTTTTGCGCCACTTTGTTTCAGCCTTTTCGGCCCACCATTTCACAACAAACTGGTATCAGAGCTCTTATAGAGGTCTGGGCTAATTTGTTCGAAGATGTCTACTGCAAAATTTGATATTCAGCAGTTTGATGGGCGTATTAATTTCGGAATGTGGAAGGTCCGTATGATGCATTTGTTCTTATCTGACAAGGTGTAAAGGTTGCACTTTCTGACAAGGAAAAGAGGCCCGAGACAATGAAGGAATCTGAATGGGAAGGTGCCGATCAAAAGGCTCTCTCTATTATTCAGTTATGCATTACAGACGATGTGCTACAGGAGGTCCTTTCGGAGAAAAGCAAAGAAATCATTTGTGGACCAAATTAGAGTCATTGTATATGACTAAGACGGTGGCCAACCGTCTCAGTGTTTTGCAACGTCTGTACATGCTCCGTATGGCAGAAGGGACATCAATTCGGTCTCACATAGCTGAGTTTACATCACTTGTCACAGACTTGAAAAATATGGACGAGACATTTTCAAGTGAGCAACAAGCAATAATGTTGCTTTGTTCCTTACCTTCTTCCTACAGGAATTTTCGTGAAACGCTCATATATGGTCGTGAAAGCCTCAAAATTGATGAGGTTAAATCTGCACTTTTAAGTCGTGACAAAATGAAGCATGATGCTGGCAGTCGTGATGATACTGCATCTGGCTTATTTTCTAGAGGAAGGTCAAAGGGGATCGGATCGAGTAGTAGTAGAGGAAAGTCTAGATCTAAGTCTAGACATCGTAAAGCGGTGCGAAATCGCAAGAAGGAAGGGCATTGGAGAGCAGAACGTCCGAAGCTCAAAGACAAGAAGGATAAAAATTCAAGTGATGCAGCAAGTGTTGCTGAAGGTACTGATAATGTTCTCGCGGTATCAACCAGCTCAATTGGTGATACCTGAAAGCTTGATTCTGGATGCTCTTATCATATGTGTCGGAACCGGGATTGGTTTACAACTTTTCAGTCAATAGATGGTGGCGTTGTCCTTATGGGGAATGATATGCCCTGTAAGGTCATTGGCATTGGAACAGTCCAAATCAAGATGCATGATGGAGTTGTGAGAACGCTAACTGATGTTCGATACATTCCAAACTTGAAGAAAAATCTTATATCCTTGGGTGTCTTCGATTCTCAAGGTTATAAGTATTCTGGTGAAGGTGGAGTTTTAAAAATCTCCAAAGGTGCTCTTATTGTGATTAAAGGCAAGCTGGTCAACGGCCTTTATCTACTTCAAGGAAATACAGTTGTTGGTGCTGCCTCAGTATCATCCTCATCTGATTCTGATACTACTCATTTGTGGCATATGCGTCTGGGGCATATGAGTGAAACAGGAATGTCAATTTTGAGCAAGCGCGACTTGCTAGGTGATCACAAAATTGGAAAGCTTGACTTTTGTGAACACTGTGTCTACGGCAAGCAGACCAGAGTCAAGTTTAGCACTGCTATCCACAGCACTAAGGGCACAGTGGATTATATCCACTCTGACTTGTGGGGTCCTGCACTTGTTCCGTCCAAAGGTGGTGCTAGATACCTGTTGACATTCATTGATGATTTCTCGAGGAAAGTATGGGTTTATTTTCTGAAACACAAGAATGATGTATTCCTTACTTTGAAGAAATGGAAAGTGCTTATTGAGAACCAGACCGGCAAGAAAATCAAGCGCCTTCGAACAGATAATGGTATAGAGTTTTGTGGAGGTCAGTTCAACGAGTTCTGCGAAAATGAAGGCATAGTACGACATCGTACTGTGCGAAAGACTCCACAACAAAACGGAGTAGCTGAACGTATGAACAGAACTCTTTTGGAGAGAGCTCGCTGTATGCTCTCAAATGCTGGTTTGTCTAAAGAATTTTGGGCTGAAGCTGTTAATATGGCTTGCTATTTGGTAAATCGGTCTCCGTCAATTGCGATCAATTTGAAGACTCCTATTGAGGTATGGTCTGGTGCTCCTGCTGATTATTCAAATCTGAGAATTTTCGGTTGTCCTGCATATGCTCATATTGATGATGGGAAGCTTGAGCGAAGGGCAATAAAATGCATATTTCTTGGATATGAAACTGGGGTGAAAGGTTATAGATTATGGTGTACAGAACCTAAGTCATCCAAATTCATAATCAGCAGAGATGTCAAGTTTAATGAATCATCCATGCTTCATTCGAAAAAGGAAGTTGGCGATGCAGAAAAAGTAAAAGACCAAGATGCTAGCAAGCAGGTGGAGTTTGAAGCTGAACCATCAAAGCAGATAGAAGAAGACGCCTCTGATCAGCCCATTCAAGAAGATGAACAAGATATTGTTGATGCCGTAGATGTACAGCAACAGTTGCAGCACTATAGCCTTACAAAATATAGAGAAAAGAGGCAAATAAAGCCACCACAAAGGTATAGTCATGCAGACATAGTCTCATTTGCATTATCGGTGACAGAGGATTTGGAATCAGAAGATCCTGTCACATACCATAAGGCTATCTCGAGCGAAGAGTCTGCACAATGGATTGCTGCGATGAGTGAAGAGATGGAGTCTCTTCATAAAAACCAGACTTGGGAATTGGTGAAACCACTTAAAGGACATAAAGTCGTTGGTTGCAAATGGATCTTCAAGAAGAAGGAAGGATCCCCTGGAGTTGAACCGGCTAGGTACAAAGCACGCTTAGTTGCAAAAGGTTTTAGCCAAAGGGAAGGAATAGACTTCAATGAAGTATTCTCTCCTGTTGTAAGACATAGCTCCATCGGGTGTTGCTCGCTATGGTTGCACTATTTGACTTAGAGCTTGAACAGCTTGATGTCAAGACAGCTTTTCTTCATGGTGAGCTTGAGGAACATATTTACATGCAGCAACCAGAAGGTTTCATTATTCAAGGTAAGGAAGACCATGTTTGTCTCCTAAAGAAGTCATTATATGGCTTAAAGCAATCTCCTCGCCCGTGGTATAAGAGATTTGATATTTTCATGTTAAGTCAAGGTTACTCAAGGAGTGACTATAACTGTTGTGTTTACCACAGAAAGTTTTCAGATGGTTCGTTTGTCTATTTGTTGCTCTATGTTGATGACATGCTCATTGCTGCTAAGAGTATGTTTGAGATCAAGAGGTTGAAGGAGCAACTCAGTGGTGAATTTGAAATGAAAGACTTGGGTGCAGCTAAGAAGATTTTGGGCATGGAAATTCATAGGGATCGGCATGCTGGCAAATTATATTTGTCACAGAAGAAGTATATTGAAAAAGTACTTCAGCGCTTTGGAATGCAAGATGCAAAGCCTGTGAATACTCCATTGGCAGCCCATTTCAGATTATCAGCCGCACATTCATCACAGTCCGCTGAAGAAGAGGAACAAATGTCACACGTTCCTTATGCTAGTGCAGTTGGAAGCATCATGTATGCTATGGTATGCACTCGACCAGATATTTCACATGCCGTTAGTGTTGTTAGCAGATATATGGGGCATCCTGGCAAGATGCATTGGCAAGCAGTGAAATGGATACTTCGATATCTTCGAGGTACTGTAGATGTTGACTTAGTGTATAACAGAAGTTCTATAACTGGTGATAGTGTTATTGGTTACGTTGACTCTGATTATGCTGGAGATGTTGACAAAAGAAGATCTTTGACGGGATATGTCTTCACGCTCTCAGGTAATGCAATTAGTTGGAAAGCTATGTTACAGTCTACTATTGCACTATCCACTACAGGTTTAATACATGGCGAAAGCAGTGAAGGAAGCCATTTAGCTCAAAAGTTTGGTAAGCAATTTGGGTTTGATTCAAGATATTACAATTATTTATTGTGATAGCCAAATTGCTATACATTTGACTAAAAATCAAATGTATCATAAGAGAACCAAACATATTGATGTCAGATATCACTTTATTCGGGAAATTATTTCTCAAGGTACCATTGCAATAAAGAAGATTGGTACATCAGATAATCCAGCCGATATGCTGACAAAATCAATCACTGTTGCTAAGTTCAAGCATTGCTTGGACTTAGTTGGAATTTACAATATGTGAGATTGCTCGTATGGGCACACTGGAGAAGACGACTTTAGTAATTTGATGAAAATCAAGCCAAGGTGGAGATTTGATATGAGATGTGACTTATGTGGCTTGTTTTTCAAATCTTTTACCACAAAAGTCAATATCACAAACGGAATGCATTTATGAAGCATTAGTCAAAAAGGTGGCACAAACCATTAAATGCAAACGGGGCCAACTTTGACAAATGGCAGTAGAAGCATTAAATGTCAAGGAACATTAAATGCAAGACGACAAATACCATTAATGGTTAGTAAATGGGCAGTGCAAGCAATAAATGTTTGCTTTGTATCGAAGACTCTATAAAAAGGCACTTGTGGTAGCAGACTCAACACAACGGAGAGCTCAACATAGCATCTATAAATCCTCTTCTCCTTTTAGTGATAGAGTAGAATTATTTGTTACTTTTAAATTCTTCTTTTTTGCGAGTTGAGAGTATACTCCAGTGACAAAAATAGTGTGAGCTATTTCTGGGTATATTGGGATTTGAATTGAGTGGAGTGTGAAACACTTTTGTATCTCCATCATATTTCTATAGTGAAATATTTGGTTGTCGTCTTTGCCCATGGACGTAGACTTTAAGCCGAACCACGTAAATTCCTGGTGTCATTTATTTTTACTCTTCCACATATTTATTTTTGCACCACTTTGTTTCAGCCTTTTGAGCCCACCATTTCACAATAAATTTATGCATAATTACTAATAATTTATGCATAATTTCATTATTTATGTATGATTTCTTTAGAAAAGGATTATATATATATATATATAGCGCTCACTTAACTCATATTTGGACACAATTATAGCATCATACAATATCCACCCATAATTCTTCTTGTTATACGTCGAGATGTCAGGAGCAGTACCACCCCCTAATCGACATCTTACCTAGAGAAGTCCCCAGATGGTTAAGAGGTTCTGAGGAACTTTCCCGAAATCACCCCTCTACCCCATTAAAATGAGGACACCCAACATGGCATGGACCCAATACGTGGGGAGCACGAAACCCTGTGAACCTTCTAGAAGAACCCCTCCGACGGTTGGGATACCACCCGTATATAACAGCTCAGCCCTAAAAATATCATCTTTAGGTATAGTTCTAAAGTATAAAAATGAAATGGAAATAGCAATTGGGGATAAGTATTTTTCACCATTTTCTTTTTATTACACTCACTCAACAACTTACTTGGACATTGAAGTCCCTTTGCAGGTACCCCACCCTTCTATCCCAGCTACTAGAAAGGTTGCTTTAGCTCAGCAGAACATCAATCCAATGTTACAGTAAGTAACACTTCTCAAGAATTCTTTTTGTAAATTTTGTATAAAATTACATAGGGCCAAATACTATCATTAGAGGGACACAGAAGACAATACTAAAATGGCACAACCTAAACAGGATGTGTGAATAGAAGTGCTTTTTTTTTTTGGTTTTTTTTTTGTTGGGGGGGGGGGGGGGGGGTTTCCCCATGCCAACAGCTCTACTGGGGCTCAAACCTGGGTATACATTACTAGAGTCAGAGAATTTTGCTACATGAGCCGAGCCTCATGTGCTTTTTTAAACTTCTGTGTTAACAGAATTTCAATCCTAGCCAGTGTGATTCGTTCTTATTAACATGAACTGTGAGGTGCCCAGCGTCAACACGCTCAACCCCATTGTCCAATATTCCAAACCATGTCGAAGACCACATACTTGTTCGATAAATCAGCACCCCTTTATAGTTTGTTTTTGTTGTTGTATTTGAAATTCATTTCTGAGCATCGCCCAGCCTCTCACAAAGGGGGGCTGACCCAGACTTTCAGTAGGCTGTTGGCATTGCACCTCCACATAACGTAAGAATACGCCGGACCAATAAAGCCCAAAACAAAAAACGTAAGCCCACCCTAAAGCCTAGCACATGTATGCTCTCTAACCTGACTAAACACTAGCTCGTCCAGACAAAAATAAAAAATACTATCTCGTTTTTCATTGATTCATGCATGTTCCTTGCTCTCCGAACATCACAGGACTAGTCTGTCCAACCTATAACACAGGCGGAAAATTAAGTTAAGAGTGAATATCCTATTCGGTTCCTCAAGATTTTTGTGTCGAACTATTTCATCTTTCAAGAAAAAAAAATTAATCTCGTGGTTCCTTAAGATTGAAAATGATGTACACATTAGTCCTTCTGTTAGTTTTTCATTAGTGAACTTACACATATGGCACGGTACATTGATAACGTACCATTAAAATGTTAGAGGTAAGCTAAATGAAGCTATTTTGAAATGTATTGCACTTAGTTTGGTGTTTAAAATTGCACAAAATGAATCATTTTATGGTTATAATAGAGATTTAAATGACTTATTTTGTGAATTTCAACTACCAAAATGAGTCATTTGAAACTCCATTCCACTTTAAATGACATATACGTCACTTAACATCATGGTAGTAAGTCCATATGCAATTCTATTAATGTTTAAAGAATCAAATATATACAAAGGGACTAATGTGTCCTATTATTAAAATCTTCAGGGACTACAGGTTTAATTTTAATTTTTGAGGGACTAAATAGTGTAAAATTTTCTTGAGAGATTGGCTGATATATTTACTCTTTAAGTTTAAGAAGCATTTAGTATTAAAATGATTATTATTTTCATATTTTGTACGTAAATGTTTACCAAGTGAATAAAATATAATATTTTCATTTGATTGTACTTACTTCTTATTCAATTTTGAACATTTTAAGTTTTGGATGTGACTAATAAACTAGTATTTTTTTTTTCAAGTAACAATTCATTATACCACATGTATAATTTATATTTTTCAAATAAAATAATAAGAGACAAAATCATTCATGGCATAATTATTTCACAACAGCAATCACTGAACATTATTACTTGTAAAGTTTTTTTTTTTTTGGTTAACTGATATAAATTATTTATCATAATTTTTCGTTTTTAATGCATATGAATCAGGATTATCAATTTATGAAATTATTGACAGGAAAAAAGATAAAGACGGATGAGTATTTACAAAATGGTTAAAAAAAAAAGAAATAGAACTATAGAAGATATCCAAATCTCATGTCTAGTATTACGTTTGTTTCAAGATATATTTAGTTATTTTTAAAAATGATATGTTTCTATATTTATTATGAATTTTACAAAATTATTTTCGAGTATCAACCATTTCCTAGGAAATTTTTTTTCCATAATTTAATAAAATCTCATTTTCACAGTGAAAAATTAAATGGGAATAAAAAATTCTCATGACTTGAGAATGCTAATTATTGAACACTCTCAACTATTTGGCTTCTCCCCCACAATTTTCATTTACCAACATTTATATGCACTTCATATATCCATTATGATCGCATACCCACAATTATTTGATTGAAAAATATTTCTTAATCTATGATTATTTTAAGTTTAATTTTTATTTGACGTAATTGTTATTTTTGTAGTATTTTATTTAATTGTTAGATTTGGATGGGATGAACAAATTTTAAAAAATTAATTATTAATTTTATACTGATCAAAAAATATTTTTGAATTTATGATTTTTTTAGAAATGTAATTTTCATTTATCATAGTTATTATTTTTTTAACATTTTATTTAATTATTAGATTGCGATGAGATGTACAAATTTTAAAAAATTAATTATAAATTTTATATTAATGAAGAAATATAACTGAATTTATATTTTTTGGAAGTGTAATTTTCTTTTTGGATGATGATAATAATAAATGTGTTATTAGTATTTTGAAAATTATAACATATATTCCCAAGAATATATTTTATAAAACAAACATTTTAAATTTATTCATAGTAATCTCAACAAATATTTCTGAGAATATTTAATACTAAATAAATAAATTATTTAAAATATTTGGGAATAACATTTTGAGGAATGTGATTCCTGAAATTGTAATTTCAAAACTCGAAACAAACATCCCCTAGGTATATAAGATTTGAGAATGAAAAATCATGAGATCAAACACAATTGATAGCTAGTTAAACTCCTCAATTATTTAGCCAGGAATTTAATTTTTGATAGTGTATATGAAGTGAATCTCATAGTCAAAGATATAACCTATATCTACGAACTTTACATCTAAAAGAGATTAGTTAGTAGCCCCACAATCAATACCATTACTTTCACCAAAAAGATTTGAGCATGAAAAGTATTCAATATTCACTCACACCAAAAAATCGAATGGAATGCCCTAGGGAAATGATTTACATATATCATTATTTTTACCCCTTCTATTCACATTATCTTGATTAAGAAAATAAGATTGAAGTATATTGAAAGTGTGTTTTTTTATTCTATCAATCTAAAAAATAGTTCAATCCTACACTTTGGTGATTGTGATTATCTTTCCAATCTTTGAGTAAGTAGTCCTATGTTCAACTTTTACTTTCTTTTATCTTTTATATTCTTTAGAAAGAATTTCTAGTCTTATTATTTTGTAAAAAAAATCCAAAAAATAGACTTTTTTTTTAATTATGATCGAATAACACCGACCTTAATAATAAAAAAAAAGAGTATCGAAAATATATACGTTCAACTGCTTTTTTTTTTTCCTTTTTTTTTTGTTCTTTGATGAAAATTCATAAGGATATTTTATGTAGAGCAAGTGTTTAGGACTTTAGGTTGATATGATTGACGTGATGTTGTTATTGCCCGTGCTTTCCTTTGCTTACGCTATTTTCTTTTCACAATGTGAAGCTAGCAAACCCACACATTATTTATGTCCTTTTGATGTTGTGCTGTCGTGTTTCCTTTACTATGTTCTCCACTCCACAACACCCGCCCCCCCTCTCTCTCTCTCTCTCTCTCTTCCCCCCTATCCCAAATAATAGAAACTATGGTCGAAGTAATTCATTGGCCTGAACTACATTCCCATTTTGGTTACCCACTTTCTTCAACCACGCTTTCTTCTTTTGCTAACTTCTTAAATTTCCAAACAAGTGTGATGGAAATACCTTTGAAAGCTAGAGATTTGGATCCTACAAATAGAATCCTCTAAGGGACCTTGTTGGATGAATGGACATTGTAGTTGGGACCGTTAACTTAGAGAAGCTAGCCACTTCCTTCAATTCTCTGTATGTGTTATTATCTAGTGTAGTTGTGGCCCTCAATATTATCATCCCTCAAAGCTAAGCTAGGGTTTCTAACTTTCTATCATCCACTGAAATAGTGAAAATTGATTATATTGATTCCGATCTTCTTCAGATGTTCTCTTCCATCTACACCTCCAACCCTTTCCAAACCTTCCCCTCATCATCATCATC
The DNA here is from genome assembly GCA_031216105.1 of Dalbergia cultrata. Taxonomy (NCBI): domain Eukaryota; kingdom Viridiplantae; phylum Streptophyta; class Magnoliopsida; order Fabales; family Fabaceae; genus Dalbergia; species Dalbergia cultrata. Next base: position 12,934,783 of record CM062344.1, read on the forward strand.
ATCTTCTTACCCTCCTGTTCAATTTTATATTGATCCTGAAAATGCTTTTGCTAGTGACACTAACACCAACACCAATATCCTTCATGACCCATCATCACTTGGTGTTGTTCCCTTCATGCCAAGTACTCAAGCTCCAATCCCAGAACATGTAACCAATCTGATGGTTGCTGACTATGCTTCCTTGCTCCAAAGGGACAATGCCAATGGCAATGGTGCCGCCCAATATGGCGGTGGCGTCTCAAACTTCCTAACAAGGAAACCTGCAGCAAAGAGAGATAGGCACAGCAAGATTTTCACATCTCAGGGCTTGAGGGACCGCAGGGTGAGGCTGTCAAGCGAGATTGCCCGCAAGTTCTTTGATCTTCAGGACATGCTGGAGTATGACAAGCCCAGCAACACCCTTGAGTGGCTGTTCACAAAGTCTGATAATGCTATCAAAGAGCTTGCAAGGAGTAAGCATAGTTGCAGTGGGGATGCAAAGTGCTTCTGCTTCTCTCCTGGGCTACAAGGGGTAGGGGTAGATTCATATGACAAAACTTTTGTGGTTGCTGGTGCTGCCAACAAGGAGAGGAAGATGAAATGGGTGGAGAAGGAATTAGATGTTGGTGTTCAGGTCCAGGCAAAGAGGGACTCAAGGGAGAAGGTAAGAGCTAGAGCAAGAGTAAGGAGTAGTTCCAAGATGTGCAGCACTGCTGGTTCTTCGAGGGTCAAAGACATGGAGGAGAGAATCCCTGCAACTGCAGATCCTAGAATCCTCCACCAATTGATGCCACCAATTCATCCTCACACTCACCTAATGGTAATGGGCAGTGAAGCACCTAGAGATAATGGCTTTGAAGAAGCTATTAAAAAAGAATCTGGTGTATTAAAAAGGGATTTGAAGGCCTCTTTGATTGAGATCCCTGTGGGAACTAGTTTCAACAAGAATGACTATGATCACTACAACTCATGCCCCAATTCGCCTCAAAATTGGGATATCAATGAGGCCATTAGTGGTCGCTCCAGCTTTTGTGCAATTACCAGCATGAATCTCTCTACAGGTATATGTTTTATGAACAAATAATAAAAAGTAGTAATTAATAAGGGTTTCTTTCTTCTCAATAAAAATTGTGATTTTGCACCTTTGATGATGCTTAGAATGAAATTGGAGTCCTCCTGAATTTGTAGAGCTTCAAATCTTTGGGAAGTCTTGGGAGGAGTGCTCCAATCAGCGTCGACACTAATAATGTTTTTGGGTTCTGGAATTTCCGATCAGAATGACGAATTCTCAAGTACTTTGCCAAGCAGCCATGAAGACATATATCTTTCTCTTGCTCTTAACTTTTCTGCCCTATTATATATATATATATATTCCCACTTTTTACAATGTTTTTGCATTGATTATTGCTGATAATCAGCCAAAGTGTGTTTGACAGTTGGCATAAAGGTTGTTGCGTGTAATATTTCTGACGGATATATAGTTAAAAGTGTGATTGAACTATAGTATCCAAGTACTGCACCCACTCAAATTTTCAGCTTTTTGTTTGCAGTAAAGCTACAGATGTTGAGGAGCTGCTCAGCTCTATGAACGAACTTGGCATTCAGAAAAAAAAAAATGCTAAACTAGCTAGGTATGCATGAAACCCAAACATGGAAGACTATAAAGGCTGCTCAGCTCTATGAACGAACTTGGCATTCAGAAAAAAAAGTGCTAAACTAGCTAGGTATGCATGAAACCCAAACATGGAAGACTAAATATCTTCAACCATATATTTCTCTCTAAAAAATCTCCGAGATCAATCATAAAAGAATATCACTGTGTGTTTTTGTTTTGAAGTAGCAGCAGTTTTTTTCACATTCTTGTAGTTTCCCTAGCTACCAAGTAAATTAAACTTATTAATCTTAAATATTATAGGTTATAGTCTCATTGTTGGTGAAACATGCATATTTTCTGTGAGCATTGGAATAGATTTGAAAAAAATATTAATTAGTGAAAAACTTCAACTCCAATATAGATTAATGGAATGCACAAGCAGATTTTTCTAATAACGTGTAACTGTTTTAGCATGTCAACCATTAATCTTATACTTTGTTAATTATATTGAGCATGAGAATTAATATCCATGTTTAGAAGTTTTAGCTTTGTGATGATTATGAATGATTTACCACATTATATCCTTGTCAAATTATTTCACCTCATAGGGAAGATTCATCTTCTCATTTCAGAGCTCCTAGATAAGTAACTATTCTCGTCTATTGGACCACCAGGATGTTTTCCTACTGTGAGAGCAAAGGGGCAAAGTTATATAACTCTGATACTGGAATGTGAACAAACATATATAGCCTGTATATTTGTTATTAACTATACACGTACATTTCTGAACAAGAGTAGTATGGATGATTAGAACATAGGAATTCATGTACTCATGACTTGACAGTAGTGACTTCGATTCAGAAAGAATCATTAACAAAGTACCAACGAACTATTCAAGTTCAATGCTATCTCAGTTTCTATCCTTCTCTTCCATTTTGTGCCCTGATTATACTAAGTTTTACTCTCCAAAAAATGGAATGCTGACCAGCAGATTACTGATCTTCTGGTTTTAGCTTTTCTGCAGGTTAATAATGTTGCAATTTACAAACAGTTTTTGAGTAGTCTGATGGTGTGTGTGTGTGTGTGTGTATTGACAAACTTTTGCAGTTTTCTTATTTCTGACATCCTTCTTACTGTTCAATGTTTTTCACATATACTTTATCCTTTTTATGTGTTGATGTTTTGAATCTGGGCTATATATTCCTAGGCTTATACTGTTGAAACAAGAATATATAGGGTTACGCAGCAAGCTGTAAGGTGAAATATTGATTGACTGGATCGGGTCTTCTCGGACCTATAGCTAAATAATCATTCATTTCAGAGAAACAAAAATAGGTGTGCTGTAATTCATGATAACAAACAAGACCAGAATTATGGGAATCCATGTTTAATTTGAGCTTCTTCCAGGATGAAGAGATAATCTGTCATCGGCATCTTTTACAAAAAGAATATATATTCTAATAATATCTATCAAGAATGAAATGTAACTGATCAAATGACAATAATCCTCTTAAAATGTTTTGTCTCCCATTTGGCAGCCTTTGCACTAGCAAGCAGAAACCAGAGTGTCCTATATTTTTACATGATATCTAGCTCTCTATTTTTCATTTTACTAAGGGTTGAATGCATTTTACTTTTCTGAATTTTAGCTAATATGTAATTTACACCATGACTTTTTAAAATATGTAACACGACACCTTAAATTTTTCAAACTGTGCAAGACACCTTTCAACATAATTTTGGCAAGTAATAAAAGTAAGATTTATATGCACTTAATCTCGCTAATGTTTCTAATTTGTACAACCTGACACCTTATCTGTGAATTCTATGTACAATTAACTCCTTGATTTTTTATTGTGTATAATTCAACTCTCTGCTATAACTTAAAGTTTTACAGTGTTCGAAAAGTAGGGGTTTTTTTGTAATTTTTGGTAGGTTCAAAGCATTGTGATGCATGTTTTAAAAAATAATGGTGTAAATTGTACATAATCTAAAATTCAAGGAGTAAAATGCATTTAACTTTTTTACAAATGTACGACTTTATCTTCATGTAAGGCATCATAATCTTACTAGAGACTTTAATAAAATATGTTATGATTGAAAATGAAAGTATATCAAGAGTAAAACCCATATAAACTATGAGAAACATTCCACAATCAATAACTCTTGGAGTTGATGGAGACTTGGTATGAAATCAAAATTGCAATTACAAAAAGTACCCGCTCAACTTTCTTACTTACCCTGTGCATGGATGTTACTCAATTCTAACACATAAAGCACTTCTTTTAATCTGAACCTACAGCTTTCTTACGATTCAAAGGAATACCTACAATTTCTAGCATTTCTCATAATCGTTGTTCTAAAATTCCGAGTGAAGGCTCATGTGTGAGAGCTATAGAGTTAGCACTTACGCACTTAGCACACACGCAAGAGAAAAAAATTAAAGAAGGAAAGAAAGGGAATAACAAATGTATAAACAGCGGATACAGTGTATGGTGGTCGACTACAAAATTATAATTTGGCCAATCTGCAATGCCACCTATTCTTCAAGTGGTGTTGGTGAAAACCAAATTTATTCACATAAAATAAGACATTAATAATAAACACTTACATGCAATGAGCCAATTCTTCAAAAAATGTTTGCTGGTTGCCTAAAGTAAATTATAATTACAGTGATAGGCTTTGTGTATATTCTGTTAATATTGTCTCGCTATCCACTCACTAACTCAAGGCTACAGGGAGGAAATTTAGCAATTGGTTAATTAGTTGTATTAAATTATTATGGGAGTTTATATTAGTCTTCTTTTGAATTTATAATTTGTTCTTGTGTAATATGGTGATCTGAAAATACTTGGGATTTAGAGTGGACTAGGGAGCATAATTTTGTCATTTATCTCACTCTTCTTTATTTCGAGTTCCATGACCCAACAGGGGGGTTGAGTACTCAAAAGATTATAATACTCAAGTCAGAGAGTACTAAGGAGATATAGATAAAATAAGATATTCTACATAAATTTCTTAGGGTTTTTCTTTGTCTTAAATCAAGGACATAAGAGTGGTAATGGGTCTTAGCAGTGCTCCCAGAGGATTTTGTCGAACTCATTAAGCCTTCGAAGCCTCCCCATGAAAGTAATGGTGGTGATTGTCCTGCCTGGTTCCAAACGACCTTGGGTGGATTTTCCTGCGAAACAACAGCCTATGAGGTACGTAGGAATAATATTGGTCTTAACCAGTCTCGAATTTTTATAATGGTGTGGATGGTTCTAGGTCCCCAGAGGCTTCGTGCTTTCCTTTGGCTCGACTCAAATGACGCCCTCCTTGCAAATGTTGCTCGTGTGCGCCAGAAGATGACACCAGATGATCGATGCAGTCTTTGTCATGACCAACGTGAAACCGTGCTCCATGTGCTTGGTGATTGTCCAGTTGCGAAGCAGATTTGGACAAGTACTGGACATAGTTTCTCTACTAACAACTTCTTTGATAGCTCCCTTCAATCCTGGCTTGAGAAGAATTTGCACTCGGTCCTTCAATGGGGTTGGTTGGCCCTTAGTTTTTGCTACCGCTTGCTGTGAACTCTGGTATCATCGAAATCGCTTCGTCTTTGATGGGGCTGGTATGGATGCATTTTGGTGGTCTCTACCACAAGATTAAAGCTCTATCTACAGATTATTCTTCGGCTCATCAGATTCTTACTTGCGTTCAGATTTCGTTTACTTCTTTTGCTTCCGTGCGTGTCGGATGGGCGCCTCCTTCGCAAGTTTGGATGAAGCTCAGCTCGGATGGTTCTGTTTTCAGTTCTGGAAACGCCACTTGTGGGGGGACTGCTGCGGGATACTTCTGGCAATTTCATTTTTGGTTATAGTGCTAATTTGGGTACTTGCACTATTACACAGGCAGTGCTCTGGGGCATTTTGTATGGACTAACTCTTGCTTGGGAACGTGGCTATGCACAAGGTTATTTTGGAGATGGATTCAAAGTGCACTCTTGACCTTTGTAATGGGCTGGATTTGGCTTTTCATGCATTGAGACCACTAGCTCAGGCTATTCATGAGCTCTTGAGGAAGTCCTGGACTGTTCAATTGGTTCATGTTTTCAGAGAGATGAATAGTTGCGCTGATGGATTAGCAAAGAAGGGTCACCGGCTTTCTACTAGTTTTTTCCTTTACGATTCTCTCCCTAGCTGCATTTCTTTAGCTTCTAACGCAGACTTAAGGAACACTCTGTTCCCTCGAGTTATTGCGATGTAATTCTGTTTTCTGGGCTTTTCCCCCCCGAGTTAATGAAAAAATATCAATCACACTTTACTAAAAAGTTTTTTCACAAGCAAACATGCTATAAAATATAAGAAAATAGGATTTTCGTTAATAATTTATTAGTAGCTAAAGAGTGAACTTATGCGATTACATTATGTGTATTCAAGATATATAGTTATAAAGAATTAAATTAATTGACAACTATTTATTTGATTTTAACTATGGGGAAGTACTACTATCTAGTTCCGTTGTTGAGTATATATGTGTGTGTGTGTGAACCTTCTAAACCTACAATTTCAGAACTAACTTGCATAAAAAACACATTATAACTAGCTATAGGACAATATTATACTGGACTATAACTTCACCTGAATCTTGACTGTAATTTCTTCATGGATTCTCACCATAATTGTTTTTAATATGTAGTTAGGATGTCTTCACAAACTTTTTGTTAATATATATATATATATATATGTGTGTGTGTGTTATATCTGAAATCAAGCTTCTTGTCGCTGATTCTAGGGGCAAATTATTTTTTCAAGTGAAAAAAAAAAAAGACACTGAACATGAATAGCAAGTTATGGATTTTCAGCAAGGCGGCTTAAAGGGCTCCCCGCACTATGCTCTTAAAAGGGTGCTTCCAAAGGAAAAAAAATTAGCTTTAAGGTTGGATAAGTAAGAATCAATGTAAGACGGAAGCTAATGTTTAAGGAAATGATCAATTTAGATAATGCAATAATGGGTTTGCCTGAGAGCCTCTCAAATTAAATATACTGACATAGACACAAAACATGACACGATACAGATTTGAGAGATACATTAAAATTAAAAAATTATAAGACATAGATACAACATATATAAAACTAAAAATTTAAAGAAAATTATACATTTTTCAAAACATCATTTTTATAAACTCAAAAAAATTATTTATCATTTCCTTTTTATGACTTTGTTTTATATTATATTTTCTATGTCAGACTAAAAAAAATAAATTTTAAATTAAATATATACAAATATATTTCATCGACATATCATGCAGGATTTGATATGGACACATGATTAACATATAGATAAGGCACCCAAATGATGTGTCTATTCTTCATAGCAAAATAACGATTGAAATCACAATTTCTTACATCTTCCTTTGATTCTGGAGGACCAGTACAAACTTTATTAACTCTGGAATTTCAAGCTTAGCAGATTTTAATTGAAAGCTATACTTCTCCGATAATGCAGGAAAACAATTTACGTGAAAATTATTGTCACTTATTATCACAAGACCATATATAGGCAAGCGTAGGAATGGCACTTGGGCCAGGACGGGGAGGCAAGGTAGGTTGCTATCGATCACCGCCGCAATGATCACAACTTAGTTGAACTTTCTAGCCCTATCCTATTTCCTATCATCACCTTTTTAGTGACATGAGACTTCTGTTGCAATCTCCACAAAGCAAGCACCAGAAATTGCGTCCAGCGTCCCACCTAACGCTGCCCACATCATCCGCAAAAAAATGGCCATTGTCCATTCAGCGAACCTATGTCTATATAGCATTCGTGGCCGGCCAAAATTAAAAGAGATTCCTATAGACTTCACGATAGCTTGACCAAAAAGATGGAAAAAAAAAAAATTCATGCTACAGATGGAAAATGATACTTGACAACTAGGTGTGCACTTAGAGCAGCACCAATGAAAAGTTTCAATTTATATCCCATTATCTTAATCATAAAAAGTAACTTTGGCTCTGAAGTGAAATTTTCTCTCGCATAGATGGTGTCAACTTCCAGGCTTTTTTATCCAAATAAAATGAATATATATATATGGATATGCAACATTTTGAATTTTATATATCCATCTACACTTCTTTTTTATGTTAGAAAAATCGGTTAACTATCAAATGATTTCAAAACTCGAAGCGCAATTACTTGACCAATTTTTGTTGATTTTTTCTCCAAAAAAATCGATCAATAGTTAAGTGATTTCTGTGCACTTTGGACCTGCCACAAATCGATGCACACTTAACCGATTTCACGGTCCTTTCCCCAGCTTTTTGTTAAGCCTCCCCTTGTCAGTATTTTGTACTCCTTTCTAATTGAAATATTAATGCACTATGCACTATTCTTCGCATGTTTACCACTGTTTTATTTTGTTACTCATTTCTAATAGATTTTTAATTTTTTTATTATAAGTAAAAATAAATTATTTTATTATTTTAATACTTTTATCAAAACAATCCTAAGTGGCAAATATATTACAAAATATAAAAAAATTATTTGACACATTTTTTAGTAATTTATCATATAAAAGTCATTATTTTTATATAATCCATACAAAAAAGTCACTTAAAAATTACTTTTCAACTAGTACAATTGCAAATTATAAAAAAAATTGTTTGGATTTTTAATGCTTAGAATGAAAATTATATTATGTTCCCAAACATAATATAAAAAGAAAATTTTTTTTATCTAAATCTGAAATGACTTTATATGATTGGGTAAAAAAAATAATTTTCATTCTAAGCAAAAATAGATTTATAAGTGAAAAATAGATTTTTAATTCTTTTTATTATAAGTAAAAATAAATTATTTTATCATTTTAATAATTTTATCAAAACAATCCTAAGTAGCAAATATTAAAAATATAGAAAAATCATTTGACACATTTTTTAATAATTTATCATATGAAAGTCATTATTTTTATATAATCCAAACAATTTTTTTTTATAATTTTCAATTGTACTAGCTCAAAAGTAATTTTTAAGTGATTTTTTTTTTGTTTGGATTATATAAAAATAATGAATTTTATATAATAAATTAATACAAAATATGTCAAATGATTTTTCTATATTTTGGAATATTTGCTACTTAGGATTGTTTTGATAAAAGCATTAAAATGATAAAATAATTTATTTATCTTATAATAAAAAATTAAAGAGGAGTAACAAACGGTGGTACACATGAAAAGAATAGTACATAGTACATTAATGTTTCAATTAAAGAGGAGTAACAAAATACTCATAAGAGGAGAGGATTAACAAAAAAGATAGGGAAAGGACCGTGAAATCGGTTAAATGTTCACCGATTTGTGGCAGGTCCAAAGTGCACAGAAATCACTAAAAATTATCAGAAATCGGTTAAGTACTGACCAATTCCTTTGTGTTTCGAGTTTTGAAATCATCGGATAGTTAACTGATTTCCCTAAAATTCAAAAGGAGTGTAGATGCATATATAAAATTTAAAATGTTGCACATTTGTATATAATATATTTTTTTTCATTTTATTTGGGTAAAAAGACCTCAACTTCTATCCCAATTTTGATCCTATGTGTAATTTTTTTTAATTTAAAAAGTAACCATTTAAAAACTATAAGAAAACTTACATGATTTTTATTACAAAAAAGAGCTCCAATAAAGTTGGGAGGGTCCCTGCTCAGTGGGACACATCCCCTCTTTTCCCTTTGCTTCAATAAGGACAGTTTCAAGCCATCCTCTGCAATCTGGAAGCATTTATTTGCAAGCTAGAGGTGCTCTTAGGCTTTATTTAGTAATATTGTGACTTTTTTAGAGTTGTTAAGTCCTTTGAGTTCTCCAAAAACCATTATTAAAAAATTATAGTAATATCATTTGATAAAATAATGTATAAAAATTGCTTTCTATAAGGAAATATTCGCTATAGTAGTATTTGATAAATGTATTATTAAATTGTCTTAGAATGAGTGACTTATAGATCTGATTGGATGTTGGAAGTAGAATTGACATACAATTCTATACTTTATGTTTGGATTTAGTAAATAATTGTAATATTATTGTTAGAAAATAAATGAAAAAAAGAACTATTTAAACTTTTAATGAAGAGAGAAATATTTAATCGATTTTAAAATTGAGAATTCATATAGTATATGTTAGGAATTAAGAAAGATCTACTTTAGTCGTTTTTTAAATTTATGGAATTGGATTGTGGAATTATAAACCAAATTCCTTATGTTACTCCAAATATAAAAATTGGAATTGGCCCACCCAATTCCAATTCCAAACTCCAAATGAGAATGGATATGGATATTGAAGAAGCTAATTTATACTTTTATTGTTATTAATTAGGGATTTGATGATGACGAAAAGAGTAAAGTTATGATGAAAAGAGTAAGGTTATACTAGACCTTGCTAACTGTCTCTACCATATGTGCAGCCTATATTAGGAAATGGAGTAATATTATACTAGCCCTTTAAATTCTTGAAAGTATAAATCATTTATCAAAAGCATCTCATGAGGTGCTCAAATTTTCAAAGACAACATCTCAACTTTTTTATCTATCAAACAAAAATAATTGACTTTAGATTTTCATAGGTAGGAGCATCGCCCCAAGAGCACTATCAAATCAAGCCTTTAGCTATTTAGTTTGGAAGCTTCTTTTTATCAAAGAATGATTGATCATCTCATGGATGACCTCACTATGTCACAACCGGACATTACTTATGCTATGGCAAAATTTAGTCAATTTATGTTAAATCTAAGGACCTTCATCAATAGGTTCTTCATATCATTTGCTGAGGGACATTAAGGCCAGATCGTCAAGGCATTCTCTTCTCTACAAAGTTTCAACTCGGCCTCACAGCTTAATTTGCTGATGCATACTTGGGTAGTTTTGCCTTGATATGTAGACCAAGCATTCTACCACTGGTTTCTTTGCATTTGTGGGTGATTCCCTTATCTCTTCAAAGAGAAAAAAATTAAAGCAACCAATTACTATGAGTCGTTCATCAATAGAAGCAGAGTATCGTGCTTTGGCAGCATGTCCAGCACTATCTAGTGAACTGACTTGGTTAAACAATCTTCTCCTGGAATTTAGTGTACAACTCAACCCTACTATGGGCCTTAGTAATAGTCTATTCGCAATCCTTTGGCATCAAATCCTCCATTCCATGAGCGATCTAGACACATCGAGATTGATTGTCATTTCATCTGTGAGAAGGTTAATTCCGGGGTGATTAAGGTGGTACATATCAAGAGTCATCACCAACTAGCTGACATTTTAACCCAGCCTTTACCCTCTACCTCATTCCAAGCCATCACTTCCATGTTGGGACCTCTCAATATTTACCTTCCAACTTGAGGGGGTTGTTAGAATATGTAACTTATTCTTATTCATTATTTAGTTAGTTTATTAGTCCTAATTAGTTATTAGGCAGTTAAAATTTTAGCTTGTTGAGTATTGTATTGAAAACTAATGTGTGTGTATACATAGGGAACACATCATATGAGAAAAGTGATTTATTATGAGAGTGACAAAAGTGAATCTTGACCCTTGGATCTTATATGAATGATCAAGATTAAAACATAAAGTCATGTGATCTTTTTAAATGAGTATGTGAGCATTCATTACCATTAATCAACTTTCAATTGTGACCATCTATATATGATTATACGGCCTGAAATTACTCATATCACTCTCATAATAAATCACACTTCTCATATGATATGCCCATATATATATATATATATATATATATATCAAGTCATTCATTCATCCATTTAACAGCAAGTGCAAATTCGGGCTCAAGAGCAATCCACCCCTACACATACACCAAGCACCTCGTGTATATAATTTTTTCTTTTTTAACTTTTATACATTGACAATCCAACAAAAAAAAATTACACTAACAGTCATTCCATTATATATTTTCTACAACTAAACATGTGACTCGATATTATAAAAGAAATGTGTTTTGGCTTATTAAATAGTATGTTACGTGCAACATAAATGTATATATTTCAGCTATAGTCAGATTCGCTAAGTTGAAACATTGTGTGGAAAGATGCAAGTGTGATTTAATTGGCAATTGATACCATGAACTATGTTGAATGAAAAAATCAAAAGAGTTGAGTAAAATAGCCAATCTATATAAAAATAGAGACAGTCTAGAACTTTTAAAATACTAAACAATAGACTAACCGACTGGCGACAATAAGACGCGAGATGCATGCTCCTTCAAGACCGCAGGCCGCAACATATATAATACCTACAAATTATGTATTTCTGAATTTATAAATTCAAGTAATAAGTACACAAAACAACACACTGCTCTTTTCAGGAGAACGCCATGTTTGTATCTGAAAAGCAATGGCTCCAAACAAAGATAAATTGAAGCTTATGACTAGAAGGTTTTTCTTTTTAGGGCGTATTTGTTAGTTTTATTTTTCAGAGGAAGGAAAGGGGTTTGAATAGCTTTCCCTTCTAAAACGAAACTTGCAAATACTCCTGTAGAATTTTTATTGCTGAAAATATATATGTTACTCCAGCTGGTTAAGCGAAAACAGGAGGTGAAGGCAGTTTTATAGCCAAGATGCAAATTAATATATTAATTTCGTAATCCCTCCTGTGATTAGTAGCGTTTTTTCTCTCTCGAGTTTCTCTTGGCAAAATCAAAATAGAAAAAGATCCTCCTACTTGTAAATTACACTAGAAAGGATGCAAATCTTTGCACTTGATCTTTCAATGTGAGCATTTTAAACTTTTTTTTTTCAAATTAAAAAAAATTGAAAATGAGGTTGTACACATGACCCTGTCACATTTAATGTACACATATCCATTATCTCTAATAATACAAAGAGAAATGGTACATGTCAAGGGCATGCATTAATGTGCACAGAGATATGATTCTTCCTCCAAACACAACCTCCTAAACAACCTCCTGCTTACCAAACAAAGCATATTAACTGTTTTCCCCCTATAATCCGGGACTTACAGTTCAGAAAAATTGCAAGACATTCTTTTCTTATATCTTTTTCGGTACAAGTTTTGGTCCGGTCCTGGCCCATCATTGCTTTGAGTTTTATTCACATCACACGTGTTGACCTTTCTATATTCTTATTTAGAAGAGAAAGACAAAAATTTCAGCATAATTTAATCATTTTATATGATTAGGCACTACCATATGTTAATTAGAAAATAAAGAAATTTTTAAATGTTTTTAACAAAAAAATATTCTTGTGTTCAATCATTATTGACAAATCATTCTTTACCATCATCCACTACAATTTTTTGTCTTTTCATATTAGTATTTTAACCATATATATATGCGGTTGATTTATCAAATAACTACAAATCAGACAACATAAGAAGAAATTTTAGCTCAAAGAACAGCAATATGAATTTCTCAAGATAAAGAAGTCAGAGAGCAAGTTCGGAAACAAATTCCCAACAAAAAATTAATGAGGAGCAAAAAAGGAAACCTGAAGATAATCAGTTGATCAGCTTAACTATTGCATGGCTCGCTTCCATATTTCAGGTTAATTCATTTTCTTGGCACTGAAAAGGCACCAAATCTAAGGCCAATATGTGGCAAATGATGCAAAAGTCATGTTAATAACAGATAAATCGAGATATGTTTTCAAACATGTCACCTTGTTTTAAAATCTTTGTCTGATTCATGCCTTGCTGCAAAGTTTTTGGTGACTGGTCAAAAGAAAACCTTTGGCTTAAGCTTTAATTTTGTTTCACCTGGTTACAATTAATGAAATTCTTGAAAAAAAGACAACTGACTTAGAGAAAACAAACTTGCTGCAAATGCAAAAATACAGGTGAGACACATACCGGGATAAAATGTGTTCATGTAACAAACAGTGGAAAACAGTACAGCAACCTCCGATCCAGCGCTTCACATGAACAGAAGAATCTGTAGTTGGCAAATGTCCAGAGAAATTTCCAGTTATTATATATATGAAACAACTAAATCCCTTCTAGTAATTCATACAAGGCCAGAGAATAAGAGAGAGAGCTGCAAATATACCTCTTTAGTTTCTCAAGAAACTGACCGCAAGGACAAAGGACCAGCACAGTAAAAATAACCTTGAGCGAATAAGACAAGCACAGTGATAATAACCCTGAGAGAGTGAAGACAAGCACTGTGATATAATGATTCTAACCTTGAAAGAGTGGGAGAAAGACAGAATATCTGCTTCAAATAACACTAGTGGAGAAGCACACCTATGCATAATACCCTTACCGCGAGAGAGAGAGAGAGAGAGAGAGATCAGTGTCTATGTTTTCAACAGATAGAAGACTAGAAGTTGTTGAAAGTATATGACCACTGCATGTTGGGTTGTCTGCAAAAGGTGCGGGAGCTATTTCCTAAGGTTCTTCCAGTTCCACCCAAAAAGAAAAGCACCGCGTGAGACTGCCAGATTTCTTCATGATTTGGATTCACCATCTCAGGATTTTCAGTTTCAAATATAGAGACAGATGAGCACATCCACGATCTGCATCGTCACTAGTCTCTAAGTCAAGTTCTAATATTATGGCTGTATATAAGACATATTTGAGCATTGTTAATTTGTTATAGTACGAAATTTCATCCTATAGCTTGTGGCTTTTGTTTTTGCAGCTAAAACCTAGGCTTAAATTTGAATAGTAGTTTCACTCAAGTGCTACTGTAATGCAACGAGTATATAGTATTTTATTTTATTTACGAACTCCAGTGCAGGAAGTAGTGAATGAGATTGAATTTGGCCAAGTCACATGCAAATGATCAAGTCTAGGAGGTACTATATAGCTAGCCTGATATTCTTTATTACTTCCAACCTCACTGATTTTACCAACTCAAGCCTGGCTTTAACAGTGTTTTTTCTGATGTTTTGGTGATTTTTTAAGAATAAAATTGTACTGGCGTACTTGTAGGTTCATCATAAACCCTAGTTAGATGTACGTAGGACATCATATACGTGTCCTTTGGCATTAACAGATTCCAAGTTTGACCGAACCTCATGGATCTTTTGACGGTTTCTAATTATTTGCTTCCTCTACTCTTGTGTGAATTGAAGAATTCGAAAGAAATCTTTCAGAGTTACAGAAAAATAAGATATCACTGCAAATGCGAACGTCATGTAAATGAAAATGGTATGCGAGGGGTGCATACATTCTGCAGTATTCATGAGGATCACAATTTCTCCTCTATATAGTACAAATTGTATACTGGAAATTTATGATGTAAATAAATTTCAAGTTTGAGAAATTTTAAGTTTGCGTTTCTGTGTATATTAGTAAGAAATTTGTGAGAAAACTTACGAATTTCGTAGGCCAAACAACAATTAAGTGGACTACTTAAAACATCAGGGGCAATTAATTACATAATTAGGACTGGCTGGCTCACCAAGACAACCTTGATGCTTCCATAATGCCTAGTGAGACAAAACAAACTCACAGTCAGTTCAATAAATATTATTTATACTAATAATTTGTGAGATATTGTATCAATAGACTTTTATTTATTATTAGATGAAGTGTAGACGCTATTTAATTTAAGATCCGCATATCATTTAATAATAAATGAAAGTGTGTGAATACAACGTTATATGAAATATGAGTATAAGTAACACTATTCTTTAATAAATTCAGATGCAATCCTGCTTATGTCCATCCCGATAGAACAGCGGAGGTTTATGACCAAAACCAGAGATAGTAATAATTTGGGAGCACTGAATCTATTACTATCCATTTTCTTCTAGCGTGATAAATTTGGGTTCCTCAATCCCTCAATTCAAATTCATGCTGGTTGAAGTAAAGTGAACAAAAATTACCAAAAACAAATAAAAAAAATAGAAGTAAATACAAAAAGCATGAATATTTTCTTATTTATAAAAATAAAGTGAAAAGTCACCTGCATTTGTACCCTCGAGATGGATGCAGCTTAATTGAGTGGATGGAGCCTGCTCTGTCAATTCTCGCAGGCTGCATTACTGATTAGCAAACATGGGAAGCTACGTAGTGGAAGCAAATATATATATATATATATATATATAGATAGTTGGTCGACAATTTGAGATGAATATGTCAAAGCAAATAAATTTGAGTCGCACTTGGGCTTCATCTTTAACCCATTGCCAGAAGTTCGGCTTGGTTCAAAGCCCATGAACTTGGACCAAGTAGGTAGGGTAGTAGGGATTCTCAGCCCAAGAACAACAAAAGAAAGGGGGATTTTCACCCTACGAACTGGGCTTCTAAATTCCAAAAAGCTGCTACTGGCCTAAAATAAAGTGTCGCTCTTTCTGTAACCAAAAAGAAAAAAAAAAAGTGTCGCTCTTTCTTTTTCATAAATTCTCCATTTCTTATGTATCCAGAAAAGAAAAAGAAAGTTAAGACCAACCAAAATCTCTTATCTATTAAAAATGAGTTTAGCTGGACATGACACAATTTTAGCCACAAATAACTATAAAGTATCGATACCCTTAAATTTTATAAAGGTATCAGAGAAATCCATAAAATAATTGTATCCCTTGCTGATTTTCCAAGTTAAACATAAGAAAAATAGCACCTAAATGTGAACATTTTTTCTAGGATAAAGTAGATGAAAGTAGGGGTGTTTATAACCCGACATGTCCCCAAGCTTATCGAGTTGTGTTCAGGTCATATATTGAGTTGATTCAATTCGATCCGAAGTCAAATAATTATTTTAGATATAATTTTACAGTTTAATTAATATATTTTACATAACATGATATAATTCTTATATTGATATAGTTTGTTTTGAAACGTATATAGCAAAATATTTCTTAATTTTTGTTTTCTTGTACAATTTGATAACTTTACTATATATAATATTTAAATCCTTATGAATTATTTGAAAGTTGGGTTGACTCAATTCATCTTAATCCATAGTCAAGTCATTTTAGTTGTAAAAAATTAACCAATCTTAAAATCGGATCGGATTCTGACTTTGTCCAAGCTCTCCTTTCTACAACCCTAGATGAAAGGTTGATATCCAATGAATAAAAAAGCGGAATAAAAAAATATAAAATTAAAATAGAAAGCAGAATAAAACATTTATTTGTCCAGTTTGGAAAAAACATCTATTTGTCAAAATATGATATTTTTTTAAATACATCTTTGTTAAATAAAAAAGAATCGAAGACGTAGCGAGTAAATTAGAGAGGATCCAAAAACACCTAACTTTGTCACAAAATTGGGGATGCTATTATTTTACGTGATTTTCCAAAGAGGTCACACTCATAATAATTTTGAGGTTATCAATACTATTATCAATAATAGTTATTATGTAACCATTAATTACATTACTTTAAATATATTTTTATATTTTTCACAAATCTTATACACTTATCTTAATCTCAACCATTAATCTTTAAAAGTAGTGATGTCCTTTGAAAAAAAAAAAAAACACCGGAAGTTTAGGGAGGCTCCCCTATATATTGGGTTGTTCTTAACAGAAAATGAATCCGAATCAAAACGGTTTTGGGCGCCAACATGAAAACGCGTTCCATCCTCTCCACACTAGCGTCTCACTTCTACTTCTTCAACTCCGACAACTCTGCTTCATTCAATGTCAACCTACAATTAAATGGCCGCAACCCTAATCCAACTCCAATCTCACCCCTAAACTCTGATCTTCTTCCTCATTCTTTAATTGCATCAATGGGTGGTTCCAAGCGCAGTCGTAGTTCCCTGTCTCCCATTTGGCCAGAATCACCTCTGCCGCCGGAGTTTCCAGAAACCATGTTAGAAACAGATGAACCCACAATGGGTGCTCAGAAATCGTCTCAAAATCTGAACTTGGAGACAACGGAACCAGACATGGGGGTGCAACAGGAAAAACAAGCTCCTCAGAGCTCCGTGTGCTTTGGTTTGCCAACCTCGGATCCAGCTGAAAGGAGCTCGCCGACGGGGTTTGGGGAATTCCTACAAGCTTGTCGCTGGTGCAGGAAAAAGATTGATCAGAGTTTACCTGTATACATGTATGGGTAAGTAAGAATTGCTTCCTTTTTTCTCCTCTGTTTTGCACCTGTTGTTCCCATACTTAGTTGGCCTATAACCCATTTTCATAGGTTCCTTTTATGTTCTACTTATTCTTCATTTATAACTAATACATATTTACTTTTGTTTCAAAACATGGTTTTGGATTGCAGCGTGATTCAAGCCTGCAATTTTAACTATGGCAGCAACATCGTTGTTGTGATGTCTTTTGCAATGATAATTGCACTCGTATCAACATGTTCTTGCATTACATTGTAATTATAACCGCCTCACAACTTAAAATCATGTTTCAAATATTATAGCCCAAATTTTTGAAGTTTTTAGCTATGCATTCATTTTTTTGGAGGGTGTTATTTGTATGAAAGTTGATCTTTTTTAAGGATATATTTCTGGGTTTTAGTTTGTAGAGTAAGGAAGGGAATGAGAGGAGTTTGAAGTGTAAAACTATGAAAAATAGATACTTAAAAAATTGAAGCAGTTACTATTTTTTTTCTTTTGCACTTCTGAAATATACTAATCACAATGAGAATTAATTATCACCTCCAACCTTATTCCTTAGTTGCACCATTGATTGATTGAAATAAAACAGTAATTATAAGATATAATATTAGTGCATATGGTAAAAACAATTTCTCTCAAGCACTGTATTTCAACAGCTATTTCTAATGGAACACTGTTTAAACCCCTTGAAGACCTCTTTCTATGGGAATTTACAGAAGTAAATGAGTTTTTTGGGTGGAACTCTTCATATATTATTTAAGTTAGTGAATGATCCTACTTAACGGGATCTAACAAAATGAAAGCATGTTTGGTTTGCAGAAATTTTGCTGTGGAGTTCAATATAATTGATTTACAAAGAAGTGTTTTTGTATGGTTTATTTTTTGGCTGTTGAAACTTGAGTCAAAATCAATTTTGACCATAGTTAAAAATATTAGCTTTTTCTTTTTCATATGACATTAATTATTTTAAACTCACTATTTAATGTTATTCCCAAACACAAATCTCTTTCAGAATCAATTATTCTCAAACACAAATCAATTGTTTCAAAATAATTTTTTTCAACTTCAATTATTTCAAAAACAATTATATACAAATGCTAAACCAAATGGACTCTTAATACTATCGTTGGGGAGTGGGCCTGATGATAGGGTTTACCGTAGACTCTACAGCTTAGGCCTAAATTTTGTAAAGTTGAAGGGGCCTAACTTTAAAGTGTAAAATGAAACCCAAAATCCTCCAGCCTGTTGATCTGCTGGTGAATGAGGTGCACATTTATGTTCTATGTACCTTAAAATTACTCATGTATACATGTCCACTGACGCATTAAGTTTTAATATGCAGCTATCTTGGTGCATTTTGCTCACCTGAATGCCGAGAAATTCTGATTGAATTAGATGGGTCGTTTTAAGTTGGTCCAGCATGTCTTCTGGACCTTATGATGGTCCACATATAATTACCGTTGGATTAGAATTCACTAAAATCTAATGGATGAGGATATATCCTGGTTTACATTGTTTTGAAATTAAATAAGAGCCCCAACATTGTTTAATTTTTCAGATTAGTCCATTGCAATTTTTGAACACTTGTTCAGACGTTACACCACCATCCCTTTCCTCCATTTCATTCCCTTCCTCCAGCACCAATCTACTGTCACCCAACAATGTCCAACCAGCTTTAATCCTTTACCCATCCCATCGATAAATGCTCAAAATATGAAATATCGAAACAATTATTTACCCCCAGCATTCTATCTTGCAATCATTCCAATACAAATGTTGAAAAAAAAAAAGGAAAAATATCAACATTTTACTGTGTTCAATGCTGAATGTGAAGAGGCCAAAAACAAGTGGATGGCTTACATTGGAGCAATTTGAGAGCAATCAATATACAAATGTGAATGGACATCATATCAATGCGGTGGCAATAATTAAATTAGATACAACAAGAGAAAAAGTGAGAAGTTACAAGAACTAGATATAGCCATAAAAGACCAAGATTCCGACGAAAACAAGTAAAAAAATAATAATAAAAAAAATGATAAATAGAAATATGAACAGAACGAAACAAGAATGGCCATCCTCCTCTACTTGTGAGTTCGAAAGGAAGATGCAGGACGGTGCCACAAGCTCCAGCATTGGATCGTGGAACTTCACTGTGGGAAGCCATGACCTTCTCAACCTTGAAGAGAAAATCGACTTGCTAATCTGAAGGGATTGAAATGAAATAAAAAGGACCCTAACTAAAAGAAAGAGGCAATATCATCTCTAGTTGGTGCAAAAGCAAAGAGTAATGAAAGGGTGGCCATGGATGACGGCTGCGCAACCATGAATAAAGCCACGACCCAACGGTCGTGGTGATTGGCAGGTCAGCTCGACTATGGCTGAACGATAGTTCGTCGATGGTGCAGCGTGGGCAGTTAAGTTAATGGTTAGGCTAGGCCGCTGTGTTGCTGTACGGTAACAGTGAGCGTAGTGGTGGTAGTCACCGGGATGGTGAAGCTGGCACGGTGGTGGTAGAGAACAGAGGACGGTTGCAAAATATCCTTCTGTTGTGGGGATTGTTTTGCAATTAAAATAGAGAACCATGACAAGGTTCAAAACATGTGTTGGACCACCCTAACATGACCCGAATTAGATAGGTTTCTTGGCAAACGAAATTCCAAATCAGGTGGTAAAGCTGAGAAGGGACTGGACCATGCCGAGGAAAGATGACCCAATGTGGTGTTGTGACCAGTTGATTAGTTCAGTGCAAGTTCATACGCTAATTACGGGGGTGCTCACTACTAAGCAACATTTCTTCATTTTTAGGCAGCTAGAAGCTATTTTCTTTATTTCCTTGTATCATAGCGTCAAATGTCAATAGGCATACCCCAACATTATTTCTGCCCTGATTAGAATTCTGCTTGATTGTTATGTGACGTTTGGGATCAGATTTTTGCTCTGACTTGGAAAGTGTTTAAAATCTTTTGTTGCGTTTGTTTTTCACTGTGATTCCGTCAAACATTTCCAATCAATCAAGTTTTGAAACAAAAAGCAGGGGGGTCCTTGTTCAAATATCTAACTCAAATACGAATATTTCAGCCAACGAGAGCTAGCATCATTTGGCATTTTGTTTTTTTCATCTCAAACTTGAACGTTCTGGTTAAATAATTTAATTTTACAGAAAATCACTAACGAAGGAAAACCCCAGGGATCCTTTGTCCTTGCTATTAGTTTATTAGTAAGAAGCTGGAGATCAACTTCTAATTCGTTTGGAAAGAAGCGAAAAATGTTCTGATAGAGTTCGTACGGTTGACAAATTCCATCATGTAAGTTGTTAATATTTATATTAATTGGTACCTCTGAAATTATATTGATCACAATGAGAATTGACCTTATGTATATTCTCAAATCCTTTATTGCTAGACCAATAGTGACTTATTTGTTAACATCCAAACATTTCTAAATGAAGATCCAAACATCATTTCTAGAAATAGTTGCATTACAATCCTGTTGAATGAATTCCAGTCCACGTTAAGCACTGTAACTGAAGCCACACAAGCTTGCTTAATTATGCTATAAACTGCAGCCGGGGTAAGAATAATTCAGAAAAGGGTATGGTCCTCAACAAGTAATGATATGATAGATGAAAAGAGACGGGACATAAAGTATTGAATCATCAGACACAGAGAGCACAAATCTAAGAAAATGGTGCTGCCTGAAGAACTACAGCAGCACTAAGAAAAGTCATACTAGGCATCAACCTTTTCCAGTCCATGCAGTGCACCATGCGAGTCTATGTCATAGCCCCAAAGATGACTTTCTCTGAATCTCTGAAGTCGCTAGTTCCCGCTCGCAACAAAAAAAATCCAGGGACCAGTTACAGCCAACACAAGGAACAACATCATATACACATGCAGGCTCCTCTTGTGATTATGATTGATTCTTCAACAAGACAACAACAATATATTTGACTAGAAGGCGAAAGTGGAATAGTACAGCTAGAAACTCCATTAAATTTATCTTTGCCCTTTGGGGCTAATTAAATAAATCCTATTAAATTTACTGCTAATAAATTTCTCAGTTATGTGATGAGGCATGCACAAAAAGATTCTTTCACTTTCACAATCTACTCTATAAGCCATTTGACCAACCAAAAAAAAACTGTATATTGTTTCTATTTTTGTATACTGCTGTTTCAGTGATATTAATTATTTCTGGACCAAGAAGCCAGCCCTTGTCATTTGCAACTTGTGTTGGTTATACCAAAATTTCCTAGAGCACATCTTTGGTTCAGGTTTAATAACATGATGTAGGGCTATACAGCAGCCACATTGAAAAGAAGTTTAACCGTTTAGATAATTATACTTATAATATATAATATATTAGGGGCATATATTTCTTGGCGATACCGGCTAGGATGGTTACTTTGTCATTTTGTTCTTGGCAATCCTTAATACAAGAAAAAATAATTGAAAAAGAAATAAACAACAGTGGCTAAAGACCAATGAGTCAAAAGCAAACAGCAATCGACAGGCATCAACCTCCAATACATATTCGAAACCTGTAAGCCAGTGACGTGACTGTGACCCTTTCTAGTCTGTTAAATAACTCAATAATAAAAAGACGAGCACCCCAGTAGGAATGGAAGACTATTTGATATCACAGTGCTTTATCAGCAAAATCATTTATCGTGCAGGCACAGACAATGAGCAGGCCAGGCTCTGCAAATCTATGTCATTAATCAACTGGATTCTTTTTAATCTTGTACAATTTCCTTTTCATGACTGTAGTAATGAGTATACATCATAACTCTCATTTCTTTTGTTTTTGCATCTGAAACAAAAAATTTTGGTACCCAGATCATTATTTTGACGATCTTTCACCTTCATTCAGCCATCATGAATATTCTCCATAAAAAATTAAAGAATCATTAATTAAAAAATGGTTTCCTTCCACTTCCTGCACAAAAGAGCAAAAAAAAAAAAATTGATCATGATTATGCGTGCAGCGTGCATATCACTAGTAACTTAGTATTATAAACAGAAACTTACACTAATAACAAAGGAATAATGTAGTACCTAATGATTGTGCAGCACAGTGGTTTGTCGTACGGATCTATGAAACATTGAAAGTTGAGTGCTTTATTAATTGGCTATCAAACTATGCACAGTGCTGAAGCTGGCGTGAGTTTTAACAAGATGATGATGTGTACTGTACTGATCATGCGTTAGGCAAAGCATGGCTTTAAGGCTTTAGCAAAATTACATATTAGCAGCCGAGCCCTGACAATGATAAAGTTCAAATTAGACAAAGTGGCTGAGAGGTGAGACCAAAAAGCAGAACCAAGTAAGGCATGAAAGATTGGAAACTAACCTTTTTCGGTATATGGGAAATGGGTTGTCTCTATCAACCCTCCATCTATGCCTTTCTTCAAAGAAACTCCCGCTTGATGTTGACCAGTTTCTGAACAGTAATAGGTGCATGTAAGATTTATAATTCCAGGGGGAGGAAAATAAATGTAATAACAATGAGGAAAAAGACAGAAGAGGACTTCAAAGCAGATATATAGACTATTCAGACTATATGCTGTGCAAATTACATATTCTGATTATATTGGTTAATCGTTTCATAATATCAAATCTGCACATCTAGAAAAGAAAGAAACTAGTAGTAGTAAAGTACATATTAACAAACTTACCAAAAATAAGTACATATTAACATATGGAATATGCTGTCTCAACACACATATGAATGTAAGACACCCATCATGATATGCAAGGAGTGATAGAGAGATAATAAGTTAGGAGAAAAAAATAAGTAGTGAGACCTATACATTCAGTCATTAGCATATTTGAAAAAGATGAGTGTTGAAATAATATTAATAATTAACATTATATTTAGCATTGTACTTTGGTCTTGCCACCAGGAAAATACTAAAAAGGCCTTAGGGAGCCCCTCCTAGGGTCAGGTCAGGAGTTCATTTTGTTGTTGGTGCAACAGTTTATGAACCAATATTAATTAAATATTAGGTATCATATTGTTAGGGAGGGGGGGGGGGGGAGCTGATCAAATAGAGGTACAATTAATGGATTAAACGAGAGCATCATATCACGAGACTGAATGCTATATCTTGATTCAAAACCTTAAGATGATAAGTCATGATTCCTTCCATATTATATATTATTCACTTACTTCATTCTCAATCAATATGGAACTTCATCTCTCACACTTAACTTTAACACATTTCTACTGTCTTACAAGCAATATGTTAATCAGGAATTAATTTTCAGGAATTGATTTGGAGACAACCCAGTAATTGTAAATAATTAGCTTTCCTAAAATAGGTTAGATAAATCAGGCAATAGAATATTTGTCATAATGAGTTGTAATTACCTGTAATTAATCTTACTATTATTTATAGAAGGAATACAATAGAAAAAGTTAGGCAGTCAATTTTCCTGACATGGTATCAGCCTCGTGACGATCCAACTTTTGCAATCTTGGTTTCGCTTTCTTCTGCTCTTGGTCCGCCTGGTCGTGTTCTTGGTCCTGCTTATGCTTTCGTTTCTCCGGGCCTGACTTCTTCTCCGATTTTCAGATTTGGCTGCTACCGCTACATTACTGCGCACGCTCTCCGCCATCATGACAACTCAGAGAAAGAACATTTATGTGTCCGCTTTCACCTAAGAAAATTATGTCGCTTGGGAATTCCAGCTTCTCGATGTATGTCAAAGGAAGGGATTATGGAGTCATTTGATGAGCTCTCAAGGCGCCAAACAAAACTTGCCTCGAGGCGTGGGAAGCGCAAGATGCTCGACATTTCTGATTCTCGCTCTATTGATCCCCGTGATGATCAACAATTTGCGCTCTTACAACCGCCAAAGAAATGTGGGCATATTTGAAGCGATTTATAATCGTGGATAATACGGCTAAGCTGCCAGCTTGGAGCTTGAGATAGCCAATTACAAACAAGGTACTTTGTCTATTCAAGAGTATTATTCTGGTTTTTTGAATTTATGGACGTAACACTCGCCATTTTATATGTCATTGTTCTCTAAACCTTCACTCCCGGCCGGTCCGAGATGTCTACGACACCGCAGCTGATCAATTCCTCATGAAACTGCGACAGAGTTCGAGGTCACGGGGAGGTGCTTTGCTAAATAGAATCCTGCTCCTTCTTGGATACATGTGTTGGTGAACTTCTCAGAAGAACAACGCTTGCTTACACAAGGAACCATGTCTCATGATGCCTTTTCAACCCGTGACGGTTGCATATATGTCGCCTGCAGTAAAAGTAGAGGTCGTGATATGCCATGATTCAATGCTTCTCGTGCAAACAATTTGGTCATGTTGCTCGGGAGTTGCAAAGAAGAAGTTTTGCAATTACGCAAGGCAGTGGTCATATTATCTCCGATCGTCCCACGGGCCCCCTAGACCCACACAAATACCGGCAAGTGCATTCCATGCCACTACCAGCTCAACAGCTTTTCCTTCCACCAATGGTGCATCTGATGGTGGTGCTCGCAAATCAAAAAGATTCAACAACTAGTACTTTCATCTTTCAAATTTGGGCATTCATGGCACGCTCTTCTCATGTTTCTCGTCCATGGTTTGTTGATTCCGGGGCAACCAATAATATGACAGGTTCCTCTGAATTCTTGCACAATATACATCCTTACCATGGTACCTTAAAAATTCAAATTGCTGATGGTAATACTCTTTCTATCATTAATGTTGGTGACATCAACTCTGATTTTCGGAATGTGCTTGTATCACCTGGCCTTGCTTCCAACTTATTGTCTGTTGGTCAATTAGTGGACGACAATTGTAATGTTAATTTTTCTCAAGTTGTATTGTGCAGAGCAGAAGCCTGAAAGGTGATTGCGAAGGGGCCTAAAGTGGGAAGATTGTTTCGCCCAATTTATTTCACCATTTATCTTTTGCTTGCAATAATGTTTTGAATCTCTATGAGGATTGGCATAGAAAATTGGGCCATCCAAATTCTGTTGTTTTGTCTCACTTGTTTAAAACTGGTTTGTTGGGCAATAAAAATGTTGTTTCTCATCAGATCTGCTTTCCTCGCTCGCTTGCAAATTGGCAAAAAGTAATACACTTCCTTTTCCGTCCAGCGCTCATCGTGCTTCCACTTGTTTTGAAATAATTCATAGTGATGTTTGGGGTATGTCTCCTGTCGCTTCTCATGCTCACTATAAATATTTTGTCACATTTATCGATGATTACGCTACTTGGATATACTTTCTTCGATGTAACTGATGTGTTTCCATGTTTGAAATTTCTCATACATATGCTGGAACATCAATTCCAAGCCAATATTAAAATTTTTCGCTCGATTCTGGGTGGTGAGTACATGTCTCATGAGTTTCGTGAGTATCTCCAACAAAAGGTATCTTGTCTCAACGTTCGCCCCAATACTCCTCAACAAAATGGCATTGCGAACGTGAAGAATCGCCACTTGCTTGATGTGACACGACGCATTTCTCCAAGCCTGCTCCATCCAGATTTTGGGTGGAGGCTTTGTCCACATTTGTCTTCTTGATCAATCGTGATTCCTTCCACACTCTTGATCTTGCTTCTCCTTTCTTTCGCTTTTTTTAAAACTCACTCTGATTATAGTACCTTACATACCTTTGGGTGTGTATGTTTTGTTCACCTACTCCGATTGAAAGGCATAAGCTTGGAGCCCAACTGCTCAATGTGCATTTATGGGGTATAGTCACTCTCATAAGGGTTTTGTGTGTTATGATATTTCCTAACAATCGCTGTGTTTCCGTGAGGAATGTGACATTCTTTGATAATCAATTTGTGTTTCCTCGTCTTTCTTCTACTTCGCATGATCTTACCATTCTTCCCAAATTTTCTACTCGACCCCTCTCAGAGAACGCTTCAAACCAGTGCATTACTTATGTCGACGACGCCCAACATATTCCCACTTCCCCTTCCGACGCCGATCCACCACTGGCTTCGTATCAGTTGGAACCACGACTTATCTAGTCGAGTGTCTCGCTCCACCGATAGATATTCACCAGACAAGTTCGCTTCATCCCATACTGATCGCTTCTCTAGCACATCTATTCCTACTTGTTACTCGCAGGCAGTTAAAGACATGCGCTGGGTAAAAGCAATGAACGATGAACTTCAGGCCCTTCAAGAGAATTTCACATGGGATATTGTCCCTTGCCCTCCTGATATCAAACCTATAGGCCGTAAATGGGTGTATTCGTGAAATCAATTCTGATGGTTCCTTAAACCGTTACAAGGCTCGATTAGTTGCCTTAGGGAACAAGCAAGAATATGGAATTGATTATGATGAGACATTTGCACCCGTCGCTAAAATGACAACCGCCGAATCAGGTTTCTCTATAGTCGCTTTAATGGCTGGTCTCTTCAACAAATGGATGTGAAGAATGCATTTCTTCATGGTGACCTGACTGCAGATATTTATATGACTCCTCCTCCAGGTCTATTCTCTTCATCTAAGGGTGTATGTAAGCTCAAACGCTCATTATATGGTTTGAAACAGGCTCCCAGAGCATGGTATGAGAAATTCCGCTCCACTCTACTTGGGTTCTCTTTACTCGTGAGTCAATATGACTCCTCTTTGTTCATTCACCACACACCTACTAGCATTGTTCTTCTCCTTCTTTATGTTGATGATATGGTCACATCGGTTCTGATCCAAAGATCCATCCAAAGAACTTAAATAAAGAATTGCACACCCTATTTCATATGAAGGATCTTGGTGATTTGCATTACTTTCTCTACTTGAGGTTCATTCTACCTCCAAAGGTATCTTTCTCCATCAACATAAGTATGTCACTTGACTATTTCTGCGTGGTCGGCCTCCAATCACCTCATCCGTGGATACCCTCTTGAAGTTAATGTTAAATACCACCGTGATGATGGTGACCTCTTGCCCGATCCTTTATTGTATCAGCCAACTCGTGGGTAGTCTTAATTACTTGACCATTACACACCGACATATCGCTTTGTCGCTCAACAAGTAAGTCGGGCTTCATGCACTCTCCTCGACATCTTCACTTGGCGGTTCGGTCAGATAATTCGCTACTTAAAAGGTACCTCTCAACTGGTCTCTTCTTTCCCACTCGACAACCCTCAATTGATTGCTTACGTGATGCCGATTGGGTGTCCCGACACCGCATGATCACACGGCTGGTGCATGTATCTGGCTCTTTCATTGATCCTCATGGAAGAGTAAGAAACAAGCAAGAGTCTCTAAGTCCCCATCAACCCGAGTATCGCGCTATGTCTAATGCATGTTCTGAATCATTTGGCTTCGTGGGTCTCTTGGTCAACTTGATTTCCTCAAACCGAGCCGACGCTCTCTATGTCGACAATACAAGTGCCATTCGATTGTGCAAATCCCGCCTTCCATGAGCGCACCAAGCATATTGAAGTAGATTGCCATTCTATCCGTGAGGCTTATGATAACCACGTTATATCACTCCCTCACATCAATACTCAATTTCAGGTTGCAGATATTCTTACCAAGGCCGTTCTCGCCTGGCCATCGCTTTGTTGGCAAATTGATGCTTATTGACCAGCCGCATCAATTTGAGGGGGGATGTTAATCAGGAATTAATTTTCAGGAATTGATTTGGAGACAACCCAGTAATTGTAAATAATTAGCTTTCCTAAAATAGGTTAGATAAATCAGGCAATAGAATATTTGTCATAATGAGTTGTAATTACCTGTAATTAATCTTACTATTATTTATAGAAGGAATACAATAGAAAAAGTTAGGCAGTCAATTTTCCTGACACAATAATCTTGTATTTTTTTCAAGATTGAGCATATAAGCATAAAGGGGTAGAGAGAGTACTTGAGTATGGATGGACGCTTCTCATATTTAGCCGTCCTTGCTTCAGAAAAAGCTTAGTTCAGTATATCCACGGGAATATGGCAAGAGTTCCTCCACCTCAATTCTGGATCGAGAACAGCTCATGCTTTTCTTAATTCTTCCATGGCTTGACTCAACCTCAGCCCAAAACATGCCAGAAACGGGTCTGTGGTCTGAGAACCTTGATTCCCCTCGGACATAAGATAATTGATGGAGACCTTCACCGTACCACAAAATACGGTCACACCTATACAAAGTAAAAATATTCATGTTGGCATAAGTTGCATCTTGCAACAACTTAACAAAATTATTACCAGCATATCACAATTGCCACTTTTAGCATCCAGGGGGTTGGGTTGGGGTGTTTTTGCTGAATTCCTATAACTTTGGTTTGTTAATGATGATCTTACCAAGCAGGTGTTCGCCTTTTCTCCTTTGGGTGCATATCATCTCCAGCATACCTATCTGAGTTAGTTGAATATTTGTATGTTGGAGGGAAATAAATCTTCCCTTCATTCCATCCTACAAATGCACGACCTTTCTTCTGCTCTATTCTCAGCTGCCACGAATGTCAATACATATTAAGATAAGAACTGATTGTGTTTGTTAAGTACTTTACAATACAGTTGAAGGTAAAAGTGAAAAAGAAAAAAGAAACATGGAAGTGTTCGAAAGGTTATATAGGCTTACCTGGTCATTCTCCAATAAAGCTCTCCAATTTTGCATCTCAACAAGTGCCTTTGCTGAACGGTAGGAGAGGGCAATCCGATAATTCAAATCTCCAAGCCATATAATTCGACTAGATAAATGAAATTCAAATTTAGAAAAGTTAATGCAAAACTGTTGTTAAATGAAAAGGGAACAAAAATCATAATGGGTTTGAGAAAGGGAAACACAAATGTTTTTGTCTTGTTGTGCTCATTCAGCATCAGAAAACATAATAACAACGTTATACTAATTTCGGCAGGCAGATTCTTACTCATGCTCGAGGATTGTCTCTGGAGACCTCTCATTATCAGCACCATGAACACGTGGAAACCTTGTCTTTTTGAGAATCTCCATTACATCAGAATTCCTTCTTAGTTCATCGCCCTCCTTCTGCCCTGAGGTTAAATGGCTACAAATGAAGCAAAAGCTTGTTTCATGGAGAGACATACTAATTGAGATGGACCCCTACAAGTACAAGCAGAGAATATAATTCTCATTTAAGCCAATTTCGAGTAACCAGAGTATTATCCATCAACATGTCTATCAAAGGAAGAAAACAAAAATCAGGACTAAACACGACTGACTCAAAATTTACCTTATTTCCAAGATAACCCATCAATCCTCTGCCAACACATGATACTTTCATGTTTCGAACTTGGTCCTTCAATTCACTTCTCACCCATATGGTGAGAAATATTCCCACCATTTGCTTGCTTGCAACAAGGCAGTACCTTGAACGCCCTGGCATGCCATATCCATCTTCATTAGAGGCGGCTGCACAAGACATTGGCGAAAACAATACTGGGCTTGGCGAATCTCCAAGGCCATTGTCATCATCAGATGAACCCCATCTTGAGTAGTCACTTGGTCTGGAGTAGTCACTTGGTCTAGAATAGTCACTAGGCCTATAACCCCATCTAAAACTGGGATCAAAGTCACTAGGCCTGTGACCAAAGATCACACGATCACAGACACTGAACCTTCGATCCAACCTTGGTTGCGCAATTGAAGGATCATTGTCCATTCTCCAGCTGCTAGAAGTTGTTTGGAATGACCGGCGGTGAAAGAAAGACGAATTCTTCTGCCTAGCTGATCCCTCAAAATCAGCATCTAATTCTACAACTGGCTGAGGAATTGGGGATGGTGTATAATACCCATTACCACCACTAGTACCAGGAAGATTGTTCAAAGTCTTTCCAATGAGAGCCAGCCATTTTTTGGCAGGGCCATTGTCCTCAGCCCCTAAGATATTACCAGCATTCAAGGGAACTATCTCTTGAAATCTGCAATTAAAAGGTAGGAATGTGTCATTGGTAACAATTAGTACTATTACTAAGTTTCTCTTGCAAAAGAAGTGCCAGTTCTTACCCAAGAACATAAATATCTGCAGGTGGCGAGGCATGAAGCCAATCATCTAAACTCAAATTACTTGGTGGCGACCTTCCAGCCACATTCCATGTTGCAACAAAAATGCTGCTCAAAGAGAAAAGACAAGCACTCATGAGAAATTAATCAAACACAGCCCAACAGAAAATCCTTTTTTTCTAATTGGTTGGTGAGTGAAATAAGAGAAGGTGGAGCATACCTATAGTTTTGGACATCTATAATTCGAGGGTGGTCAAGATTCATTCTTCCTCTCCTACTCCTGCTCTGCTCTGAGTTCCTGCTAAACTTCTCTGTACAATCCAATGAGTGGTTTATGAGGATTTTGGTATCAAATGTCAGCAAGATTCAAAGATTGGGACTGGGGGATTCTGTCAGTACCAGTTTTGCTCTTCTTGATTGTGCATGGTTCTCTCTCAGAGAAGCTGCTCCTGCTCCTGCATTCCACGTCAGCTCCTGCAGAAGGAAACAAATACATCATCATCAATGTTTTAGAATATGCTTGCACTTCGTTTGGTGAAGCAAGAAACAGAACAGCTAATAATTGGATATTGGATAACAACAAAAAAGAGCCAGAATTTGATGAATGACACTATGCTTCGATTATGTTCCTAAATGATGTTATTTTTCTTACTTCCTTCGGTTTCACCGCTGAAGTGATAATATCTATCACAACCTGTTATGTTATCGAAGCCCATATTTTGGTGAAAAACCATTTGAAGAAAACAAACCAAAGATGCCCCACCTCCGTAACAAACACCATCTGCTTGGAGAGAGTCCTCAGTTTTGGTTTTGATATTGAAGAACTTTCTGACCATTCTCTTGGACCATGACATCTTCATCAACCACCAAATATGAAAACAAAAGGTAAAAAAGTTAACAAACTTGCCCCAAAGATTGAATTTGAATATGCTTTATGTTGAAGCAAAATCAGAAGTGGAAAAAACCTTGCTGTTCTTGGAGTTCCCATCTATCACCCTCATTGTTAACCTGCTACTTCATACAGCTTCACTAGTATCCTATGCTGTTTCTGGATGTCACTTGGAGCTACCCAGAATTTTTGTTTCAGAAGTTCAATGATCAAAATTCTCAGCTTAGGAAACAACTTCCCTCTCAGAAAAGAGAAACAAGAAGAACAAGCTCATCCAGTGCTCTGCTTCTAAACTTCAGAGCTCTCCCCACAACGATGAAATATCAGATTTAACAAAGGAGACAGCAAAATGGAGAAGAGGTTTTTATGGTCTTGTTCCCCTTTTGTGATACCAACTACACCAGTGAGAGAACAAGTGGCCAAACTCCCCGTAAATACGAAAGCAGAACCAACTCACGAGAGAGAGTGAGTGAGGTAACACACTTTAATGCGTGGGAGTGAGATGAGATTCTGAAGTGGAACAAGACAATGCGACAGGCAAAGAGAGAAAGAGAGAGAGGGGGGTTCAAGTTATGGTTCTCTCTCTTGAAAACATAAGGCCTCGTTCTCTGCAACAACAGCAAAGTGTCGAACTCGAACAGAATAAAGCGCAGTAAGTATGAGAGAGAGTGTGTGTCGAGATGTGCTTTATTGCCATGTTAAATTAAAAATTAAATAATTAAAGTGATTATCCAACCCCTGCTTACTGCGATTAAGATTTTCAATAAAAAGTAAATATAAAAATTTAATGATTAACTCTTCACGTTAATACTTTAAAAATCACACACATTTTCAATAAAAACAACTCACTACTATTTTCGTTTACTAATAACTAGTATATAGAATTTGGTAGATTAACAAATCAATATATTTGAAGAAAAATTTGTCCAGATTTTTTATTGTCTAATATATCAAATTCTAATTATTTCCCAAGAAGTTACTTATAACCGAACAGAAAGAGTATCATTTTAAAATTTTTAACCAGTCTCCTTAGGAAAAATTCATAACCCATAATTAAATAATAAATTCCATTTTTTAATTATATGGCAAGCTAAGTTCAAGACATGGCAAACATGAAGTAGGGTAACGGGCAGGTTGTTTAGCTTTAACGTTTCTGAACATAAAACGACCCGGTCAGATGAACAAAGCCTGCCCTTAGTCAGCAAAGTGAGAGGGATCAGCATCCAAATAGCTGTATTCTTCTTCTTCTTCTTCCCGTTTTGGTCTTCCAACCAAAGCAAAACTAAAGTAGTTCAACGACGAAAAAGATAAAGGGGGATCGTAATTTCGTATACAAAATAACGTTCTTGTACTATGTGTCTACGTGTATATTCTCTTTTTTTTTATACGTGTACGTGTATATTCATTTTCTTTCTTCTTGTGTTGGACAAGGAATGTTTGTAATACAAGTATACCTGTGTACTATGATGGTTACGATGACCCCGATACCTTATGCCGCTCCAAAACAAATAACACAGAGAAAAGAAGAATTGCAGTGCCCAATTTTGGGTATGTCAATGAATACCTCCAAAAACTATTTTTTGTCTTTCTTATACTTGCTATATTATGATCTATATTTTAAGAAGCAATCTTATGTGATGTTCGCGCTTCCTTAGATTGCTGATAGGGTGCATGCCAATGGAATCTTGAGTGTATTTGCAAATCAACTTCAAGACCTTTTTGGCACTTCCCTGGTCGCCTCACCTCTTCTCATTGTCTGTGGAAACAAGGGCACCTGGCCCAAATTTGAGGTGTTGGGGCTTCTCTCATTTCACTCACTGCTTTTAACTCTTGGAAGCTATCGCCAAGCTTGTGGAGTTCCTGAATGCGCTCAGAATTTGTGTGGGGTTATTTGTCCTTAGAATTAGGGTATGTTTGGTTAGAGAATAATAATAAAGGATAATTTTTTATTGACGAATTTTATACATAATTTTATACTATCTATAACTCATTATGAAAACTTCTTACCCTATATTTTTATCCCAACTAAATACCCTTAATGCTATGGATTAGAAGGTAGGTTCCATTCCATCACTTGAGTTATTTTTAATTTTTTTTCTCTTTTGAGTTTTTACTTTTTAATTTTTAGAGTCTCATGCGCCGTCCCGTCCATTCTATTCTGCCTTTGAATTTCCTCGAGCGTTCAACATTCAACAACCGATGCATCCCCAATTAATGAACTAGAGACCAAGACAAAACCAACTATTGGCTTTTGGCTCCAAGTTTTAACTCCCCCATTGACCAAATGAAATGACCCTTGCCTAAACTCAATTACCTCAGATATAGTTTCTGTCAAATAAACTTGGAATTTTGTCTTATCCTCACGATTGATGGGCCTTATGTTTTTGTTTGTCAAAACTATTTTAATGCGATTGAATGACTAAATATATTTAGCTGACGGCGCAATACTGCAATTTGAAGCATATTAGCACTATTTAAAATGAAAAAAGATAAGAAGAAAGGCAATTTCATCACACAATTCCACCCTTTAAAAGAAATACTTAACAGTTCATGAGTCACCACTAAGCAGAGTCTAATAGTATTAATTGCCATGATTGGGGCAGGCAGGTCACAAACCAAATAGAGAACGTTGGGGATTCTGCCACCCCGTGCATAAAGGAATATACCAAAAAACCACTGGCTGCTGCCTGCAACAATATAATAAGACAAAATTAATACGGGCCAAATGTTTAACGATATTAATTAACGACCATTGAATTTGCAATTTGAATTTAAGAATGTCAGAAACTAGTGAAAGGACAGTAAAAGCGTGCATGGTGAGGAAAAAACAGACAAAATGGGTCTAATCAAATCGTGCAGCATGTAATAGAGTAGAAAAGCTACATTGTTGAATCAATTAGGATTCAAGAACAAATTGGGGAAGGCCAATTGGTACCCCTTTTGCCTCGTGAATTTCTCAAAGCATGAGTAATGAGTGGATTTCCATTGTGACCAGATCGAGGTTATCTAATGAGCATATATAACACAATCTTCTCATAGGAAAAATATTGGTGTGTACATATATATAATCACAAAAAAATTTAATAAATCATGAGGCGTAACGTGATGATAATTTACTTTATCTTTTAATCATATAGTGGGGGGGTTTGATTCTTATTTATAGCAATGGAGCATATTTTATGACTAGTCAAAAGAACTCAGTGGCAAAGGGATTGTTCTTGCCTTCACAGAATAGTGTGGGTGAGGGTGATGATGTGATCTACTTTGCCTTTTTGTAGAAATTTAGGAACATGGTTACGTATATGCATTGTCAAATGTGGGTCTTCGGAATGATTCGAGGCCAGGAAGACGGAAAAAAATAGGCATTGAATAGTCCAAATAAACTCCTAAAGGGTCTATACCCAAAAAATAAAAAACTCCTAAAGGGCAGAATTGTAGCAAAGAGCAAATAGAATTGGGTCATACCCAGCATATATCTAAAGTGAAAAGAAGTGGACCCACTAATTCGGATGTGTAGAGTCTTCATCTAATTGTCTTCCACGTTTGAGTATTGACAACTTGCAAGATGCAGCATCTTCATCCGACATCAGTGGTATCTAAATCGAACCAACGTTTTCGGATTCAATGAGGATATGATGAAAATGATACATGAATGCGCATTTTTCTTTGATGTGTCATTCTAAGGAAGAGAGCCAAAGTTTGTGAGATATTTCTTTCCCATCAATTTGATTTGATTTCAGTTGTCTGCTTTTTTTTTTTTTTTGCCCTTCTGAGTGATATTTAAATGAATTTTTTTCCTTAAATATGAATTAATTTTAAAACATGGTTAGTGTTTAATGTTTTATATCATCGATAGTATCTTCACATTTATACAACTTTAATCTTGAAGAAAGGAAAATAATTATTATAAAAAAAAAGCCAAATAATTTTGTTGATATTGATTGAAATAAGTATAAAATAATTTCAAAGGTACAATATAGGTGTCAACTTATAATTGGCACCCATGATTTACACGACAAATTCATTCATAATATGGTAACACCATTCTTTTTTTTTCATTTTTCTTGCATATATGACTTTTGAGTTATATAGCACTGCTAAAAAATATTTACGCTTATAGTATTTTAAAATTCAATAGGTTAAATCGCTTAAAGAAAATAAATAGGTTAAATTATTTAATACTCAAAATATTTTACTTAGGTTATGTTTAAAAATTTAGATAAAACCCAAGAATTATGTGTTTTGAAAAGATTTGTGTGTTCAAAATATAATATAATAGTAGCTTGTAATTAATATGTGCCAAATAATCAGAATATTATAAGGAATAGAAATAATTTTATATGAATATGCCCAATATGACCCATAGTGCTTGGTTGAATGCTCAAGAGTTCTAACTATATATGGTATCGGAAATAACTGTGACAACTGGAAAATAAAGACCTACTAAGCACACCTTAATTAAAAGAAACTCCATTTCCCTTTTTCTTCTTCCTACAGAGCAACAACATTCGTACTGTCTTCAAGTGGTATCAAGGCGAAGCATTCAACTCAGTGATGATGAATACAATGAATAATCTCTTTCTCTTCAATATTTTTAACATAAAGATTAAATCAAGCACATGCATGGTATATCCTGCACCAGCCCTTTTCTCAAATTAGTAGTGCAATTTGAAATTAAACGGCACTCACTATTCAACAAGTAGAAAGAAAATGATAATAAAATGGGAGTGTAACTGACTAATTGTTATTAGGTATCCTGACGATGATGAGGATTGAGTGTTTATGATCGGAAAGCATTGGCCAGAATTTAGCAAACAACTGGACAACATTGAATGGTTGGAACTTGGGACCATGTGTTCAATTTGTTGTACTATTAGGCAGGTATTCACCTTAACGGACTAACACACAGTTTTTATTTTATAATTGTAATCATATAATGGTAATATTACTCGGTGTCTTCTAGGCCAGTGTAACTCAGTAGAAGACAATTAAAGGTTAAACCATTAAACTAGCTCTAGATGGGGAAAAAGAAGCTGTTTCCCCCCACAGGGATTGGATAGCCTTGCATAATCCATAATAGTGTGCTTTCCACATAAACTACACCAAATTCATAACCAGATCCTATAATCCAGTAACATGAAGTTGTTGGTCACACAAATCTTAAATTATCTCCATAATCAATTGATATCTATCTATATATACACACACACACACACAAATGCAGGTAGAAAAGCTCACAAAAGACCAAAAAGAATTGGAAGAAGATCTGCTTCTTGCTTTTGCTTTTTGTCTTCCTAAGTCACGCACATTGTAAAATCTTGGGGTAAAATAAACGAGGCAGTCAAAGGGAGCAGCATGTGATTTTTCTTCCCTCTCTCTTTTGCCTTCCATTTAGATTCTTTGTTGCTTTTCCTGTTTTGGGAGAGAGACCTCATTGTCTCTCCTTTTCTTCTTTCCCAGTCTCTAGTCTGTACCATGCATGGAATGGATTTTGGGTTTGGGGTTACTCTACTTAAAACTAGTTTCCAAACGAGACAAAGCTTCCCTCACCCGTCACTATCTTTTGCACCAAAGATGATCGAATACACACAGAAGCAAATTGTACAAGAGTGTAACTCTGATGTAGACATCTCTTATACATGTATAAACACATTTGACATATGCCATGGTTTTCTCAAGGTTAAAATTAACAATCTAACTCACAAGTTTTTTCACCCTTTCGCTTAATTTCTTGTTAAAATTTGTGGGGATTGCTATATATATATATATGTATAGATGGCTAAAGCCCCAGTTTTTTTAATCACAGTAGTAAAGGTGATATAGTGAGCTGAAAATATTCAGTATCTATAGTACCCACTTCCTAGTTGCCGTAGAATTTTCCAATTACAAATATAAGGTGAAAAGGTTGTAATAATTAAAAAAAAAACATTGATGGACCAACTGGTGTCGTTTTTTTGGTAACAATTTTATTAGGGTTGGTCAACCGCATTTCCCATTGTGCCAATGCTAATAAGTCGTTCATCATTATTATGTAACCGTTCTACTGGACCACGTTTTGCTGTCCTTAAGTTTCTTGTTCCCTCATGAGCTTATATGTCCTCCGGCTTACATATCTTTGTCCATTTGTCTACGCTAGTGTGGAAAGTCCCTCTCTTTACACAATGAGGTAAAAATTTATTGCTCGCGGGTAAAATCTTAAATGCATTATTGGACCATGTTCCATGGGATGAAATCAAGGTACAAGTACAAAAGTATATGCAATAATTGACCTAAACTGTCTTCTCGCCAGGCTATTGGCTCCATGATGTATGCAGCTACTTAAAATTTACTATTAGATAGTATTCTACTATACGGGTGCAAGGACAAATTTTGATGATTGGTTAATCTTTCTTTTTTTTTTTTATTTATTGATTAAGAGTATCCATCGCTGAAAGCAATGACTAATCCCTTCGGCGCAGAAATTTCACATATATGCCTCGCTTCCGCTTAAATTTTCTCCATACACACCGTTAGGAATCGAACACTTGACTAGATACTTAAGGAGCCCAACTAGTTTTTTTTTTTTTTCCTTAAATGATTGGGTAATCTTGGAATATTGACGACATTAGTTCGGTGGAAAACAGGATCAATTAAAAAATTCACCACAAAATCATAAAAGCTGAAGTGAACGCATGATTTGAGATTGTGACAAGATGCACAATTAATGTAGCTTGCGGGTGAGGTAGTGGAAATCACCGATTTCTTCTACCATCCATTGTACTCAAATCTCACTGTCGCGTGACGATGTCCTCCTTCAACTTCTCAACATCAACAAGCTTTCATCTTCTACGACCACCTGTGCCGCTGTGCTACAACAAATGCAGCAGTTGGGTTGCGTCAAGTGCCAACGTTAACTTCAAGTCTCTCAAACGGGCCGCCCCACAAGTAATTTTGGGCCTAGTTGATTACGTGACAAATTTTCGACCAACAATAAGAACACAATTTTAATTGAAATGGTCAATGTTTAGCCCAACTCAAATGTTCGTGCAAGTGTAAGACTTGTTCAGCCCGGTTGGCAGGCTCAAAAGAAAAATGTAACTGCTGACTGAAAAAAAATAAAAATATGACTGTTTTTATTGGGTTCAAGTGATAAAATTTATACATGCATTCACTATTTAAGATATAGTTTGAAGTTACAAATATACCAAAAAAAAAATATGCATATAACAAAATTCAGCTACAAACTTCTTAACCCTCAAAGTATTTTCTTATCTAGCTAGCAATTAAAAATTAAATTAAATCTAGCAGTAAGGATGTAACTAACTAAAGTTTTATGTCAAGAAAAAAAATTGAAATTTATAATTTTTATAGATTGTACAATTGAATGTAAGTGTAGATTATAATTTATGTTTTCATATGTAGTATAATACAATACAGTTAAAACATCACACATCAAGTGGGTATAATATTAGAACAAGGCTCATTCGGCAATATGGCATTGCAAAATCACCAGCCAGATACATGGCTTTTGCTCAACATTTAACAAATAATGACAATGCATTATTACACAGAAATAGCTAATAGTTGTACATGCTATGTGCCCCTAATGAATAAACCAAGTGCAAGGGAAGACCAGCTTATAAAATTAGGAGGCTCTACTCCTGGATAGATACCAAATCACTGATTTTCTTCATTCAAGAAAGGGAAATAATATCTGAACGCATACTAATTAAGGATACATTCTCGACCCTCCACCTTATATGTCCACCATATATATGTCCATTAAAGTGCGTTCATAGGAGATTTCCCTTCAAGAAATGGATAGTCAGTATAACCAATAACCGGATCATTAGTGTAGAATGTCTGCCGGTTGTACTCGTTGAGAGGAGCATCAATTGCAAATCTCTTTGGCAAATCTGGATTAGCCAAGAACAATCGACCATATGCTATAAGATCTGCCCTGTTTTCATTCAAGGCTTTAATGCCATCTTCCCGGCCATAACCTCCTGCAACAATAAAAGTACCATTGAAGGCCATTCTCATCGGTGCCAGGCCATGAGGGTGTTCAGCTTTCTGTCCAACAATTTTCATTATTGGTTCCATCATGTGACAGTACAGAATGCCATACTTATTGAGGGCATTTGCCATATAAAGCCCCAGTGCTTCAGGATTGGAGTCTTCACTTTCTGCAAAGTCTGAAAAAGGTGACAATCTTATTCCAACTTTCTCACTACCTATCTCATTCACAACAGCTTCAACAATTTCCAAGACAATTCTACAACGATTCTCAAGGGATCCACCATATTCATCTATCCTGTCATTCACTTTATCTTTCATGAATTGCTCAAGTAGGTAGCCATGAGCCCCATGGATCTCAACCCCGTCAAAACCTACAATTTTCACCATCATGGGTATGTATGTATGTGTGTTACATGATTTATAAGATGCCTTAGTAGCATTTAAAGCAACAAGCAATAATCTAGTTCTGAAAGTGGATTGTTTTGAAGTCAACGAAGCTACCAGCTTCTATAGCATTCCTTGCTGCAAGTCTAAAGTCATTGACTATACTAGGAATTTCATCTGTCCTTAGCCGCCTGGGTGGTGTGTACGGAGCTACGTAAACGCCATTGTCTCGATTTTGTGGTGTGATCGACTTGTCGGTTGAAGATATTGGGGCTTGCCCATTTGGCTGATAATCTGTTCAAATAATATGGGAAATTGGCATACATTAAGCATGTACATCATCATGCAGTTAAAAATTAGAATGTATAGTTACAGCGTGACATATACTCATTCACAACAATCTCAATCATCTCCACTTTACTGGTAGTGATGTTAGGCCAAGTAATTCGATTGATGTAAAACAAAAATGTTAATAAGGGTGTGACTACTTTTGCATTTATGTTGGTCGTGACAAATTCCAGCCTTCAAAACCCCGGACTAACTAGGCATAGGACCATGTATGTCATTGTATCCAATACATATTTTTGTAAGCAGTTTCTTCGAGGAACAATGGCAATAGATGGTTTCAGTTGAACAGAATTCCCCCATGTAGGTTTTTGCATTTTTTTTTTATTAATATGTTTTTGCATATTGAAACATGTGAAAATGAAACTTGGATTACGTGCAAAGAAAGCTATCTTTTTTCTCAGAAAAATTCAGAGCTCAAGAGTTTTGACTATCTGTCCCTCGTCACAAGGTGTTGACCGCCTCAACTAACCCATTGTGAAAATAGATGCTCTCATTTGATTAGAAAAAAAAAAAAGGAGTCAGAAAATAATTAAAGACTACCTGAAGCTGAAACCCTTCCAACATGCCAAATCTGACAAAAGAATATGCCACCTTTGGCATGAACAGAATCTACAATGGGCTTCCATGCCTCCACTTGCTCCTTTGTCCATATGCCTGGTGTGTCCGGATACCTGCACATCACCTCACATATCACATATAATATAATTGATATGAAACCATCTTTTTTAAAAATTTAAGTTGATTCAACTGTGATTATTTGATTATGAAAGTTCTGATACTATATCATAAAATCATTTATTTTAAAAGCTTAAACAAATAGGTAAAGATATATGAGTGGTTTTATACTCTAATAATAATATCCTAATAATAAGAAAAAGATTTATTGGTGAAGCAAGTACAGTGAAGTTGAGGAAACATGAATAATGGTCAACATATGTCTTAGAAATGAAATGAAAGTACCCTTGAGCAGTGTCAGAGACACCAGTGGCTTCAGCAATGAGAAGGCCACCCTTGGTAGCTCTCTGAGAGTAATACAAGACGGCATGAGGTCGAGGAACATTGCCGTAAGACCTTTGTCTGGTGAGTGGTGCCAATACAACCCTGAAATCACAAAATTAAGTCCAAACAAGTTGAGAATTAATGGATGCAGAACGAGAAAAAAAATACGAGCAAGAAATGAATGAGGTTGAATTTGCTTAATTGATTACCTGTGGGATAAATTGAAATTGCCCATCTTGAAAGGAGTAAGAAGAGGAATAGCGGGATCTATACAATTAGAAGCCATTTGTGTGAGGTGATGCAAGACCTAGTTAGCGGTTGATTGAATTAATATATAGCCTATGTAGTTTAAGTTGTGGGACATTATCGAGGGGAATTTGAAACGGGTATTTATAGAAGAATTGAAGAAGAGAATCAACTGCGTTCATGAATGGAGGCGTGGAGGGCTTCTTAGCCCCGTATTTGATCAAAAAAAAATGAATGGAGCCGTGGAAGAGCTGATTCGGAAGGCTATTGACCAAAGAGTTCTCTTTTTGCACGTGAACAGTACTCATTGGACGGAAAATGGAAATCAAATTTTGCCGCCTTTCCTATAATACTTGCACATACAATATTATATAACATTGCTTCAGTATTTTCTCAAATTAACCTTTTTCAAATTACTCATGGTTTTACGATGAATTTTAACAATCTGATTTTGTTTTGTATAGTTTATCATATATAGAAAAGCATTTCACTCTTATAGTAATTATTTTAAAAAATTTATATGTGATAAATTGATTAGTTAGCAATATAAAATATTTTGTATTGACATTGCATAAAATTAATCTCAATTTTAATTAAAAAAACAAAAGGAATCTAGTAATTGGTAATACTCACCCGTAGCAGCGTATGGATGACGTGTGCTATTGCATATGCATGGCCAACCACCCGTCAGCTTTGACTTCTTTATTTTCATTACATCATTATTGTGTTCCAAGAGGCATTCCGCCGTATTAAGTTAGCAAAACTTCTCTTCCTCCACCAATTATATATAAATATTTTTCTCAGATCCACTAAATATATTTATCACATACTTTCAGAAATTTGTATTTATCATGGGTCCATATTCGCCTTAAATGGTCACAAATAATTGCGTGTGAAAACAGGACAAACATTGCAGCCCATGGTATATTCTCATGTGCTTCAAAAACAACAGAATAAAAATTATATCATGAATCACATAATACAATATTTCAATAATTATATCATCACAAATATATTTTCTTCATTCTAAAATGATAATTCTCTTAGAATTTTAAATCAATTTTATTTAAAATTTTTAATTTTATTTTATTTTATTTTAAATTTTAATAAATATTATTTATTCTACGTGAATTTTATCTTTATCTTTATTGATCATAACTATTTCACTTTTTCTTATAACTTAGCTGTCAGCTTTTTATATAACATGACATTTTAATAAACTAACCAATAATCTAATATTTCATAAGTTGCAACTCTTTTTCTTTTAAAAAATAAAAGTTATTGGATTTTTTTTCTTAATTCTTGTCTCACTACTCTAAACGTTAAACAACAGTTGTTGTGGAATTGATAAATTAGTTGTAATAAAGAACATGCAATAATCTATGAAATTAAGGTGTTAAACATGAAATAAAACACATCAGAGACTTTTTCTTTGTCCGAAAATCCCTATAAATCTTTCCGCAGCCCAATGACAATGCTATTTGGGACCTTTTGCTTGGACTTGTCTCTGTCTCCTGCATATTAGAGAAAAAGAAAAAATAAGATGACAATAACCTCTACAACTATGCGATGTCCGCCACCACTCCTAACATCTACTTTAGATCATTAGTCAATAAAACT
Source organism: Dalbergia cultrata (assembly GCA_031216105.1). Taxonomy (NCBI): domain Eukaryota; kingdom Viridiplantae; phylum Streptophyta; class Magnoliopsida; order Fabales; family Fabaceae; genus Dalbergia; species Dalbergia cultrata. The sequence goes on from CM062344.1 coordinate 12,977,787, forward strand.
AAGCTATACTTCACATATGATTCTGACACAATATATCAGATCTTACGATTTTTTATTTTTTTTTTATTCACTACAGGGCTAAACAGCCCAAAAACGAAATTACAAGGAAGAAAACCTTGGGAACTTTGTCCTCATACAATCAGCAGCAAAAGCTAAAGAAACAAAAGCGGGAATGGAGTCAAAACACGTAACCTCATTAGAGCAAAGGTGGCCACGTTTAGCAAAGGCATCAGCACAATAATTCATCTCCCTGAAGACATGAGAGATATTCACCGAGTGAAATCTGGCCATGAGAACGTGGGTACCACGAACGAAAGGAGCAGCCGCATCACTGCTAGAAACAAGTGGGTTTCCGATGGATTTTTTCTGTCGGTATTTTGTGACGGATTTACTGGCAGAAGTTGAGAAAAATTGGGACAAAAATAATTTTTTTTTCTCAGACAGTTACCGAATAATTTTTTCGGGCTAGATGGCGCCACATAGGGCACGAAAGATACCGACGAATTTTTTCGTCAGTAAATGATTATGATTTTTTAAAAAATAAAAAATAATGTTACCGACAGAAAAAATTCGTCAGTAATTTATTTGAAAAATTAAATTTATTTAAAAATAATTTTATCGGTGGAATTTTCAACGAAAAATTAAAAAATAAAATTTTACCACTAAATCCGTCGGTAATTTAAGACAAGTCCGCCGGTAATTGATAACCATTTAGGCGCCATTTGCCCAATATTTTCGACGGATGTTTTTGGCCAGTATTTTGAATTTCCGTCGGAAATCTCAAAGGAAAAAAAATAAAGAAGTTCCATCACTGGCTCTCTCTCTCTCTCTCTTGCGCGCTCCAGTCAGCCGCTAACCAGCCGACCTCCGTTGCCGCGAGCCCCCTCCTGTCAGCCGCCGACCGCTTGTCTCAACCGAATGCCGACCGGCTGTGAGCACCCTCCGATCTCCGTCCACCGTCGCATGACTCTGACCCGCGACCTTGCTCCTCGGATCTTCAACGATCTCCATGATACTCCGACCCGCGACATCGCACGTCCATCTCCGAATGGGTCGCGACCTTGCACATCCACCTCCGGACTCACAGGCCCACGCGAAGAAGGAGATCAGAGAAGACTGCGGAGCAGCCCAGCTAGGCAGAAGCGGACCACCGCGCGAACAAATCTGCGTCGATCCACCGTCCGCGACCTATGCTTATGGGGATTTGGATGCTTTCTGCATTGAGCTGCTGTTACCCGATTACTTATTTTGTAGCTCTGATCTATCTTTACATGGTGAGCGAGGATCATGGCTTTCAATTTGCAAATTTTGGAGAATCTATAACTGTTTTACCTTTTGTATTAGCTTTTGGTTTTTGATTGGTTGGTCTAGTGATGTGGGAAAGTTAAAAATGAGCACGTATTCTGAGTGCTTGGAGTTGAACTTGTAGTATAGATTTTTGTCTTTTTGGCTTTATTTGTGTAAAGGACAAAGAAAAGGATGGGGGATATGATATTTGCTGACTTTGATATGTTTCTTTGGCCTTTGTAAAGGTACATGAGCGTTATGTTACGAGGCTGCAGAAGAAGTTGTAGTTTGAAGAGAGGAAACAAGCTAATCAAAGAAGGGTAATTATGCTGGTTTTATTGTCATTTTGATTGTATGGATTCATGAAGTTTCATGTGTATGAACAAAGGTGAAAGAAGAAAAAGAAACTATGTGCAATAGATTCTCTTTTATTAAGAGTTCAAAACCATTCTTTAGGTCTTAACTCTGGAAAAATAATCACATAATCTAACCATTTTCTATGGGTTGCTTGATTTTATTTGTTCATGAGGTATGAGGGTAAAATAGTGTTAGTATGTTATAGGTATATGATATACCCAACAAAAAAATTACAATTAAATGAATAAAGGGCAGTGAAGAAAAGGAACCTATGTAATGGATTCTCTCCTAAAAAGGTAAATTCAAAATAGATTCTGGCACTGCGAATGTGATGTTAAATATGATGTTAGTTTATTGAATACAAATATTTTGTTTGGTTCTTAGGATAGATCACATTAAGTTGTGCAATTTGTTTCAATCAAGTAACTGATTATTTCATTGTCATTGTACTTAACATGATTCTGGCTGATTATCATCCTTTTGGAAGTAAAAGGTTTTAAAGTGAGCTCTTATAGTCTTACTTGCTTATTAGTCATAACTCCATGGATAAGGAATTTGAAGTACTTCCTTTTGGTTTTGTTCAACACTTGTTTGCTAAGGCCTTAAATTGATTAAATATAAATTTGAAGAAATGGACCTAGTCCTTTATGTTAGTATGTTTGTATATTCAAAATTATTAAAGTGGGATAACTGATACTGATTTAGCCTTTTGTGGTTAAAGTTATGAGCATGTAAGAGTTGATATATCATATAACCATTTGTTACCTCTGGTGTATATGTTTTTCTTTTTGTTAGGGTGGTGAAGGTAGGGTGTTGGTAGCAGTTTCTACTGTCATATTACATCAATAGATTGTTTTTAATTATGGTGAAGGGTGTATGCCTCTGTGATATCAATTGCTTATAATGTGAAAAAAATAATTGTCTCCAGCAGGCAGCAGATTATATATAAGCAGGATATTTGTATTCTATTTCTTGAAAAATTGATCGTTACATTCTAGTGTTGTTGACAGAATATACTAGCTTCTCTAATCTAGAGAAGTTTTAATCTCTATAAACAAATAAGCTATTTGAGCACATCTCTTGTTGAAACTGTAGTTTGTGGATCATTATAGGACAAGTTGTTATTTTAAAAGATTTGATGGGAGGGTTCTGCTTTTCTGCAATTAGAAGTTTGAACTGAAGCATGGTTGGTGGTACAAAGGATCACTTGTTTGGTTTGCGATCCCACTAGAGTATTCCCTATATGGTGACTGAAGTTTTATTCCAGCTATTTAAACCATTTGTTATGAGTCGTTACATTTTTTATAATTTTGAGGGTCCTGGGCCAAGAACATTTCTTTGTTCCTACTAGTCCAATATGTTTTATCTGATTTGTCTATATTTAATTCCTCTTTTTTCTTTATTTTTTTGTTGGTTGTTGACAAACATTATATGGTGCTTATATGAGTAATTTAATGAATTGTTAAATTAAAGTTTGGCTTATTAAAAACCTTAGTTGGCAGTAGTTTGTATAATACATAGTTAACTTGTTATGCATTTTTTTTCTTTTGTTCTAGGAGTGAGCCATTTTTGTGTGTAACATCCTATTAATTTGTTGACGCTTTAAACAGGATTATAAGAGGAATAAATTTATGGAGGTTGAAGTACAATGCTCAAATGCCATAATGCTTCTGATGCAAGGATAGATAATGTTGCCAAGGTAAACTTTCTGTAACTAAATGTTGTTATTGATCTTTTATTGATATCTCTCTGGCTGTTGCTTCCTGGTTACCAAATATGTTTTTATTTTTTAGTTTTTTTTTGTGATTGGTAGTATCATAGAAGAATTTTGGGGAAACAATTGAGTTATGTACTAGCTCCATGCATGATGGTTTAGTGGAAAGATGGGATATTTTGAATTGTTTTTATTTTTTAGTTTTTTAAAATTGATTTAAAAGTAAGTTTAAATTCAGTTTTTAAAATAAAAGAACAAAAAATTTGTTTGGAAACCAAAATTTAAAAAACAGTTTTTAAATGATTGAAAACAAAAAATTGTTTGGATAGTTATTTTTAAAAATAGAAAAACATAAAAACTTGTTTGGCAATCTATTTTAAAAATTAGAACTAGATATAAGATAAATTTGATATTAGTATAAAACTATAATTTAACATAATCATAAATGCACAATCAAAACCATAAAACACAACAATTAAACCATAGCCAAAGCCTCAAACAAACCAACCCAAAGCTCCTAACAATCACGAATGATCAAGCATTAGTAAATCCACTTGCTGCACAATTATCTCTAAATTCCACCTGCTGTACAATTTTGTTTAATTCACCTATGCAAATCCAAAGACGACCCCACAACATCAATAAACAAACAACCAAACACTTAAAATGAGCATGAGATATCTAGTCTTACTACTAGATGATTGGAGTGTCGTCCCTCTCCTGGTGTGGTATGCACATCTTAGTGTTGTATATTCTTAAAATAAATCTTAATAGTTTTCTATTGAAGCTATACCTGTTTGTGGATACTTTTCATAGACCTGCACTTAACTGTCTACTATGCTCTTTTATTGGATTTGTCTATTAGCACCTTGTCAATTGAACCTTGTACCAATGCTTATTTATATAATATATATTGATCGTCATATTTCAAGATGAAATTTCAAAATGTTTTATAAGAACTCCTGTTTGTATCTTCCTTTATCTCCTCTGACATGGTGTTATAATGCTTCTTTAACAATTATTGTTATGTATCTACTATCTTTTAAAAAAATAAATAAAATTTGTATAATAAACTTTTAGGCCAATACTATCTACTATCTTTTATCCACCACCACAAATAATAAATGAGCTGAACTTGGTATTCTATCGTACTTTTTACTCTAAAATGTAGGAATCTGGCCTGAATAAGAAAGCTTCAATGATGAGGGACTAAGTCCACCACCACAAATAAAAACAAGATTAAATATAAGTGTGATCTATCTATTAGTCTAATACTTATTGCATCTTTTTATTTTAAATTATCATATTATTTCATTTTTCATACATTGTTGTTTCTTTTTTAGATATGGAACCTAAAAGGAAAAACAAAGGCAAGGGTAAGGGTGTCCCAAATAATCAGATAATCATCCCGCCCACTCAAGCATCTACCACAACTGCTGACGATGATGATGATGCTGTTGACTTCTCTTAAATTGAGTTATTGTTTTTTCTTTATTTGTTATATGTTGAACTATTTGTATTTCTGTTTATAGACTTTTTGATATTTATCTATTTTACATTTTGGACTAAAATTTATTAAGCATTTTTTAAAATTTTTCATTATTAAATATATTTACATATCTATGATTAGCTTTAAATAAAATATAAGCTTGTAAATATACTAGGAACATTCAAATTATAGAATAATTCATCAAAAAAAAATTGCCGACGGTTTTTTTCGTCCGTAAAATGTAAAAGTAGTGGTAAATTACCGACAGATTTTTTCGTCAATAATAGAAATGTAAAAGGTATACAATTTTAAAATTAAAATTTACTGATGGATTTTTCTGTAGGTAAAATTAAAAACAAAAATTTGAAAATAAAAAATAAATACTTACCGATCGAAAAATCAGTCGGTAAATTTTAGAAAAAGAAAAAATAAAAAAATTAAAATTACCGATGGGTTTTTCCGTCGATAAAAATTCAAATTTTTAAAAAAATTGAAAATTATGTAAAAAATCACCAACTGAAGAATCCGTCGGTAGCAAGAAAAATTCCGTCGGTAATTATTTCATCTTGACGATTTTGCTGACGAATTTTTATAGCTTATTATCGACGGAATTTATTTTCTTAATCCGTCGATAAAAATTTTTGACAGATTTTTTTCGCCGGTGAAAATCACTGGCTATGTTATTACCGTTTTGAAAAATCCATCGGTATTAGCTGAAAGTCCGTTGATAAAATCCGTCAGTAACAACATTATTTCTAGTAGTGCATGACAGTCCAAAACTTGCCCATTGCAAAGAGTAACAGCAGCAAGAGAGTCTGCTTTTGTACTAACCTTTGTAAAGCCCCTTCAAAGAACCAGCTCAAGACCATGAAAAATGCCCCACAGCTTCACAACGGTAATAGAACAAGAACCAAGGTTGACACTATATCCAAAAATGAAATTTCCATTAGAATCTTGAAGGATCCCACCACAGGCTGCAGCACCCTGATCTATCACTGAGTCATCTGAATTCAGGTTAACCCAACCTTCATCCGGAGGGGGTCAGTGGACATGAACGCAAAACACGTCACCAACCGAATTGCCAAGACTGGCAATGGAATTGAGAGCAAACTGATACTCCTTTGAAAAGAAAAATATAACTGCTGACTGAAAAAAATAAAAACATGAGTGTTTTTATTGGGTTCAAGTGATAAAATTTATACGTGTATTCACTATTTAAGATATAGTTTGAAGTTACAGATATATGCATATTGTTGACCAAAAACAATATGCATATTACAAAATTCAGCTACAAACTTGTTAACCCTCAACGTATTTTCCTATTTAGCTAGCAATAAAAAATAAAATTAAAGTTAAAATTAAATCTAGCAATAAAGATGTAACTAACTAAAGTTTTATGTCAAGAAAAAAAATTGAAATTTATAATTTTTATACGTTGTACAATTGAATGTAAATGTAGATTATAATTTATGTTTTCATATGTAGTATAATACAATACAGTTAAAACATCACACATTAAGTGGGTATAATATTAGAACAAGGCTCATTTGGCAATATGGCATTGCAAAATCACCAGCCAGATACATGGCTTTTGCTTAACATTTAACAAATAATGACAATGCATTATTACACAGAAATAAATAATAGTTGTACATGCTATCTGCCCCTAATGAATAGACCAAGTACAAGGGAAGACAAGCTTATAAAATTAGGAGGCTCTACTCTTGGATAGATACCAAATCACTTATTTTCTTCATTCAAGAAAGGGAAATAATATTTGAACGCATACTAAGGATGCATTCTTGACCCTCCGCCTTATCCACTATATATATGTCCATTAAAGCGTGTTGATAAGAGATTTCTCTTCAAGAAATGGATAGTCAGTATAACCAATAACCGGATCATTAGTGTAGAATGTCTGCCGGTTGTACTTGTTGAGAGGAGCATCAACTGCAAATCTCTTTGGTAAATCTGGATTAGCCAAGAACAATCGACCATATGCTATAAGATCTGCCCTGTTTTCATTCAAGGCTTTGATCCCATCTTCCCGGCCATAACCTCCTGCAGCAATAAAAGTGCCACTGAAGGCCTTTCTCATCGGTGCCAGGCCATGAGGGTGTTCAGCTTTTTGTCCAACAATTTTCATTCTTGGTTCCACCATGTGACAATACAGAATGCCATACTTGTTGAGGGCATTTGCCATATAAAGCCCCAATGCTTCGGGATTGGAGTCTTCACTTTCTGCATAGTCTATAAAAGGTGACAATCTTATTCCAACTCTTTCACCACCTATCTCATTCGCAATAGCTTCAACAATTTCCAAGACGATTCTACAACGGTTCTCAAGGGATCCACCATATTCATCTATTCTGTCATTAACTTTATCTTTCATGAACTGCTCAAGTAGGTAGCCATGAGCCCCATGGATCTCAACCCCATCAAAACCTACAATTTTCACCATCATGGGTATGTATGTATGTGTGTTACATGATTTATAAGATGTCTTAGTAGCATTTAAAGCAACAAGCAATAATCTAGTTCTGAAAGTGGATTGTTTTGAAGTCAGTGAAGTTACCAGCTTCTATAGCATTCCTTGCTGCAAGTCTAAAGTCATTGACTATACTAGGAATTTCATCTGTCCTTAGCCGCCTGGGTGGTGTGTATGGAGCTACATAAACGCCATTGTCTCGATTTTGTGGTGTGATCGACTTGTCGGTTGAAGATATTGGGGCTTGCCCATTTGGCTGATAATCTGTTCAAATAATATGGGAAATTGGCATACATTAAACATGTACATCATCATGAAGTTAAAAATTAGAATGTATAGTTACAGCCTGACATATACTCAATCACAATGATCTCAATCCTCTCCACTTTACTGCTAGTGATGTTAGGCCAAGTAATTCGATTGATGTAAAACAAAAATGTTAATAAGGGTGTGACTACTTTTGTATTTATGTTGGTCGTGACAAATTCCAGAGCCTTCAAAACCCCGGACTAACTAGGCATAGGACCATGTATGACATTGTATCCAATACATATTTTGGTAAGCAGTTTCTTCGATGGCAATAGATTATTTCAGTTGAACAGAATTCCCCCATGTATGTTTTTGCATATTGAAACATGTTAAAATGAAACTTGGATTATGTGCAAAGAAAGCTATTTTTTTCCCAGAAAAATTCTTAGAGAGAGAGCTCAAGAGTTTTGACTATTTGTCGCTCATCATAAGCGGTTAACCGCCTCAACTAACCCATTGTGAAAATAGATGCTCTCATTTGATTAGAAACAAATAAAAGAAGTCAGAAAATAATTAAATACTACCTGAAGCTGAAACCCTTCCAACATGCCAAATCTGACAAAAGAATATGCCGCCTTTGGCATGAACAGAATCTACAATGGGCTTCCATGCCTCCACTTGCTCCTTTGTCCATATGCCTGGTGTGTCCGGATACCTGCACATCACCTTACATATCACATATAATATAATTGTGATGAAACCATTTTTCTCAAAAATTTAAGTTGATCCAACAGTGTTCATTTGATTATAAAGGCTCTAATACTATATCATAAAACTATTTCTTCTGAAAGCTTGAACCAATAAGTAAAAATATATGAATGGTTTTATACTCTAATAATAATATCCTAATAAGAAAAAGATTTATTGATGAAGCAAGTACAGTGAAGTTGAGGAAACATGAATAATGGTCAACATGTGTCTTAGAAATGAAATGAAAGTACCCTTGAGCAGTGTCAGAGACACCAGTGGCTTCAGTAATGAGAAGGCCACCCTTTGTTGCTCTCTGAGAGTAATACAAGGCGGCATGAGGTTGAGGAACATTGCTGTAAGACCTCTGCCTGGTGAGTGGTGCCAACACAACCCTGAAATCACAAAATTAAGTCCAAACAAGTTGAGAATTAATGGATGCAGATCGAGCAGACAAAAAAAGGAAAAAAAAAAAAAAAGAAGAGCAAGAAATGAGTGAAGTTGAATTTCCTTAATTGATTACCTGTGGGATAAATTGAAATTGCCCATCTTGTAAGGAGTGAGAAGAGGAATAACGGGATCTATAGCATTAGAAGCCATTTGTGTGAGGTGATGCAAGACTTAGTTAGCGGTATTGATTGAATTAATATATAGCCTATGTAGTTTAAGTCGTGAGACAATATCGGGGAGAATTTGAAACGGGTATTTATAGAAGAACTGAAGAAGAGAATCAAGTGCATTCATGAATGGAGGCATAGAAGAGCTGAATCCGAAGGCTATTGACCAAAGAGTTCTCTTTTTGCACGTGAAACAGTAATCATTAGACGGAAAATGGAAATCAAATTTTGCCGTCTTTTTCCTCTCTTCTCAATATAATACTTGCACATACAATATTTTATAACATTGCTTCAGTATTTTCTCAAATTAACCTTTTTCAAATTCCTCGTGGTTTTACAATGAATTTTAACTATTTGATTTTGTTTTGCATAGTTTATCATATGCAGAAAAGCATTTCACTTTTTCAGTAATTATTTCAAAAATTTATATGTAATAAATTGATTAGTTAGCAATATTGACATTGCATAAAATTAATCTCAATTTTAATTAAAAAACAAAAGGAATCTAGTAATTTTGTAATACTCACCCATAGCAGGATTGGATGATGACCTGTGCTATTGCATAAGCATGGCCAACCGCCCGTCAGCTTTGACTCCTTTATTTTCATCACATCATTAATGTGTTCCAACTTCCAAGAGGCATTCCGCCGTATAAGTGGGCAAAACTTCTCTTCCTCCGCCAATTATATATAAATATTTTTCTCAGATCCACTAACTATATTTATCACATACTTTCAGAATTTTGTATTTATCATGGGTCCATATAAGCCTTAAATGGTCACAAATAATTGCGAGTGAAAACAGGACAAACATCGCAGCCCATGGTATATTCCCATGTGCTTCAAAAATAACAGAATAAAAATTATATCAAGAATCACTTACTACAATTCAATAATTATATCAACAAAAATATATTTTCTTCATTCTAAAATGATAATTCTTTTAGAATTTTAAATTAATTTTATTTAAAATTTTATGTTAATTTTATTTTAAATTTTAATGAAATATTATTATTCTACGTGAATTTTATCTTTATCTTTATTGACCATAAACTGACTAACACAAAGTTTTTATTTTATAATTGGATAGCTTTGCATAATCCATAATAGTGTGCTTTCCACACAAACTACACCAAATTCATAACCAGATCCTATAATCCAGTAACGTGAAAAATGCAAAAAGAATTGGAAGAAGATCTGCTGCTTGCTTTTGCTTTTTATCTTCCTGAGTCACGCATATTGTAAAATCTTAGGGTAAAATAATCGAGGCAGTCAAAGGGGGCAGCATTTGATTTTTTTTGTCGAGCAAGAAGGCACTGCAAATAAAACTATCTCTATTATTTATTGAATAATTTTACACTTTATACACTAAAGCGCACTTATTAGAGTATTCACTAAATATTCTACTCAAGCACTTATGTTTCTCACTAGCACTTGCTTTCTTGGGCATTCACTTGCTTCTCACAAGCACTAATGCAGTTACTAATGCTCACATGAGGACTTGCTGTCAATGCCTATTTATAGGCTCCTAATGTTGGTTACGATCACCAAACAAAATTAGCTAGAACTTTTCAGGTTTTCTAAAGTTCTAGAATTTTCCCTTTTTACTTTTTTTATTACATCATTAGTTAAATATCTAGTACCACTACTAAAAACTTACCTGTTAGCTGAGGATTTTGCTACGAATTTTTGTAAAAAATTCACAGGTAAGCAGGTTTCGTGTGGATTTTGTTGGAAAAAGAATCCATAGGTAATATGTTCGTGGATAATTAGTTGTTGTGGATTTTGAATTTTGCAAGTAATTAGTTGCGAATTATATCACAAGAAATATAGAAAATCCGAAACTAATTTTCATGGTCAGGTGCGTGGTTGGAAGGAATTTTGCTGCGTATTTTGCTATGAATTTTGTTCGTGATTAATATTCATAGGAAAATTTGCATATAGTTTACATAAGAAAATCCTCGAATTGTTATAAATTAAATGTCCGTTTCAAATTTATTGTCCATTAATACAATTATTTCATTTGTATTATAGGGTCTATAAATAGAGACCTTGAACAACATTGTAAAGTGTGAAAAAATAGTAGCTCTCTCTCTCATTTTTCTGATTTCTCTCATCACTTCTCTCTTTCTCTACCTATCATTTCATTACACGTTATCAGCACGATTCTACTCTTTTTTTTTTTCTTCCACGATAAGGTGATCTTTAGCTCTGGCTCTTTCAACACTTTGAGTATATGATAACTAATCTCATGTTACTGGTTATATGTGATGATGTGTTCATGCCAATATATTATACTTTGCTTTGCCAAAGTCCATGAATTTTTATTGGCCTTTAACGGCTAGACACCATCTTTTTAGATTCTTTTACTGTAGCTCTCTTTTTAGATTTTTGAGTTGGAATTTTTTATTTTATTTTGTTCGTTGACTGGTTTTTGTCCATAAAAGGACAAGTATTAACATCATTACAAAAATGAGAAAAATAAAAATGGACGCTTAGTTAAGTTGTTTCTCATATGCTATCGTGAATTTTGGATTATTCTCTCTATTTATTGGTGTTTTGAATTTTGGATTTTTCCCTGTTGTAAATAATGATGTTCGACCATTGCTATTTACATGAAATATTGATTTAGCTTTGGCAAACCATAAAATTAGGCTAGTCTATCTTTGACCATCCGACATTTTTCAGGATATATCCAGGAATGGGGAGTCACTAACACTCTTTCTTTGTTAATGTTACTAAAATTATGCCTTTAACATTTTTTTTTTCTTTTCAAATTGTAGCGTGATAGTTCTTGCATTAATATGTACACGTTAATGAGCATTACACGTTAATGAGCAATACGAAAATTTTGCACGTTATGATTTTGTTAATAATCATTTGCATATTAAATTTATATTTCTCATTAATTTTGCATTGCACAAATTTATCTTTTATTGCACGTTATACATTTGCATAATTATTGCATATTGCTCATTTATATTGCCAATCACATACTTTACGTTGTTCACGTATTTATATTGCCAATCACATCGTTTATATTGTTCACATATTTATTACTTTTACGTTACTTGTTAATTTTGTTATTTTCATTCTATTTATTCCTGTTTCATTATTATTATTATTATTATTATTATTATTATTTTTCATGCCATTCCCTGAAGTGAATGATATACATACCCAAAATAAATAAATAAAATAATCATTCCCTGAAGTGAATGAATTATTTATCCACTTATAAAGATATTTGTATATTCCCTTAAGTGAATATATCAAAAATCATTCCCTGAAGAGAATGAATTTTACCAAACATATTACCTGAAGTATGTGTTATATACAGTGTACATTCCTTTGAACAAAAACCTTTAAATTTTACATTCCCTGAAGCGAATGTAAGGATAAAATTTTTCAATATTTATAGTTGATGGATTTTATAATTTTGGGAATTATAATTTAGTCCTTATAGTTCATGTTTTATTATTTTGTTTTTTCTCTCTTTTTCTTTTTCCATCTATTGAATTCACTTTTAATATTTATTATCATTTTATGTACTAGATCACACTATGTCGAATTTGACAAAACTTGAGTTTGCTACACTCGACATAACTGGAAACAACTATTTATCATGGATTCTTGATGCTGAAATTCATTTGGAAGCTAAAGGTCTAGGAGATACAATTAAAGAAAAACAAGCATCAAGCCAAGACAAGGCTAAAGCTATGATCTTTCTATGCCATCGCCTTCATGAAGGGTTAAAGGCAGAATATTTAACTGTGAAAGATCCATTGGAGTTATGGGTCAATCTGAAGGAAAGATATGATCACCAGAAGATGGTGATTTTACCTAGAGCTCGTTTTGAATGGATGCACTTGAGATTGCAAGATTTTAAAACTGTGAATGAGTACAACTCAGTAGTCTTTAAGATAAGTTCTTAATTACGGCTATGTGGTGAAAAGATCACCGATGAGGACTTGTTGGAAAAAACATTTTCCACTTTTCATGCTTCAAATGTGCCTTTCGCAAGAAGTTAATACCGTGAAAAGGGGTTTAAAAAATACTCTGAATTGATATCTTGCCGCTTAGTAGCTGAACAAAACAACGAGCTACTAATGAAAAACCATGAAGCTCGTCCAACTGGATTTGCTCCATTCCCAGAAGTGAATGTTGCAACCCACAAATTTGAAAGCAGACAAAATCATGTTCGTGGTTGTGGTTGTGGTCGTGGTCGCGGACATGGTCGTGGTTATGGACGTGGCAACTGGTATAATAATTAGAGTAACCGCAATGGCCATTTCCCCCCTCATCACCAAAAGTGGAATAATAATTACAAGCAAGAGAAAAATAAAGGTGTTTCAAGTCATCCTTCAAAGAGCATAGAGAACTTCTGCTATCGATGTGGAATGAAAGGTCATTGGTCACGTACCTGTCGTACCCCTGAACATTTTGTGAAGCTATATCAAGCTTCAACCAAAGGGAAGAACAAAAATGTTGAGACTAATTTAACTCTTCACAATAATGAAGCTGAGGCAAATGATGTTCAGGAAAATCTGAAACCTATTGATGATGTTTTTACAGACCTCGATGACATAATCAATTTAGAAGGCTCGAAGGATACTACACATTTGGATGTATCAGATTTCTTTTGAGAACTTAGTACTAGGCACAATATATTTTTTTTCTAGTATTTCATTTTATTTTCATTTTTTTTTCTTTCTTCTCATAAGACTCATTATTGTAATTTTTTTTTTCAATTTATAATTTCTCATTGATATTTGCATTTCTATTTATAATTTCTCATTGATGTTTATTTTTTTTTTTGAAGAATAATGGATGTTTCCAAATCGTTCTCAAGATTCAACACTGACGAAGATGTAGGCCTGATTGATAGTGCAACAACACATACAATACTTAAAAATAAAACATATTTTACTTCCCTTATTATGAAAGAAGCAAATGTTAGTACAATTTCTGGTACTACAAAATTGATTGAAGGCTTTGGAAGAGCTAACATAATACTACCTAGAGGAACAAAATTTACTGTGAATAATGCTTTATTATCTACTAAGTCTCAACGAAACTTACTAAGTTTTAAAGACATTCGTCAAAATGGATATCATATTGAAACCGTAAATGAGGAGAACATTGAGTATCTCCATATTACAACCATTATTGAGGGTAAGAAATGTGTATTAGAAAAATTACCTGCTTTGTCCTCCGATTTGTACTATACAAATATAAGCACAATTGAAACTTATGATATAGTAAACCAGAAGTTTACTAACCAAAATATTTTTACTCTTTGGCATGACCGATTAGGTCATCCTGGTTCAATTATGATGCGAAGAGTTATTGAGAATTTACTTGGACATCCTCTGAAGAACCAGAAGATTCTTCAATTCAAAGAATTCTCATGTGCTGTTTGTTCTCAAGGAAAATTAATTTTAAGACCATCACCAGTTAAAATTGGGATTGAATCACCCATTTTTTTGGAACGTATTCAAGGTGATATATGTGGACCCATTCACCCACCATGTGGACCATTTAAATATTTTATGGTTTTAATAGATGCATCATTAAGATGGTCACATGTGTGTTTATTGTCAACTCATAATTTGGTATTTAAGTAGATTACTTGCTCAAATAATAAAATTAAGATCACAATTTCTAGATTATACCATCAAGGCAACTGCTTTGATAACGCTGTGAGTTTAGATCTCAAGCTTTTAACGATTATTGTATATCAACTGGAATAACAATTGAAGAGCCTGTTGCTCATGTTCATACACAAAATGGTCTAGCAGAATCCTTTATTAAACGCCTCTAATTAATAGCTAGACCAATACTTATGAGAACGAAACTCCCTGTTTCTGCATGGGGACATGCTATCTTACATGCAGCAGCACTGATACGGATAAGACCAACAAGCTATCATAAATTCTCTCCATTCCAGTTGGCTTTTGGTCAAGAGCCAAATATATCCCATCTTAGAATTTTTGCATATGCAGTTTATGTTCCAATTGCTCCACCACAATGCACAAAGATGGGACCACAAAGAAGATTGGGAATATATGTAGGATATGAATCCCCTTCTATCATATAATATCTTGAACCAATGACTGGGGATTTATTCACAGCAAGATTTTCTTATTGTCATTTTGATGAAACAGGTTTCCCAATATTAGGGGGGGAAAATAAGCAGCCGAAAAATGAAATTACATGGAAAACACTATCATTATCGCATTTAGACTCATTGTGGCAATGCTAATTAGAAGTACAAAAAGATAATTCATTTGCAAAATGTTGCAAATCAATCCCAGATGCATTTACTAACCCAAAGAGAATTACAAAATCTCATATACCACCAAGAAATGCTCCAATTAGAATTACCATTCCGTATGACAACCTCGTTAGTGCAAATGAAAGTAAACCACGTTTGAAGCGTGGTAGACCAATTGGTTCTAAGGATAAAAATCCTCGAAAAAGAAAAGGGACAATTGATGAAGATGGTCATAATATGGAGGCAACTACTCAAAAAGAGTCCCAAGACAAACCTATTGATGAAAACCTAGAAGAGGTTCAGCTACTTGAAGATGATAAAAATGAGGAGATCTCAATAAGTTATGTCACTACAAGAAAATATGGAACCTAAAACATATTGTTGTCGATAACATTTTGCGATAATGTTGCAATTGAAATAATAAAGCAAGATGAAGATCATGAGCCAAAATTTGTCACGAATGCGCATAAAGAAATGATCTGGGCCAAAATGGAAAGACGCAATTCAAGCTGAATTAACCTCGCTGGGAAAGCGTGAAGTTTTTGGACCTATAGTCAAAACACCAAGGTGTAAAGCCATGGATATAAAATGGGTTTTCGCATAAAACTAAATGAGAAAAAATGAAATTGAAAGATATAAAGCACGCACTTGTAGCACAAGGATTCTCACAAAACTTGGTGTTGACTATATGGAGACATATTCCTCACATGGATTCAATTACACTTAGATATCCGATTAGTCCTGGCAAGAAATGAAAACTAGATATGCCTAATGGATGTAGTTATAGCTACTTATATGGCTCATTGATAGTGAAATTTATATGAAAATCTCGATGGATTTAAAACACCAAGCATATAAAAATTTCTAGAAGTTTGTCTAATAAGACTTCAAAAATCTTTATACTGATTAAAAATAATCGTATTTATGTGGTACAATCGCTTTAGTCAATACTTATTAAAAGATGGGTATAAAAATGATCCAATTTGCCCATATGTTTTCATAAAAAGATTCGAATCAAAATTTGTTATAATTGCAGTATATTTGATGATTTGAATATTATTGATTCACTAAGAGATTCCAAAAATTGTGGAATACTTAAAGAGAGAATTTGAAATGAAAGATCTCGGCAAGACAAAATTTTGTCTCGGCTTACAAATTGAGCACTTGACAAATGGAATATTTGTTCATCAATCAAATTATATCGAGAAAATCCTAAAACGATTTTATATGGATAAGGCACATCCATTGAGTACTCCAATGGTTGTAAGATCACTTGATGTAAATAAGGATCCATTTCGACCTCATGAAAATAATGAAGAACTTCTTGGTCCTGAAGTACCATATCGTAGTGCTCTTGGGGCACTAATGTATCTTGCTAACAATACACGATCAGATATTGCTTTTCCCATAAATTTGTTAGCAAGGTTTAGCTCTTGTCCAACTAGAAGGCACTGGAATGGTATTAAGCATGTATTGCAATATCTTCAAGGATTCGTTGACAGGGGCTTATTTTATTCAAATGAATCTAAACATCAACTAACTGGATATGCAAATGCAGGTTTTCTATCTGATCCACATAAAGGCAGATCCCAAACAGGCTATCTATTTACTTGTGGTGGCACACCTATATCATGGCGCTCAACAAAACAAACCATAACCGCCGCTTCGTCAAATCATGCAGAGATATTAGCAATTCATGAAGCAAGTTGAGAATGTATTTGGCTTAGATCGATCACCCAACACATCGAGGAAACATGTGGCTTGCCTTCAGAAAAGGAAATACCAACAATCATGTATGAAGACAACTCTACTTGCATAAATCAATTGAAGGAAGGATATATTAAAGGAGATAGGACAAAACATATTTCACCAAAGCTCTTTTACACACATGACCTTCAATGTAATCTGATATCGATGTTCAACAAATTCGTTCAAGCGATAATTTGGCAGATTTGTTTACTAAAGCATTACCTACTTCAACATTTGAGAAGTTGGTATATAAGATTGGAATGCACAGGCTTCGAGATATTCAGTAATGTTATTATTAGGGGGAGTAATATGTGTTTACTAAAGCATTACCTACTTAACCAAGGTTTTGTCCCAAAAATGGGTTTTCCTAATAAGGTTTTTAATGAGGCAGCTTAGTATACATATTACAAAGATATATGCACTCTTTTTCCCTTCACTAAGATTTTATCCCTCAGGATTTTTCTTAGTAAGGTTTTTAATGAGGCATATAGTCTATCCCACGGACATTCAAGGGGGAGTGTTATAAATTAAATGTCCATTACAAATTTATTGTCCATTAATACAATTATTTCATTTGTATTATAGGGTCTATAAATAAAGACCTTGAATAGCATTGTAAAGTGTGAAAAATTAGTAGCTCTCTTTCTAATTTTTCTGATTTCTCTCATCACTTCTCCCTTTCTCTACCTATCATTTCATTACAAATTAAATTGTCGCAGTAAAATTCATAAGTAATGTTTGCAACAAAAGCTGTAGGTAATTAAATCCACAGCAAAATTTGTAGGTAATCCCAAATCAATTTCGAAAGTAATTGTGCAAGTGATATTCCTATCAAAATTCATATCTAATTGGCCCAACAAAATTCGCATGTAATTTATTTTGCAATAGAATCTTACTCACAAGTTGTCATGGTCTTCCAAAATTTGAATTCGCAGGTAACTGCGCAGGTAATTTTCAAGTTGATTTTGCAAGTAATTTTACATATATGTTTTGCAGTAAATTTTGTAATAATGCATCTTTCAAAGCTTGATTTTGCATGTATGTTGCACAACAAAATTAGCAAATAATAATTCTACAACAAATTTTGCAAGAAATATGAACCAAAATTTAATTAAATTCACAACAAATTTCGCAACTAACAATTTCTAATATAACTTTCATAGGAAAATTTGCAAACAAATTTAATAATTGTTCATTAAATTTGCTTCTCACCCATACCTGCCAAAATATATATACATATAAAATCTATTTCTAATAACTCACTTTTAAATAAATAAAATGTCTAATTCAAAAATGAAACATAAATTTTCTGATAATATAATAACTTCAATAGTATTATGCATTACTCAAATTAAATAAAAATTCATAAGTCATCTATCATCATATATGATTACGTACTAAGATTGATAAATATAAAGCAAAGTAATAGTTCTAATAAATGACAACTATGCATTAGAGTCTCCAGATGATCTACTATCCTCATCCTCTTCATCACTTGAATTATTTTGATTATGGGATATAGGCTTCGATTGATAAAAACTTGCTTCATAGCCTAATTTCTTCATCAATATATTTAATGTATTTCTTGTTTTATACAACTCCTTATTCATATCTTCTTTCCCCTACCTCTCTTGTTCCAATTGAGCTTGTAATGAAGCATTGAATGAATGAACTTCACTTCTTATCTTTTCCTCAATGTCTCCTGATATGGTTGTTGTTAGTGAAGTTCCTGGAGTAATAATAAAAACATATTCACAAACACGTATTTTATTGTCTTACATGGCAATTTAATAACAAAAACACATTCACAAACATGCCAAACATGAATTTCCTAGGCTATTCACAAACATGCCAAACATGAATTTCCTAGGCTATTCTTTTCGTTATGCATTTTATTGTCTTTTTGGTTTGAAACATTTTAACAAAACAACTTTCAATTTTCAAAAATGAAAATATATATATATATATATTTGAAGAATTGTATTTTGGCTTACGCTTCCTTGATCCACCCTTGTCCAATGTAACTGTCCACTACCTTTGGTGCCACTCAAAAAAAGAAAACCCCAATCACTGGAATTAAATAAAAATTGAGTCAGTCTTGTTTCAAAGAATAAATTGAAAGTAAAGTTCCATGAACTATTTATATATTGCATTATTGTTATTGTTAGTATGATTATACATATATGTATATGTTGCCAACGTGATATTGCTAATACTCTTATTGAAAACACAACAAAACGGTACAATAAAAAAAATGCCACAATAAATAGAAAAGCAATCATACATGGCCATATTAGATTATGACAAATAAGTTAAAAAGAACACTAAGTTTAACAAAAGAAATCAAGTCAAGTTTTTGTTGACTATAGCTTCTCCATATTTGATCTTTAGACACAGTAACAACTGAAAAAAGGGAATTTGGATCCTAATAACAACCCCTACACCTAACATCAACTATGAGTTTGAAACTATATTGAATAGTGCAAAAAAAGCGAGTAAACAAGGATATTAAGAATAAAAGAAAAAGATGATGATGATACCCGGGACTAATAGATATTAAAAAGCAAGTGTTGCTCACATATATTTGTTGTGGATAAATTAAGATTTCAGAACAAGCAAACATTTCTTTTTCTTTTTTCTTTTTGCGTACAAGGAGGAGTACACTAGATAAATATATGGTCATATGGGTAAAGTCCCATTAAATACAAAGCTTGACATTGAGGTATGATTGGTTTTATGATGAAGATGACCACTTCATTAACTGATTGCATGAGGAACTCTTTTGTCTTTTTTGTTTTTGTGTGTGTGAGCGCGCGAAGGGGGCGGGGTTGAAAATATACTATGCAAAGATGTGAGGAATGACTTCGAAGTAGGAGAGACACATGGTATTAAAATGGGAAAAAATAAAAGAAAGATGTAGAAGCCCACACTGATTCACGTTAGTTTTTGTGATAAAAAAAACTCCCTTTCAAAATAAATTAACTTATAATTTTGACTAATTCTGTAATTTAAATGACATCCATGTTAATTGTTACTTTGTCTTTTTCTTTATTTCCAATAAGTAATTAACAAGCTCATTAACCACAATAAGGTTAGAGCTTAAAGTACAGAAAAAGAAACATCCTACTATATAGAACTTAACACGTTCCGAACAGCTCAACACATCTAGTGACACCTATTATCACCTTAATCAACATAAAACATCTATTAGCACCTATTACAACTTGCTGCACAATTGACCACCTGTCCTCCAAATATTCATACTCGCTTGTGAGGCTCTCAAAGGAACTCCAACAGTAGCTTTACGGACTAGATATTGGACACTCATAAAATCGATGCAGTGTTGGGACTTCTGCATAAACTATCTTAATAATTTTTGTTTTTATTCCTCCGAAAAACAGCAAACACAGCAAACCTTAATGACATATTATTTTCAGAAACTTCAGTAACTATGAAGATCAGTAGTCAGTACTAGATCCTTAGTCCAAATTTGAAGTATTTCTTTGATATTCAAAGTTTGAGGGTTGAGACCTACACAGTTTAGTGTTCTAATTCCAAACTCAGCTTGTCTTCGATTATTTCCTTGTATATATAGGCTTGTCTATTGAGTGCTAACAACTCTATTTGATTTTCCTACAATAGAAAGTAGTGTTGAAGGTGGAAGTGCATGATGATAGAATTAAGATGAAAGCTATGAAGGTAGTCTCTGGCCTTTCAGGTATTGAATTGAATTTCAACAATTCTAAAGCTTTTTGGTTTTCAGATGTTTTAGATAATCAAGTAAAAGAAATTGAAAATCAAATTGGAAAGGACAAGAAAGAAGTACCCTACATTAATCCATGGGTATTGAATAGCAAATTGCAATAAAAAGCAACATGATATAGCATCAATATTGATTCCTTGATTCTTTTGAGTGAAAAGTTGAATTTGTGTTTGTGAAATTGTTGCAGGGGTTGAATCCCTCCTTATGGACATGAAGGACAAGAAAATGACCTTAACTGGGGACATTGATCTAGTTTGTGTAATGGCCTAGCTAAGGAAGTTTTGTTCCACTGAGATAGTTTTTGTTGGACCAACAAAAGAGGAAAAGAAAGAAGAACCTAAGAAAGACGATAAGAAGAAGCCAGATGACAAGAAGGATTCAGCAAAATAAAATAATGTGATTGATCCTCAAAAGTTCTATGAAACCTATGCCTATTATTATCAGATGAAGCCACGGCAATACAATCAGTATTACTATGCTAGAAGTATGGAAGAGGATCCTAATGGATGTGTCATCATCTAAGTTTTAGGAATATCAGAGAGTTGGACAATTTAATCATAAAAAAATTTGATAGCTAAGGAATATGAAGTCATGCGTACGCATCCTAAAGTCATTGTAATACTAATAAGATTATTCACAGCGATTTTGAAATAAGGAAAAGCATAAAGTGACATTATTTTGTTAGTTTTCAACCTTACCCAACCCAACAATTCTGAAATTAAAACCCACACACGCAAAACTCACATGATTTTGGGAGAGGAATGGAATCATTGCCCTTGCTTTAGCCTAGCGAGCGAGCGAACTGGTAGGTTGCTCTAGTAATTTCTATTCATAATAATAATAATAAAATAAACCTAGAAAGTTAGGAAGGCTTCATATATTATGAAAAAGGGAAAATGCATTGAGAGGAAGAGAAATAGAAACGTACACGATGTGTGGAATTGGAGAATGGCAGAGAAGAAAGAAGAGTGTACAGGGTGTGTGGTGTTGCGATGTCCGGAGGATGGCGACGACGCAGAGTTGGCGGTTCACAGTTGTGGCACATTGTGATGATGGTTCAAAGCTTCAATCATCATGTCTCAATTTTTTTCTCCTATTTCAGAAAAAATAAGGATTTGGGAGCAGATAATGTTTTGTGTGGTAAAAGCATGAGCAGAGATAGAGAACAGAGAGAGATTAAGTGAAAGGAGAAAAGCAAATACTCACACAAGAGCAGTGTCGTGGCTAACAAGCCAAACTGAATGACAGAAACTTCACCTAGTAGGTTTAGGAGAACATAAAGACCATTGCCTTTTTCACACCACTGGAATCCTTCTCCAAGTTTTTGTTTTTATTTTTATTTTTCAGAAAAAAGGACAAAATTAAAGATTTGTAATTCAATTTTAAATATTATGTTAAAAATTGAAAAAGAAATCCAACTTTTAAATAAAAGCCTACATTTTTTTAAATGATAATTTTTAAGATTTTATAAGTTTTTAAGCAACCAAATTAATGGATAGAAAATTTAATTGTTTAATCATCTAAGGATTTTGGCAGTTTATAAAATATTAATCATTAATAGTATAAATAGATTTATTTTTTATATGTATGATAATTTAATTAATATTTTTAAATAGAGAAAGAAAATGTTAATTATTTTATTTATTTTAAATATAAAAGTGATATTAGTTTAAAATATATTGATTATATTTCTCATAATATTGTGTAGATCGAGAACAGATCGATCAAGAAAAGGGAAGGGATATATTATGGTGTCATGAAGGGGACTATTCATGGTTGGTCGTGAGGTCGTGGGAAAGGCTGTGGCGTCACAGAGGTGTTTCACTATGAATTATTTTTCATCAATTAAAGAATGAAAAGTATACAGCAAGCAAGAGTAGAATGACACTAAGGCTTCACTCAAATTAATTAAAGAATATTTTTCTCATATTTAGAAAAGGGGTAAAAATAAAAAAATAATTTAAATTTAACTCCTATATGAAAAATAAATGTCCCAATTTGTCAACAAAACTAGGTTAAGTTCCCTACGACATATAGAATTATTTATAAAATATATATTTTTGTATAAATCATTTATTTTTTCATGATGTATATAACGAAATTCATTACTTTAGTTAAGTAATTTAGTATCTTAAGTGAATATTAATCATTACTAAATTAGATGAAATATTGAGATTTGACAATTGAAAATTTAAATTTAGGGACGTAGTACAAAATTATCCTAAACATCTAATTTAGCATTTATTTTACATTTAATTAAACAATGGAGTAATTTATTTGTTGTTCAATATTTTTTTTCAAATAGCTAAATTAGTAGATAAAAATTTAAATAAAAAATTCAAATATAAAATACATACCAAATAAAAATTGATAATTATATAAACAATCTATTTAATATAATAGTAAAGTTAATTAATTATAATTAATTCTCACATGCACATTTAAAAAAATTATATAAATTTTAATTTATTCTTGATCTCACTAATATAAATCTAATGGTCAACATTAACTTCTCTCGCTCTCACAATTAACCACCTCCATCATAGCTTACCCTCGATCAAATGTAATTATTTAAATATTTCTTAATTTTGTATTATATACACATCTCTAATTTAGGCATATATATGTTAGGGCATCAACGAAGACATACTTGACCAGTAATAAGTATATGAAAGTTTCGGTATGTAGTTATATATTCAATAATTAAAGTTATATATATTAAACACCAATTTTAGATTCAATAGCTAATAATTGGCTTTCTTATTTTTAATAATGTTATTTAGTAGATAGATTAAATATCTTATTAAGATTGGATAGGTATTGGCTTGAATTAATTCATCTTTTAAATAGTTCTATTATTATTATTATTATTATTATTATTATTATTATTATTTAACATTATAAATTTAATTAATTAATTTATTCTATTAGAGATTAAGTGTCCCCTTAATCTAGGGTATCTCTGCAATTCATATATTTGCATTACTCATGCAAGATATAATCATCACTACTTGTGTTTTAGATTGTTTGAGTTAGGAAAAAAAATTCTTTATATATTTGTGGGTGAAAATATCAATGATTTTTTTTGTTTGAAAATTAAATTATATAGTAAATTTGAAGATTCAAATTGATATATTGAGATTGAGATTTACGATATGAGATGCATATAAAAATTTTTTAGTTTATATAGTAATTATTAGAAATCATTTATTGAAAATCAAGAGAAAGAGAAATATTTAAGAATTAAATTAAAATAAAAATATATATAACTAATGGAGGGGCTGAAATTTTTGGGTAGAAGAATGAAAATTTGTAAAATTAACATGTAGGGCTGTCCACACACACATATATTGATCATTGATTGATTTGAAATGGCGATGTGATTTTCTAATGTTGTAAAAGAGGAATATGATTTAATGATCAAGAATTATTTGATTAAAATAAAACAAATAATTTAATATTTAATATGCATATTTATCAATTTATAAATTCCTGATTGATATGACAATAAATATGAATAAGTTAAGATTTAATTAAAATATGGCTAAAATCTTCGTTTTAATTTGATCAAATTTGGTTAAAGCAAGATTTGACTGAAATAGTATTACTTTGATTAAAACAAAATGAATCATTTAAACTAAAATCAATTTGATTTCACTTAATCAATTTTAATTTTGTTTGAATTGATTTTGTTTAAAATCATAATCAATTCTTTAATTTACTAGTATATATTATTGTATTTCTTTTATTTGTTAATCTTTAAGAGTAATTATGTTATGATACCGCAATCTTAAATGCAATAATATATTAGCAAAACATAGAGATGGGGTTCGAACCCTTAACCTTAACTTAAAAAGAAGTGCACAAACCAATTGGACAACCAAATTACATGCACTGTGTTATTACAAATAAATCCATTATAACTTGCGAGGATTTTCTTGAATTCCACACAATTAATATTTTTTCCAAAAATCAGCAGCTACATTTGCAAGAAACAAATCATAGCAAAATCTATAAAAAAGAATCCACAACTAAAATTGTAGGAAAAGAATTCGCAAGAATCCGCAACAGTTCAACTCTGTAGCAAACTCCACAGATAAATTCCCAGGTACATGATTCGCAGAAAAATGTGCGGAAAAAATTTGAAAATGAATTAGCATGAAATATTCATAAGAAAATCCACAAAAACCCAAATCCGCAGCAAAATCCACAATGTAATTTTGTAGATAAATTCACAGGAAAAATATTTGCAAAAAAATTCACAGCATTAATCCGTAACTAAGTTTGCACGAAGAATTTGCAAAAACAGTCGCAACAACCAAAATCTACAACAAAATTCGCAACAAGATTTTGCAAATAATTTCCTAGTAAACAAATTCGCAAGAAAATTCACAGCAATCAACCGCAACAAAATTCACAGCAATTTGATGTAAGAAAAGTCATAGCAACCAAAATCCTTAGTAATGTTCGCAGCAAAATGTCGCAACCTAATTCGTAGGAAAAAAATCTATAGGATAGTTTGCAGCAAATAAATTTCACAACAAAATTTGTAGTAAAAATCCACAGCTAATTTCCCAGGAAATAATGCGTAGGAAATTCCCCACAAAAGTAATTTTTTGCAACAAAATCCATAACAAAAATCCACAACAAAATTCACAAATATAGTTTTCTTTGAATTTAGTTGGGAAAATGACTTTGAATGAGCATATTGACTTTTACCCTACAAAATTACCTGCAAAAATATTTCATGTGAAAAAATTGCAGCAAATATTCGCAAGTAAAATTTTCCTGCCTTACGGAGGGAAAGTTACTTGCCCTGCAGATTTCAAATTCCATAGCAAAATATCACCCGGTTTGCTCAGCATAGGAAATTCGCAGCAAAATTCATAGGTATTACCCATAGATAAAATTCACAAAAAAATTCTGCAGGTATTTTGCATATTTTTAGCAGTGATACCTTCTAATCTAGATACTTCTTAGTAATTTAGTACCTTCACATTCTTGAAGCTTCTATGCTAGAGACTTCTAGTGTTACAATAAACTATTATAACAATACTTCTAGTCGTTTAAGTTCTTTGTAAATGTAGAAACTTCTAGATCTAGTGTTGATATTTTTCATTTTCTTCCCTCGCTCTTTTGCCTTCCATTTTGATTCTTTGTTGCTTTTCCTGTTTTGGGAGAGAGACCTCATTGTGTCTCCGTTTCTTCTTTCCCAGTCTGTAGTCTGTACCATGCATGGAATGGATTTTGGGTTTGGGGTTACTCCACTTACAACTAGTTTCCAAATGAGACAAAGCTTTCCTCTTCCGTCACTATCTTTTGCACCAAAGATGATCGAATACACACAGAAGCAAATTGTAAAAGAGTGTAACTCTGATATAGACATCTCTTATACATATATAAACACATTTGACATATGCCATGGTTTTCTCAGGGTTAAAAATAACAATCTAACTCACGAGTTTTTTTTACCCTTTTGCTTAATTTCTTGTTAAAATTTGTGGGGATTGTTATATATGTATAGATGGCTGTGCCCCACTTTTTTTAATCACAGTAATAAAGGTAATATAGTGAGATGAAACTATTCAGTATCTGTAGTTTCCACTTCCTAGTTGCCGTAGAATTTTCCAATTACAAATATAAGGTAAAAAGGTTGTAATAATTAAAAAAAAAAAATAGATTGACGAATTTGTGTCGTTTTTTTGGTAACAATTTTATTGGGGTTGGTCAACCACATTTCCCATTGTGCCAATGCTAATAAGTCGTTCATCATTATTATGTAAGCATTCTGCTGGACCTGTTTTGCTGTCCTCAAGTTTCTTGTTCCCTCATGAGCTTATATGTACTCCGGCTTACATATGTTTGTCCAGTTGTCTACGCTAGTGTGGAAAGTCCCTTTCTTTACATAATGAGGTAAAAATTTAATGTTCGCGGGTAAAATCTTGAATGCATTATTGGATCATGTTCCATGGGATGAAATCTAGGTACAAGTACAAAAATATATACAACAATTGACCAAACCTGTCTTCTCGCCCAGGCTATTGACTCCATGATGTATGCGGCTACTTAAAATTTACTATTAGATATTGGTTAATCTTTCTTCTTCTTTTTTTATGATTAGATAATCTTGGAATATTGACGACATTAATTCAGCGGAAAACAAGATCAATCAAAAAATTCCCCACAAAATCATAAAAGCTGAAGTGAACGCATGATTTGAGATTGTGACAAGATGCACAATTAATATAGCTTGCGGGTGAGGTAGTGGAAATCACCCATTTCTTCTTCCATCCATTGTACTCAAATCTCTCTGTCGCAAGACGATATCCTCCATCAACTTCCCAGCATCAACAAGCTTTCGTCTTCAGCGACCACCTGTGCCGCTGTGCAACAATAAATGCAGCAGTTGCGTTGTGTCAATTGCTAACGTTAACCCTTGTTCCTTTTTTACTTTTTTCTTTTTTTGTGGTCAGGCTTCAACGTTAACTTCAAGTCTCTCAAATGGGCCGCCCCACAAGTTATTTTGGCCTAGTCTCTCAAACCTTCTTGTAAGAGTTGTTTAGCCGGGATGGCAGGCTCAAAAGAAAAATATAATTGCTAACTTAAAAAATAAAAAAATGAGTGTTTTTATGGGGTTCAAGTGATAAAATTTATACGTGTATTCACTATTTAAGATATAGTTTAAAGTTGCAAATATATTCATATTATTGACCAAAAAAAATGCATATTACAAAATTCAGCTACAAACTTGTTAACCTTGAAAGTATTTTCCTATTTAGCTAGCAATAAAAAATAAAATTAAAGTTAAAATTCAATCTAGCAGTAAAGATATCACTAACTAAAGTTTTATGTCAAGAAAAAAAAATCGAAATTTATAATTTTTATGCGTTGTACAATTGAATGTAAATGTAGATTGTAATTTATGTTTTCGTATGTAGTATAATACATTACAGTTAAAACATCACACATCAAGTGGGTACGTATAATATTAGAACAACGGCTCATTCGGCAATATGGCATTGCAAAATCACCAGCTAGATACACGGCTTTTGCTCAACATTTAACAAATACTGACAATACAGTATTACACAGAAATAAATAATAGTTGTACATGCTATATATGTGCCCCTAATAAACCAAGCGCCAGGGAAGACAAGCTTACAAAATTAGGAGGCCCTACTCTTGGATAGATACCAAATCACTGGTTTTCTTCATTCAAGAAAGGGAAATAATATTTGAACGCATACCAAAGATGCATTCTTGACCCTCCGCCTTATATATATGTCCACCATACATGTCCATTAAAGTGCGTTCATAAGAGATTTCCCTTCAAGAAATGGATAGTCAGTATAACCAATAATTGGATCATTAGTGTAGAATGTCTGCCGATTGTACTCGTTGAGAGGAGCATCAACTGCAAATCTCTTTGGCAAATCTGGATTAGCCAAGAACAAACGACCATATGCTACAAGGTCTGCCCTGTTTTCATTCAAGGTTTTGATCCCATCTTCCCGGTCATAACCTCCTGCAGCAATAAAAGTGCCATTGAAGGCCTTTCTCATCGGTGCCAGGCCATGGGGGTGTTCAGCTTTCTGTTCAACAATTTTCATTCTTGGTTCTACCATGTGGCAGTACAGAATGCCATACTTGTTGAGGGCATTTGCCATATAAAGCCCCAATGCTTCGGGATTGGAGTCTTCACTTTCTGCATAGTCTGAAAAAGGTGACAATCTTATTCCAACTCTTTCACCACCTATCTCATTCACAACAGCTTCAACAATTTCCAAGACGATTCTACAACGGTTCTCAAGGGATCCACCATATTCATCCGTTCTGTCATTCACTTTATCTTTCATGAACTGCTCAAGTAGGTAGCCATGAGCCCCATGGATCTCAACCCCATCAAAACCTGCAATTTTCGCCATCATGGGTATGTATGTGTGTTACATGATTTATAATATGATATGTCTTAGTACTATTTTCTGAAAGTGGATTGTTCTATGATTGAAGGAATTTGAATTTTGGAAACACTTGTAAACTAAGAGGTCAGTGAAGTTACCAGCTTCTATAGCATTCCTTGCTGCAAGTCTAAAGTCATTGACTATACTAGGAATTTCATCTGTCCTTAGCCGCCTGGGTGGTGTGAAAGGAGCTACATAAACGCCCTTGTCTCGATTTCGTGGTGTGATCGACTTGTGAGTTGAAGATATTGGGGCTTGCCCATTTGGCTGATAATCTGTTCAAATGGGAAATTGGCATACATTAAGCATGCACATCGTCATGCAATTAAAAATTAGAATGTGTATAGTACAGCTTGACATATACCCAATCACAATGATCTCCAATCATCGCCACTTTACTGCTAGTGATTTTAGGCCAAGTAATTCGATTTATGTTAACAAAAAAAAAGTGTTAATAAGGGTGTGACTACTTTTGTATTTATGTTGGCGGTGACAAATTCCAGCCTTCAAAATTCCAGACTAACTAGTTATAGGACCATGTATGTCATTGTACCCAATACATATTTTGATAAGCAATTTCTTCCAGGAATTGTGGCAATGGATGGTTTAAGTTGAACAGAATTCCCCCATGTATGTTTTTGCATATTGAAACATGTCAAAATGAAACTTGGATTACGTGCAAAGAAAACTCCGTCTGCTATTTTTTTTCCTAGAAAAATTCTTAGAGAGAGCTCAAGAGTTATGAGTATTTGTCCCACATCATAAGGTGTTGACAGCCTCAACTAACCCATCGTGAAAATAGATGCTCTCATTTGATTAAAAACTAAAGGAGTCGGGAAATAAATATTACCTGAAGCTGAAACTCTTCCAACATGCCAAATCTGACAAAAGAATGTGCCACCTTTGGCATGAACAGCATCTACAATGGGCTTCCATGCCTCCACTTGCTCCTTTGTCCATATGCCTGGTGTGTCCGGATACCTGCACATCACATATAATATAATTGATATAAAACCATCTCTCTCAAAAATTGATCCAACTCTGATCATTTGATTATAAAGACTTTGATACTATGTCATAAAATCATTTCTCCCAAAAGATTAAGCTAATGGGTAGAGATATATGAATAATTTTGTAATTTGAAAATAATTTCCGAATTAGAAAATGGTCTATTGACGAAGAAAGTATAGTGAAGTTGAGGAAACATGAAGAATGGTCAACGTGTGTCTTAGAATGAAATGGAAGTACCCTTGAGCAGTGTCAGAGACACCAGTAGCTTCAGTAACGAGAAGGCCACCCTTGGTAGCTCTCTGAGAGTAATACAAGATAGCATGAGGTTGAGGAACATTGCCGTAAGACCTCTGTCTGGTGAGTGGTGCCAATACAACCCTGAAATCCCAAAATTAAGTCCAAACAAGTTGAGAATCAAAGGATGCAGATCGAGCCAAAAAAAAAAAAAAGAGCAAGGAATGAATGAAGTTGAATTTCCTTAATTGATTACCTGTGGGATAAATTGAAATTGCCCATCTTGTAAGGAGTGAGAAGAGGAATAACGGGATCTGTACCATTAGAAGCCATTTGTGTGAGGTGATACAAGACTTAGTTAGCGGTTGATTGAATCAATATATAGCCTATATATACTTTGAGTTGTGAGACAATAACGGGGGCGGGTATTTGCAGAAGAACTGAAGAAGAGAATCAAGTGCGTTCATGAATGGAGGCATAGAAGAGCTGAATCCCATGCAAGGCTATTGACCAAAGAGCAAAGAGTTCTCTTTTTGCACGTGAAACTGGAATCATTGGACGGAAAATGGAAAGCAAACTTTGCCGTCTTTTTCCTCTCTTCTCAATATAATACTTGCACATACAATGTTTTATAACATTGCTTCAGTATTTTCTCAAATTAACCATTTTCAAATTACTCATGGTTTTACGATGAATTTTACTCAGTCTGATTTTGTTTTGTATAGTTTATCATATATAGAAAAGCATTTCACTTTTATAGTAATTATTTTAAAAAATGTATATGTGATAAATTGATCAGTTAGCAATATAAAATATTTTATATTGATATTGCATAAAATTAATCTCAATTTTAATTAAAAAAAACAAAAGGAATTTAGTAGTTGGTAATACTCACCCATAGCCGGTATGGATGACGAGTGCTATTGCGTATGCATGGCCAACCGCGCGTCAGCTTTGACTCCTTTATTTTCATGACATCATTATTGTGTTCCAAGAGGTATTCCGCCGTATAAAGTGAGCAAAACTTCTCTTCCTCCACCAATTATATATAAATATTTTTCTCAGATCCACTAAATATATTTATCACATACTTTTAGAATTTTGTATTTATCATGGGTCCATATACGCCTTAAATGGTCACAAATAATTGCGGGTGAAAACAGGACAAACATTGCAGCCCATGGTATATTCTCATGTGCTTCAAAAACAACAGAATAAAAATTATATCATCACAAATATATTTTCTTCATTCTAAAATGATAATTCTCTTAGAATTTTAAATTAATTTTATTTACAATTTTTAATTTTATTTTATTTTAAATTTTAATAAAATATTGTTTATTCTACGTGAATTTTATCTTTATCTTTATTGATCATAACTATTTCACTTTTTCTTATAACTTCGCTGTCAGCTTTTTGACATTTTAATAAACTAACCAATAATCTAATATTTCATAAGTTGCAACTCTTTTTCTTTTAAAAAAATAAAAGTTATTGGATTTTTTTTCTTAATTCTTGTGTCACTGCTCTAAACGTTAAACAACAATTGTTGTGGAATGGATAAATTAGTTATAATAAAGAACATGTAAAAATATATGAAATTAAGGTGTTAAACATGAAATAAAACACATCAGAGACTTTTTCTTTGTCGGAAAATCCCTATAAATCTTTCCGCAGCCCAATGACAATGCTATTTGGGACCTTTTGCTTGGACTTGTCTCTGTCTCCTTCATATTAAAGAAAAAGAAAAAGAAAAAATAAGATGACAAGAACCACTACAACTATGTGATGTCCGCCACCGCTCCTAACATCTGATTTAGATCATTAGTCAATAAAACTAAGCTATACTTCACATATGCATATTGTTACAAATATATGCATATAGTTGACCAAAAAAAAAAAATGCATATTACAAAATTCAGCTACAAACTTGTTAACCCTCAAAGTATTTTCCTATTTAGCTAGCAATAAAACATAAAATTAAAGTTAAAATTAAATCTAGCAGTAAAGACGTAACTAACTAAAGTTTTATGTCAAGAAAAAAAATTGAAATTTATAATTTTTATACGTTGTACAATTGAATGTAAATGTAGATTATAATTTATGTTTTCATATGTAGTATGATACATTACAGTTAAAACATCACACATCAAGTGGGTATAATATTAGAACAAGGCTCATTCGGCAATATGGCATTGCAAAATCACCAGCCAGATACATGGCTTTTGCTTAACACTTAACAAATAATGACAATGCATTATTACACAGAAATAAATAATAATTGTACATGCTATGTGCCCCTAATGAATAAACCAAGTACAAGGGAAGACAAGCTTATAAAATTAGGAGGCTCTACTCTTGGATAGATACCAAATCACTTATTTTCTTCATTCAAGAAAGGGAAATAATATTTGAACGCATACTAAGGATGCATTCTGGACCCTCCGCCTTATCCACTATATATATGTCCATTAAAGTGTGTTCATAAGAGATTTCTCTTCAAGAAATGGATAGTCAGTATAACCAATAACCGGATCATTAGTGTAGAATGTCTGCCGGTTGTACTTGTTGAGAGGAGCATCAACTGCAAATCTCTTTGGCAAATCTGGATTAGCCAAGAACAATCGACCATATGCTATAAGATCTGCCCTGTTTTCATTCAAGGCTTTGATCCCATCTTCCCGGCCATAACCTCCTGCAGCAATAAAAGTGCCATTGAAGGCCTTTCTCATCGGTGCCAGGCCATGAGGGTGTTCAGCTTTTTGTCCAACAATTTTCATTCTTGGTTCCACCATGTGACAGTACAAAATGCCATACTTGTTGAGGGCATTTGCCATATAAAGCCCCAATGCTTCGGGATTGGAGTCTTCACTTTCTGCATAGTCTATAAAAGGTGACAATCTTATTCCAACTCTCTCACCACCTATCTCATTCGCAACAGCTTCAACAATTTCCAAGACGATTCTACAACGGTTCTCAAGGGATCCACCATATTCATCTATTCTGTCATTCACTTTATCTTTCATGAACTGCTCAAGTAGGTAGCCATTAGCCCCATGGATCTCAACCCCATCAAAACCTACAATTTTCACCATCATGGGTATGTATGTATGTGTGTTACATGATTTATAAGATGTCTTAGTAGCATTTAAAGCAACAAGCAATAATCTAGTTCTGAAAGTGGATTGTTTTGAAGTCAGTGAAGTTACCAGCTTCTATAGCATTCCTTGCTGCAAGTCTAAAGTCATTGACTATACTAGGAATTTCATCTGTCCTTAGCCGCCTGGGTGGTGTGTACGGAGCTACATAAACGCCATTGTCTCGATTTTGTGGTGTGATCGACTTGTCGGTTGAAGATATTGGGGCTTGCCCATTTGGCTGATAATCTGTTCAAATAATATGGGAAATTGGCATACATTAAGCATGTACATCATCATGAAGTTTAAAATTAGAATGTATAGTTATAGTCTGACATATACTCAATCACAACGATCTCAATCGTCTCCACTTTACTGCTAGTGATGTTAGGCCAAGTAATTCGATTGATATAAAACAAAAATGTTAATAAGGGTGTGACTACTTTTGTATTTATGTTGGTCGTGACAAATTCCAGCCTTCAAAACCCCGGACTAACTAGGCATAGGAGTATAGGACCATGTATGTCGTTGTATACAATACATATTTTGGTAAGCAGTTTCTTCGAGGAACGATGGCAATAGATGGTTTCAGTTGAACAGAATTCCCCCGTGTATGTTTTTGCATATTGAAACATGTCAAAATGAAACTTGGATTACATGCAAAGAAAGCTATTTTTTTCCCAGAAAAATTCTTAGAGAGTGCTCAAGACTTTTGACTATCTGTCCCTCATCACAAGGTGTTGACCCCTCAACTAACCCATTGTGAAAATAGATGCTCTCATTTGATTAGAAACAAACAAAAGGAGTCAGAAAATAATTAAATACTACCTGAAGCTGAAACCCTTCCAACATGCCAAATCTGACAAAAGAATATGCCACCTTTGGCATGAACAGAATCTACAATGGGCTTCCATGCCTCCACTTGCTCCTTTGTCCATATGCCTGGTGTGTCCGGATACCTGCACATCACCTCACATATCACATAAAATATAATTGTAATGAAAGCATTTTTCTCAAAAATTTAAATTGATCCAATAGTGATCATTTGATTATAAAGGCTCTAATACTATATTATAAAACCATTTCTTCTAAAAGCCTGAACCAATAAGTAAAAATATATAAATAATTTTATACTCTAATAATAATATCCTAATAAGAAAAAGATTTATTGATGAAGCAAGTACAGCGAAGTTGAGGAAACATGAATAATGGTCAACGTGTGTCTTAGAAATGAAATGAAAGTACCCTTGAGCAGTGTCAGAGACACCAGTGGCTTCAGTAATGAGAAGGCCACCCTTGGTAGCTCTCTGAGAGTAATACAAGGCGGCATGAGGTTGAGGAGCATTGCCGTAAGACCTCTGCCTGGTGAGTGGTGCCAATACAACCCTGAAATCACAAAATTAAGTCCAAACAAGTTGAGAATTAATGGATGCAGATCGAGCAGACAAAAAAAGAAAGAAAAAAAAAAAGAAGAGCAAGAAATGAATGAAGTTGAATTTGCTTAATTGATTACCTGTGGGATAAATTGAAATTGCCCATTTTGTAAGGAGTGAGAAGAGGAATAACGGGATCTATACCATTAGAAGCCATTTGTGTGAGGTGATGCAAGACTTAGTTAGCGGTATTGATTGAATTAATATATAGCCTATGTACTTTAAGTCGTGAGACAATATCAGGGGGAATTTGAAACGGGTATTTATAGAAGAACTGAAGAAGAGAATCAAGTGCATTCATGAATGGAGGCATAGAAGCGCTGTATCCGAAGGCTATTGACCAAAGAGTTCTCTTTTTGCACGTGAAACACTAATCATTGGACGGAAAATGCAAATAAAATAATGCCGTCTTTTTCCTCTCTTCTCAATATAATGCTTGCACATACAATATTACATAACATTGCTTCAATATTTTCTCAAATTAACCTTTTTCAAATTCACTTTTATAGTAATTATTTTAAAAAATGTATATGTGATAAATTGATTAGTTAGCAATATAAAATATTTTATATTGACATTGCATAAAATTAATCTCAATTTTAATTAAAAAAACAAAAGGAATCTAGCGGTTGGTAATACTCACCCATATGGATGACGTGTGCTATTGCATATGCATGGCCCACTGCCCGTCAGCTTTGACTCCTTTATTTTCATTTTATCATAATTGTGTTCCAAGATGCGTTCCGCCATATTAAGTGAGCAAAACATTTCTTCCTCCACCAATTATATATAAATATTTTTCTCAGATAATTTATCACATACTTTCGGAATTTTGTATTTATCATGGGTCCATATAAGCCTTAAATGGTCACAAATAATTGCTAGTGAAAACAGGACAACCATCGCAGCCCATGTTATATTCTCACGTGCTTCAAAAACAACAGAATAAAAATTATATCATGAATCACTTAATACAATATTTCAATAATTATATCATCAAAAATATATTTTCTTCGTTCTAAAATGATAATTCTTTTAGAATTTTAAATTAATTTTATTTAAAAAATTTTAAGTTAATTTATTTTAAAATTTAATAAAATATTATTTATTATGGGGTTGGTTTTTCTGAAGCTTACTTTCCTTGGATTATCAGAAAGTTTCGAATTACTTGTGTTTGATACCAACAAAACTTTGCTAAATTGGTATTGTTTTGACTTGTCATTTTTATCTTTTATTGACTGTTATTCTAGTTTATGATATGATGCATTGCTGCATTGGGTTTGATCCCTGTAATCAACATGCTAGTGAAAAATTATTAGTTGTTTACTATTGTTTGGGTATCATAATTGTTTACCCTCACCCAATTGGTATTTAGGACACTGCAATGTCTCTAGAGGCTGTAACACTCATTCATACAGAAACTAATTATATAATTTTATACATGAAGCACAACGGTTTACATTAAGTAAAAAGATTACAAACATAAGGTTCTAGCACGACAACTTAATGTCATTAGGTACAAACTGAATATTTCTACAAAATTGTAACATAAAATCAAACATTAATTAAACATAAATCCATAAACTTATAGCAGCTGCCTTCCATTCGATGCTACTTGGTTAATCTGAAACCACCAGAAATAAAATAAAGAAAAATGAGAATTTAAGAAAATTCTCAGTAGAAATGAATGGTTTTAAAATAGTTGAACTATGGTTGGTTTCAGCCGTGTCTGCACGGAAAATACACATGGTTACAATAACATTGTATGAACATAAGCATTTTTCATATAAAATATGTCGTGTATAACATGTCATACAAATTTTATTAAATCCGTAATTTCTTTACTTTAATTTCTCTTTCATTTGTTTGTTTGTCTCACACATAGTTGAAGGCCTTAACTTAGGGAATTCCCATTCTTTATTCTTTACATCGTGACGACAAAGCAAACCTCTTACGCCATTCTAACCAAGGCAGGTAACATAAAAGGATTTCATGTACATCCCTCTGCCTTATCTTGTGGTTAGCGGCAAGTTTTAATTAATTATATTAATTTAATATTTATTGTACATAATTTCATAATAAGGAAATCATACAATTAATCTATAATAGGAGCTCATAAATTAATTTAAATAGTGAAACATCAATGCATAACATTTATAAATTTATGTATAAATAAATTGAACTAAATAAATCAATACCTTAATAAAATTTATTAACCCATAGAGTTGTCAATTTAGTTATTAATATAAACATTGACAACTCAAATTAATATATTATTATATAAATAATATAATAAATAGCAATGTAAATAAAAAGGAACAATTCGCATAAAAATAAAGAAACATTAAATAAATAAAGAAATCGGAACGGCGGTAGTCCGCACTGGACCGATAGGGAGAGAAGAGAATATTTATAATTTAGTGATAAAAAGAAACCGGAGCGCGGTGAACCGACGGGACCGGTAAGGAGAGAAGGGAATTTTATTAATATTATTTTAACCAATATTCAATTCCATAATTATAAAAGAATAACAATAATAAACAACAATGAGTATCTGTAATGTAAAATGACAGCATATAAAATAAGTAATAGTAATAATAATTGTAACCATAGTTTTATTTTGCATAAATCAATTCATTCCTACCTTTAAATTGGCTGGCAGATGAAAATTATGTGGACTAGTTGAACTTTATATACTAACCTTACTTTTTCTCTTTCTCTCTCTTTTTTTTTTTTTCTCTTTCTCTTCTCTCTCCTCTCTCCTCTCTCCTCGTCACTCTCTGCCTCTCTTACGCTCTCTCTCACTTTTTCTTTTCTTTTCTTTCCTTTGTGCTCACATACACACACTGCGCACACACAACACATATTTATATTCAACGCACGCCAACAGAAATTTCGTTTCTGTGGTGCGTTTTTGTGGGTAAGTGGCGGTGCCTGTGTGCGCCGCCCACCATTTTATATATATATATATTGTATACATTATTTTTCTTGTACAAAAATTATACACCTTAATTATTAATACTTAACATATTATTACCTATTACTCTTAATAAATTTTATTCTTAACTTAGTATAATATATTTTGAGTTTATTACTAACAATTTATGCTTTCACTTTAAACAATTAATATCTGTATTTTAAAATTTTCATCTAATAGATATAAAATTATTAAGTAAGGCCAATAAAATATTTGAATTTGATACATGACTTAAAATTGTTACACACAAACTATTTTATTTTATCATCATTATTATTTTTATTATTATTAAAAAAAAGGGATGTTACAATTCTCCCCTCCTTTTTGGAATTTTGCCCCCAAAATTCACTGACCTGTTTGGTATAATTTTGGATAGGTCTTCTTAATCTCATCTTCTAGTTCCCACGTTGCCTCTTCAGGTGATAACCCTTTCCAAACCACTTTGACCAAAGGGATTTCTTTTCCCCTTAAGTTTTTGACAGATCTATCTATGATTTGCATTGGTTTAGCCTCATACGTTAAATTATCTCTTACTTGCATTGTCTCATATTCTATGATGTGTGAAGGGTCAAAACAATACTTTCTGAGCTGAGAGACATGAAAGACATTATGAAGATTTGAAAGATTGGGAGGAAGTGCAATTTGATATGCAACCGATCCTATTCTTTTAAGAATTTGGAATGGACCAACGAATTTTGGGCTTAACTTTTTAGATTTAAGGACTCTACCAACTCCAGTAGTGGGAGTGACTCTAAGGAAGACATGGTCCCCTTCTTTAAATGCTAAAGGTCTCCTTCTTTTGTCAGCATAACTTTTCTGTCTACTCTGTGCAGTGAGTAACTTTTTCCTAATGAACTTAATCTTTTCTGTGGTTTGTTGTACTATATCAGGTCCTAGTAAACTCTTTTCTCCTACTTCAAACCAACACAGAGGTGACCTACACTTTCTACCATATAGAGCTTCAAATGGAGCCATGCCTATGTTTGAATGATAACTATTATTGTAGGCAAACTCTATTAAAGGTAGATGAGTATCCCAACTTCCTCGCAATTCTAGCACACAGGCTCTAAGCATATCTTCCAAGGTTTGGATAGTTCTCTCAGTCTGACCATCTGTTTGAGGGTGGTAAGCCGTACTAAAACGAAGTTTAGTACCTAAGGCATCTTGTAAGGCTACCCAAAACTTTGAGGTAAATCTAGGATCTCTGTCTGAGACTATGCTAGTTGGAACCCCATGTAACCTTACAATTTCCTGGATGTAGCTTTGAGCTAACCTATACAATGGGCAACTAATCTTCATTGGCAGGATATGGGTGGATTTGGTTAACCTATCAACAATTACCCATGCAACATCATAGCCTGAAGGAGTTCTTGGTAATCCTACAACAAAATCCATTGATATGCTATCCCATTTCCATTCAGAATGTCTAGAGGTCAGTAACAACCCTGCAGGTTTTTGGTGTTCTATCTTAACCTTTTGACAAATAAGACACTTAGCTACAAAATTAGCTATGTCTCTTTTCATGCCATTCCACCAAAACCATTTCTTGAGGTCTTGGTACATCTTTGTTGTTCCTGGATGCATGGTGAATGTACTACAATGTGCCTCTGCTAAAATTTGATTTCTCAATTCATCATTATTAGGCGCACATAACCTTCCCTCATACATTATAGCTTCCCTTTCATCAAGTTGGAAATGCTCAAGTTTTTCTACTTGAATCTTGCTTTTGAGGGACTTTAGAAATTCATCACTGTCTTGGGCATTCCTGACTTGATCATTCAAATGAGATTCTATTCTAAGTTCATTAGCATATAAGCAAAAG
This sequence comes from Dalbergia cultrata, assembly GCA_031216105.1. Lineage (NCBI taxonomy): Eukaryota > Viridiplantae > Streptophyta > Magnoliopsida > Fabales > Fabaceae > Dalbergia > Dalbergia cultrata. The sequence goes on from CM062344.1 coordinate 13,017,098, forward strand.
GGTTGTAGAGACACTGAAATTTTCAAATTCCTAAATTCCTCCAGTAACTTATGCTCTTCCATCATCATCAAAGACATATGCAAGGACTTTCTGCTCAAGGCATCAGCTACAACATTAGCTTTGCCAGCATGATATTTTAATTCAAAATCATAGTCCTTCAAAAATTCAACCCATCTTCTTTATCTTATGTTCAATTCCTTCTGATCAAAAAGATATTTCAAACTCTTATGGTCACTATAAACCTCAAACTTTACCCCATATAAATAATGTCTCCAAATTTTCAAGGCAAATACTACAGCAGCTAATTCTAGGTCATGGGTTGGGTAGTTCTCTTCATGAGACCTAAGTTGCCTAGAAGCATAAGCCACAACTCTACCTTCTTGCATCAAAACACAACCTAGTCCTTTCTTGGATGCATCACAATATACTACAAAGTTTTTCCTAGGGTCTGGAATTATTAACACTGGGGTAGAGGTAAGCCTATCTTTCAATTCTTGAAAGCTAGTTTCACAAGTCGAGTTCCATTCAAAGGCTTGGTTTTTCCTAGTTAACCTAGTCAATGGTAAAACTAGTTGGGAAAATCCTTTAATGAACATCCTGTAATAACCAGCTAATCCAAGAAAACTCCTAATCTCAGTGACTGTTTTTGGCCTTTCCCAATGAACTACGGCTTCAACCTTGCTTGGATCTACAGCCACCCCTCCTTGAGTGATCACATGACCTAAAAACTTTACCTCCTGCATCCAAAACTCACATTTTTCTAGCTTAGCATACAACTGCTTGTCCTTCAAAGTTTGCAACACTATTCTAAGATGTTGTTCATGTTCCTCCTTAGTCTTTGAATAGATAAGAATATCATCTATAAATACTACCACAAATTTGTCAAGATAAGGCCTAAAAATCCTATTCATGTAATCCATAAATACTGCAGGAGCATTGGTAAGTCCAAAAGGCATCACAAGATATTCATAGTGACCATACCTAGTCCTAAAGGCTGTCTTAGATATATCTTCTTGCTTTACTCTTATTTGATGATATCCTGATCTCAAATCGATTTTTGAAAAAATTGATGCTCCTAAAAGTTAATCTAATAAGTCATCTATTCTAGGGAGTGGGTACTTATTTTTAATTGTAACCTTATTCAACTGCCTATAATCTATACACAACCTCATGCTCCCATCCTTTTTCTTGACCAGCAAAACTGGTGCACCCCATGGTGATACACTAGGCCTGATGAATCCTTTGGATAACAAATCCTCAATTTGTTTCTTAAGTTCATTAAGCTCTAGAAGTGGCATTCTATAAGGTGCAAAGGATAGAGGTCCTGTTCCAGGTATTAAATCAATGGAGAACTCAACTTCTCTTTCTGGTGGCAGGTTTACTATATCATTGGGAAACACTTCTGGGAAGTCTCTCACTAAAGGTATGCTGTTTATATGTTTTTCAACCTCAGTATTTAAAGAATAAAGGGGGATCCCTTGAACTTCATCCAAGAGACACTTCTCTACTTGAGTGGCATTTAGGGAAAGGTGTCAAAGGAATTTTGTTTTTCGACTGGGTCATTGTAAAAGTAAGCAAGCTTTTTGGGACAATATAGAAGAATATTATTAGAAGACATCCAGTCCATTCCAATTATGATATCAACACCAGACAAAGGTAAACAAACAAGATCAATAATAAAAGGTATTCCTTTAATTAAAATGGGACAGTGTAAATAGGCATAAGAGGTGGAAACTTTTTCTCCTGTGGGAGTGGAAACTAACAGATTAAAAGGCAAATAAGATAGAGACAATTTTAACTTCTTGACGCAGTCAATAGATATGAAGGAATGTGTAGCTCCTGAGTCAAACAATGCAATTAAGGGATAATTTTTTATGAAACATATACCTTTGATCATCTTAGAAGAATGATCTGCCTCTTCACCATTAAGAGTAAATACTCTCCCTTTATTTTGTGGTCTTGGTGTAAGGCTATTCAATGGTTTCCCATTGGTGCAGTCCTTGATATAGTGTCCTGGCTTTCCGCATCGATAACAAACATTTTGTCCAAAAAGGCAAGGTTTGGACCCATGAGATTTTCCACACTTACTACATGTAGATAAAGGTTCCCTAGTCAGAAATTGTTTTCCCTTCCCTGGGTTCACTCCACTCTTAAAATTATTTTTCTTTTGAGCTTCCATCATCCTTTTTCTTTTGAGAAAATTTTGCCTTTCTTTTTCTGACTCTAGGTCTAGGTAGCTTTTTTCGGCTATCCTACATTTATTGACTAGAGTGGCATAGTCTTTAATCTCTAGGGTGGACACCTTGTCTCTAATCTCAGGCCTTAGACCTAATTCAAATTTTGTTGCCTTCCATCGCCCATCCGGATTACCTTTCAGGTAAGAGGAAAATTTGGAAAGTTCATCGAATCTAGCCACATACTGACCTATGGTCAAATTCCCCTGCTTGAGTTGTATAAACTCAGCTTCTTTCTCATCCTTAACATTATCAGGGAAATACTTATCAAAGAAAGTGGTCAGAAATATCTCCCAAGAAATTTCAGTTTTGCTAGACTCTAACAGACTTTTGGCACCCCTCCACCAATGCTCTGCTTCCCCTTCTAACATATAGGTAGCAAAGACTACTTTTTGCATATTTGTACATCCCAAAACACTAAAAATCTTTTCAAGTTGCATGACCCATTTTTCAGCAAGAATTGGGTCATATTCCCCATGGAATGAAGGTGGTGAGGCTTTCCTAAACTCTGATAGCCCATGGTAGTTGTGATTAGTTACTAGTGTTCCCCCAATAAGGTTTCCACTATTTTCCCCATTATGATGATTATTCCTATGTTGAGTCTCTTGCATTTGTTGAAAAAGCATCCTATTTGCTTCTATCTGGGCTTTGACAGCTTCAGCTAGACTCATCATGGCTCCCATCATCCCTGATGGAGTGACATTTGGTGCACTCTGATCTTCTGGGATTTCTTGATCTCCTGATGCCATATAGTCCTACAAGTGCATAAACAACCCAATATTGAGTTGATCAGGCTCAATATTGTATATTTAGTGCATTGAGAATACTATAAGGCATGCAGAGAGAAACTAGGGCCATGATATGCAAATAAAAGAGACTCAATCTACATATAACTTCTATAATAGCCAGAGATAGCAGGCTCGATACCATAAATGTAACACTCTGCTCGCATGAAACTAATTATATAATTTTATACATGAAGCACAACGGTTTACATTAAGTAAAAAGATTACAAACATAAGGTTCTAGCACGACAACTTAATGTCATTAGGTACAAACTGAATATTTCTACAAAATTGTAACATAAAATCAAACATTAATTAAACATAAATCCATAAACTTATAGCAGCTGCCTTCCATTCGATGCTACTTGGTTAATTTGAAACCACCAGAAATAAAATAAAGAAAAATGAGAATTTAAGAAAATTCTCAGTAGAAATGAATGGTTTTAAAATAGTTGAACTATGGTTGGTTTCAAATTGGTCTGCACGGAAAATACACATGGTTACAATAACATTGTATGAACATAAGCATTTTTCATATAAAATATGCCATGTATAACATGTCATACAAATCTTATTAAATCCGTAATTTCTTTACTTTAATTTCTCTTTCATTTGTTTGTTTGTCTCACACATAGTTGAAGGCCTTAACTTAGGGAATTCTCATTCTTTATTCTTTACATCGTGACGACAAAACAAACCTCTTACGCCATTCTAACCAAGGCAGATAACATAAAAGGATTTCATGTACATCCCTCTGCCTTATCTTGTGGTTAGCGGCAAGTTTTAATTAATTATATTAATTTAATATTTATTGTACATAATTTCATAATAAGGAAATCATACAATTAATCTATAATAGGAGCTCATAAATTAATTTAAATAGTGAAACATCAATGCATAACATTTATAAATTTATGTATAAATAAATTGAACTAAATAAATCAATACCTTAATAAAATTTATTAACCCATAGAGTTGTCAATTTAGTTATTAATATAAACATTGACAACTCAAATTAATATATTATTATATAAATAATATAATAAATAGCAATATAAATAAAAAGGAACAATTCACATAAAAATAAAGAAACATTAAAATAAATAAAGAAATCGGAACGGTGGTAGTCCGCACTGGACCGATAGGGAGAGAAGAGAATATTTATAATTTAGTGATAAAAAGAAACCGGAACGCGGTGAACCGACGGGACCGGTAAGGAGAGAAGGGAATTTTATTAATATTATTTTAACCAATATTCAATTCCATAATTATAAAAGAATAACAATAATAAACAACAATGAGTATCTGTAATGTAAAATGACAGCATATAAAATAAGTAATAGTAATAATAATTGTAACCATAGTTTTATTTTGCATAAATCAATTCATTCCTACCTTTAAATTGGCTGGCAGATGAAAATTATGTGGACTAGTTGAACTTTATATACTAACCTTACTTTTTCTCTTTCTCTCTTTTTTTTTTTCTCTCTTTCTCTTCTCTCTCCTCTCTCCTCGTCACTCTCTGCCTCTCTTACGCTCTCTCTCACTTTTTCTTTCCTTTTCTTTCCTTTGTGCTCACATACACACACTGCGCACACACAACACATATTTATATTCAACGCATGCCAACAGAAATTTCTGCTTGTGGTGCTTTTTGGGTAAGTGGCGGTGCTGTAAAGGCTACCATTTTATATATATATATATATATATATATATATTGATATTGTATACATTATTTTTCTTGTACAAAAATTATACACCTTAATTATTAATACTTAACATATTATTACCTATTACTCTTAATAAATTTTATTCTTAACTTAGTATAATATATTTTGAGTTTATTACTAACAATTTATGCTTTCACTTTAAACAATTAATATCTGTATTTTAAAATTTTCATCTAATAGATATAAAATTATTAAGTAAGGCCAATAAAATATTTGAATTTGATACATGACTTAAAATTGTTACACACAAACTATTTTATTTTATCATCATTATTATTTTTATTATTATTAAAAAAAAGGGATGTTACAGAGGCAATAGGAATTGTTCTAGTATCATAATCTTCATGACTTTGGTTTTTGTCTCTAGATGCAATAGGAATTGTTCTTTTATGAGTTTCTTTGATATATATTTTGGTTTTTGTCTATAATTGGTGAAGGCTATAAATGAAGGATCTCCTAATATGGAATTTTGTTTATTCTTTTACTTGTTGACTAGTTAGGATTGGTATTGTTGAGTGAAAGAGTACAATATATGCATGCTAATGTTGTTATTGTGATGCTATCATGAAGGGCTGGTAATGTTATGTTGCTATTATGCTGGCTTTGTCCTTGTGCTGCTGTCAACTTGGTCCTGCTGTCATGAAAGACTATTTTACTGGTTTTCTTTTGATGGTGATCTTGTGCTGCTGTTTTGCTTATGACTCAACAAAATTATGAGCTATTGGGATTGTATTGTCATACTGTTATGAGTGGCATCCTTTGCCTTTTTTACCTTTTACTTTTGTTCTTATGAATATATTGATGCATACTTAGCTTGTTTGACTTGATGGATGTTTTAATATGCAAGATTTTTTTTTTCAGACTATAGATCAAATTGATTTTAAATATTAAGCTTTCAATATCAAAGCTTTATGGTCCAATTTGGGGCCTCATGAAGTCAGGTGATGCGTACTCCCATCATGGGTTTCCTCGTTATTAGTAAGTAAAAAAGCCTTGAATTTGTCTACATACTTTCTGCGCTAGAAGTCTCAATTGTGAACTACTTGTTGGCTTGATGAGAAAGATCAACAAGGTTGAAGTGAGATTGGAACAATTTATGTCATGTCATGTAGTAACCGTACAGCTATACCAAAAGAATCATTGGGTGGAGGTTCTTTTTATTTTCCTTTTACGTGTTGGAGCCAAGAACTTCTTCTCATGCATGTTGCAATTGATTAGAAGGTCTTATCAAACTCAAGAATCTTGTGCTTGTGAAATTTAGATATTGTGTAAACTTTCTTTTTCTTTTTCTTTTTCTTTTTTTCCTCAAGCCTTAGACAATATTTTATGAAGTCATTCCTTGAATATAAATTCATCTTATGATGAAAAAAAATATAAATTATCACCACAAATTTTAATCATGATTTTTAAGATCAGCTTGACCACCTTATCAAATCGTGCTAAAAGTAAAGGAATCAAATTATTAGCCACTTTCCTTGAAATTGGGTACTTCCTGTATCTAAACTTTGGGTCATTTTTAATTTTTGTGGAAGTAGAAGATAAAAAAAAAGGGCATGGAAGAGATAGAGATAAAAGAATATGATGATGATAGAGTGATAATAATGGAGGTAACAGGTTGCGATTTGGTATAGCACTATGTTGGTTTGGTTTTTGTTGGGAAAAAAAGGATGCCCTTTAAAATCAATAAGCCAAGCATGTTTTCAGTAATTTTATATATATTCCATGTTTGGTTGCCCATTTAGAGTGTTTCCACATGAAGTTCCCTGCTAAATCAAGCAGGATTAATTATAATTTCCACAACATGTATTCTTACCATGAGACAAAGTATTGTGACATTGTTTCTTGAATATATATACATATATATACACAAAGCTTACCATCCATCATTATATATCGAGCCATGCAGTGACTGGGGGATATGGAACTCCTCCTCCATTCGAGATGAACTCCAAATTTCAGGGTGGAAAAGTGATTTATTCTAAGGATTCCTGATTACTAGGAGCTTTGAGCCAGAAATGATGAAACAATCAAGGACACTACATACATCTCTATAGGAAATGGAGATCATAGGAAACAATGTCCCTTGATGACATTACCTGCATTCCCCTTGATGCTATGAAGAAAAAAACAAAACTTTGTTAACGATGGAGCTATATCACAATTCACAACAGATAAATGAAATACAAAAAGGAAAGAAATAATTGAACAAAGGATGCTTAGTGTACTAGAGTCTGACTTGAAAAGCCATGCCTTGTCAATGTTGGGAATACTTGTGAATTCCTAAAGCAAGTTAGACATATATGCAAAATCTCCCACAATGGTTGCACTCATGCCCAGTGGCATTTAATTTCCATGGCTGAATGAAACAACAAACTGGCCTCTCCCTTCTGAAACAAAATTATGAAAATGCTCATATCATGTGCTACACACACACAAACACACCCATATATAAAGGAAACAATCAAGTACTCACTCCTAATAATGCAAAAGCAAACAACATACCTAATCATATATGTTTTCCAATCAATAGTAGGCAAATACTATATCCATGGGATATTGACTATCACGTAATTCACAAGAAATGCATTAATAATTTATGATAGCTCTGATTGTAAACAGGATGGCTACTGGCAAACTTCTATGCTGGAAATGCAACCAAGTTAAGTACATAATTAGATGAACTTTCAAGGTTCAGTTTCTCCACTCAAATGAAGTTGCTAGTGGCTACATATAAGCAAACCAAAATCGCACTTGGCATTAAATTAAGTTGCTAGTGGCTAATGTCAACAAATTTAATAATAACACTGTTACCAATTTTTTTTTTTAATAATAACACCATCAAGCTATCATCATTCCTCTAGTACACTCGGATGTGAATGCCAATGCAGATTTGCATGCATATGCTGTCATTAGTTTTTACAACTTCTATGAAAACCATTTAATTAATTATTGAATAATTTTGTTGTTACATATACTTCTATACAACATGCACAAACTTGACTACAAACTAATTTAAATACTTTATTGAAAAAGAAAAGGTTAAAGAAAACATATTGGTTCCAAATCTAGTTGAAGCTAGAGAAGCAAGAGTAAACAAGAAAGAACAGCAGAAGCATTCTATGCCTTATAGAACTAGACTAGGAGTGTACTTAAATTGCTTCCTTATTCAATGATGACAATGCCAGGACATGCTCTATTATATAACACAATGTGCTTATAAGTTGCAAAAGGACATGAAATGATCATTACTTTGGTTTGAAACATGGGGGAACATTGACTGATACTGCCTGCCTAAACTATAGTTCATGAGCAAGCCAAAAAGACAATTCAACTTTTGAACTAGTTTCAATATGAAAATCAAACATTCTAATGTCAGTTAAAATTTCACTGTTTCACTAACTAGTGATCTGTTGCCACTGCCAGTGATTATTACGTTCCGAAATACATAAGCCAATATCAAAGGCTCTTACAAAGTCAGTTTTAGAACTGGGATCTATACCCACTCTAGATGCCGTGTTCTGAAATATAACTGATATAATCTGTGACCATATCATAAGAAGTCAAGTGGCATTTTATCTTCATTGTGGTTACCACGAACTGATTCTGTTATAAACTAGCAATAAGTTGAAGCATCATCAGCCACATAACATTTAAGTGCAATCAAACAACTACAACAAAACATTCCCACTACTTTCAAAATTTACCCTCAAATAAAAACACTTATCCCTCATTTAGCCTGAGATGTATCAACTGGAACGTAGAAGCATTTACTTATATAACAAATTGAAGAGTTGAAGTATACTTCTTCCTCCGTGATAATATCATCAATATTATAATACATTGCCATCCTACTCTAAAACTTGTTGTTGTTACCACTTTCTGTTTAACTCATCTAAAGAGACAACTGCATTATACATAGAAACTTTGAGCTTAGGACATTTCATCACATGAAAAAAAAGGAACTTTGAAACTTAACGACACTGGTTAGAAAAACCAAAATATAAAGCCAACAAAAACCAATTACCAAATAAACTTAAATATATTTTAGGGAACTTAATTTGCTAGCATTAGTATACAGTAACAAAATGAAACTTCATCAATGTGAGTTACAATGTGAAAGAAAATGGAGAAAATAGAGGAAGAGAGAATTTCTTATCATGAAAGAATGAGAGAGATGATTACACTTGACTTGAGTTACAATGTGACTTGTCTAATATGGGTATTGACAAGCAGGCCAGAAAGTACTTGAACCATCCACCCCTATCATCATACCTGCAAAATAATTAAGGGATTGGAATCAAGCTCAGAATGGGGAAAGAAAATTGTATCCTAAATAGGACAGAGGGAATTGATACCAGATTCCTTTCCAAATGTTGGCTAGCTCCTCTTATATCACCCACGAAACCTTGCCAAGCCCCAAAATCATTGATCACGAAACCTCCATGGAACCCTTGACACATTCGAGCCTTGCCATCTAGGAAATGAAGAGTAGGTTGACAACATCCTTAGCCCTGTTCCTGGCGATGACTTCATCTCGATCAATTGATCAGCCTTGCCATGAGCGGAGGAGTGAGTGACGATTGCAACCGAAAATTGAATAGGTGTCGTTATCAGGGTCGATCATGGGGAGCCTTGAACCACATCTACTTCCGGTTCATTTCCTCCTTCTCCAATCGAAAAATACTAGGAGGGCTTGTTAGCAAAAATAAATATTTCATGAACTAAATACCAATTTTAGGATTAAAAAATAGCGAACTACATATCCACCATTAGATTTTACTAAAATCCAATCCAAGGGCTTAAACAGGCGGCTTATGTAATGGTCCAAGAGTAGTGGGGGACCAAATTATCCTTCACCCTCCAACTATGTGATGTCTGCCACCACTCCTAACATCTGATTTAGATCATTATTCAATAAAGGTAAGCTATACTTCACATATGATTGTGACACACTATATTAGATCTTATGATACACCAAGGTATCATTGGGACTGCGGAAAAATTCTTTATACTCAAATCATGCATGAAAACGCATCCACAAAATAAGTGAATTAAGAAAATTAAGAAACTTAAATTCAACACATCTCGAATAATGTTGAGTACAAAAATTTTATGAATTTAATTTCTATTCATTGACATTATCATCTAATCAAATTATTTCAATTGAATGACTTTGCAAGTAGTGATTGTGATGTAAGAATATGTGGACTTGTATATAATTGTATGTTATATGTTATTATAAAGTTTAGCCCAAATTAAAGTTTGACCTAAATCATCTTGTTTAGTATGGGGTCATTATGTGTAGGTACCATATTACTCAATTAGTAATTTTATGATGGGTTGAATTAAAAACTAGCTAGGGTTTACTAAGTTATATAATGTTATGGTCCTCAAGTTATACGTCTGTCTCTTTTCCTGATATCCTATCATCAGAAAAGGGAGAACCACTGTCTGTGAAGGATGTGTATTGACTTGGAACATCAATAACCACATGTCCAAACATCAGTCAGTTCCTATGATTGTTCAGGCACGTTTCCCCATCTAGTCTTCCAATTTTTTGATGATTTAACATGGATGATTTTAAGATTATAAAGAACTAAATTTCCAACATGTGAGACTCAATTACTTTTATTGATGTGATAATATATGATTAGATAATAATATAAAACATTTTACATTGTCAGTGCATGTAAATTAAACTTTAATTTAATTTAATTTTTAACACTTAATTAATTTATCTTAATGTATGTGGAATGTGTATTCGCTGAGTAACTAACCACCATGTTAGTAATCTATGTTAATAAGCTCAATTTTATTGGGTAAAAGGGAGCCCAGCAAGGAAGATTCAAACAACGGGTGAAGTGAAATTTAATTTAATGGTCATTATCAACCTAATTTACATATTCTACTTTTGGCCCCATAAAAATTGTCGTGAAAATCCCCCACTGCATGGCATACTCTTTAATCCTTATATTGTTTTTGTTCCGGACAAAGTCCAAAATGAGCGAGTAGCCATATGTAGACTTCATGATCAGGAGAGCCAAAATGGCCAACCAGCCATATTTAGACTTCAGAATCACAAGACTAGCTAGGCTCAAATTTCTAATAGGAGAATACTGGAACTTTGAACATGCCCCTTATAACCAATCATTTAGCCTTTTAGAAAGGTTGGTTAAGAGTTATAGAAATGAACGATTAGATATGCTATAAAGTGTTCTAAATGTGCCAATCCGACAATCAAAGCATCATTCAAATAATGATAGCACTGAGCAAACAAATATAGAGTCAACCATCATTTTAAAAAGAGACCAGTTACAACTAGAAAAAATTCTAGTGCTTTTAGGCCGATTGACCCAAAGCGACATGTATGTTTCAATTTTTTTTTTTTAAAGATTTCAAGGAACTTTTAGTAGAGTTAGGGGATATAAAAGGCACTATCATATGAGGATCGAACCCTTGACCAAATATCAACAACCTTTTAGTATAGTGATCAATGGAGATGTCACTTATGTTACAACTTATCATCATGAGTTTTTTGTTTCTTTGGTTGGGAATTCAATTTATATTGTTATTCGTATTTTTGAGACTAAGACTAAGTTAGTATATTGTTTTAGGACATTTTAGGAAAAAAAAAATTGGACATTCAAATGTAAAATGCTTATTTACCCAAAAAAAACTTCCAAGCTGGAACTTATCACATTACAGGGTAAATCAATTGGCAGGAAAGTATCCTTTGAGCCACATCTAATTGAAAAAAGAAATGGAGGCTTGGCTAGTCGGCCAATATGCCAATCTTAATGTGATAGCTTTTATGCTAGTATTCTGCAGGTAACATCAGTAAAAATCCTACAGGTTACCACCTAGTTAGTGTGTGAACATTGTTTAATGAGCAAAATGAGAAGAAAAAAAGGCATTTGGTTCCATTGTGGGAAAAATTATTTTCTTATGGAGATTGAGTGAAAGAATACTAATAATATGAGATTGGATATTTACACCATTATGGCTTTCTTATATCTTGCATGATGCCAGATTATATAGCATAAAATATTGGGTAATTATTTTGTTATTATAGCTTGTCAAACCTTGAAGAATCTTTGCACCTTGAGGAGTCTGCAAGTCTTTAGCGTGTCAGGCAAAAGTTAAGTCCTGTCACAAAAGAATCTATGGGTTGTCAGCGCATTAGGCAAAAGTTACACTACAAGAAATAAGTGAGCTACTGGCGGATTTTACCAATGGATTTTTTCCGTCGGTATTTTATCGACGGAAAACATAAATTTTAGAATTTGTCGATTTCAATCATTACCGATGGATTTTTCCATCGGTAAATCCTTCGGTAATGTTCGCGCCAACTTCAGGTGATCTGGCGCCCGAATTACCAACGGATTTTTCCGTCGATAACATTAACGAATTATTTTTTAAATAAAAATGACCATTACCGACGGATTTTTCGATCGGTAACATTATGAATTATTTTTTAAATTTTAAAATAACAATTACCGATGGATTTAAATTATGTCGGTAATCTTATAGTAAATTTTTTGGGTTTATCATTATTTTCCGTCGGTAATGACTGATGAAATTTCTGTTCTGGCACACTTTTTCAGAATTACCGACGGATTCAAATTCGTCGGTGGTGAATCTTTTATACACCCAAGCTATACCTCATTGAAGATAACTCCTTTCCCTCTCATCTACTCACTTTCTCTCTGATCCGCCGACCCAATTGACCGCCCACCTCCGTTGACCGCCCGCCGCTTGCCGCTCGACGCCCACCGCTGCCCACCGCCCGCCTGCATGCCGACGTCGGTGTCTCACGCATAGCCCCTGCACGTCAACGCTGCTCTCCGCCCTGCACTTCTCTGCCGATCTCCGCCCGCACTCCGACGCCGGTCTTCCCCCACACCTGACGTTGGTGTTCTCCCTCCCCCAAGTGCGCCGACCTCCACTGTCCGTTAACAGCGACCAGCCGCATGCGAACAGCCCCTGCGCGCAACCACCAGTCTCCATGCGTGAACAACCCCTGCGCCACCGCTAGCCTCCTCGCGAACAGCCCCTCCGCAATCGCGAATAGCCCCTTTAACTCCGTGCATAACCCACCGCCAGTAACCCACCGCCCGCCAGCCCCATGCGTCTCACCAGCTAGCCATGCTAGAGAATGTGAGCTCCCCTCTCCTCCGCAAGTTCTCTGCTTTTTATTTTTCTTACATTACTGAACTGGGTTCTTTTACTTGTTGTTATTTTTGTTTAGTGTGATTTTTTTCTTGTTAATTTGGATTTGGAAATTTGGATTGCATGGACATGTTGAGAGGGTTTGGTTTGATTTTTTGATTGCAAATTGCAATAGTTGAGGCTAAAAATCATGAATTTTTCTTAAAAGTGGTCAAAACACCTTTAAACAGCTTTTTTTGAGCCCAGAAGCACTGCCAACCGGCTATGCTGATTGCCACAATGACGCTCTCGTCTGGGGCTTTCCGTTGATATGCATTAATAGTCATTCTGATACCCAGATCAAAAGTTATGCCTGTTTGAAGTTTTGCCAACAAATAGAGTCCCTATCAATTTCAGTTTTTGAGATTTCAACTTGTTTCACTTCTGTCTTGTGGAGAAATGGAAATGAAATTGTTATATGGTGCCTCAGATTCTCTGGCTTGTGGTGATCAAAATAGCTGGTCTTTAGTAGAATGATAGGGATGGTAGTTATTAAATTAGCTGGTCTTTGAACTGAAATCTGGTTGTTAATCCCTCACATGTTACTTATGTTATTTGTCCTGACATGTTACTTATGTTAGCTGTTCCACCCGACTCATTGATGGCAACGACAACTCTTAGCGTTTTTTAGGATGTTCATTTGCATATTGATCCATCGCGAGATGTTGAAAGCACATGCATTATATATAGAATAGATATGTGTGTGTGTGTGTGTGGTGGTACAAAACTTAAATATTTTTATCTCAATATGCTTTTATATACAAATATATATAATCTTCTCCTTTATGCCCATACTCTTGGGTGCTTGTATTGTAGTCTTATTAATTATGGAAATGCAGTATAATTTCTTTGTGTACTTTTCTTTCCCTTTGAATATGACTTTGGTTAAGTTTTGATTTGTTGATTATAACTTGTGGGTGCTACTAGTACTACTGCAACTCTTGGGTGCTACCAAGTGCTTCACTTTTTTCATTTTGACAAGGATGAGATTGTTCACTTTTGCTGCTAGAATGCTACTTGGCTTCTTATGTGCACTAAGACCAATGGGCCCATACAGTTGCTTTGTTTATATTTATGTTTCCCCATGCAGGATGACTCTGGTATTAAATGAACTGAAAGGCACATAAACTGATTTGTTATTTTTATTCTATATAAAGAAAACTAAAAGGACATATTATTGGATGATTGTATATTGCCCAAAGTTTGAAACTGATAGAACCTTGATCTAACATGACGCTAAGTAGCAAAATATTTTTTGTATTGTTTAAAAATGCACTAATCTTAGCTCTACATGTTTTAGCAACCACCCAAATAGAACATATTTGTCAAGAAATCTAACTGTACTTCTAAGCTATGGAGGAGTGTCAAATGGATTCTTCATGGATGTACTTCAGAGTAATTTGGAAGAAGCTGACCAAGTCTTCTCCAATAAGCGTGCTGCACTCCGAGGTAGTTCATACAAATTTCTAGCTACTAATACTTCTTTTGTTGTATTTATTTGAGAATTTATTTCACAATTAATTGATGTACTAATTAAAATGTGTACAAATCCACCTAAATGATGTTTTTATATTGTCATTTACATACAGCTTCTGTCAACCATGGTGAGATGGATGACTACACTATGGCAGGAATGATTTTATGTGGGATTCCTCTTAATGAGCCATATTTGCAGTATCATTTGTCCATACTTGTAAGAAAGGAAAAGAAGAGGCTTAGAAGAGGAAAACTGTATGTGTCCGATTGTTTCTATTTGATATGGGGGCTGTTGATCCAACGGGATTACTTGAAAGGAATCAAGTTTGTATTTGATCCAGGGGGGTTCAATGTGCCTTTAATTAGTTTGGTGGATATTATATGTTGAACTTTTTATATTTATGTGTGTACACTATCTGACATTTTTATCTATTTTACATTTTGAACTTAAGCTTTTATTATTTATTAGGAATTTTTTTTATGATTTTTCATTATTAAATATATTTAGGTAATTATTTGTAAAAAACGATAAGATAACACACAAATTATAGAGTAATTATTTAAAAAAAGTATAATAATTACCGACGGATTCTTCCGTCGGTAAAATAAAAAATAACTTCTTTCTAAACGATTACCGACAGATTTTTCCGTCGCTAATATAAATTAAAATAATTAATAAAATTTAAAAATTAAACTTTCCGACGGAAAAATCCGTCGATAATAAAATTAAAAAATAAATTAGTTACCGACGGATTTTTCCGTCGGTAAAAATCGAGTTTTAAAAAATTAGAAATTAAATTGATAAGTTACCGACGGATTTTTTTGTCGGTAAGTTTTAAAACTGACGAAATGCTTGATCGCGTTACCGACGGATTTTTTCCGTCAATAATGATTTTCGACTACGTTATTACCGGTGGTCAATATCCATCGGAAATAAAATTTTCCGCCGATAATAGTCAAAATCCGTCGGTAAAATCCGTCGGTAACAACGTTTTTTCTAGTAGTGAAGTCCTGTCGCAAAAAAATCTGTGTATTTTTATATAAGTAAATATAATTGAGTCTTATGTTCAATTACTATTTGAAAAATCAAGTAAATAAAATGATTTAATCATACGATGATATAAAAACCTTTGACATCATCAATGTATCAACATCAAACTCTAAAATTTATAAATGACAATATATTCACTATCTAGGATGTAACTTAAAAATTGAAGTCTTAATTTGCTGTTATTGTGACTTTTTAAAGTTGCTAAGCTCTATATATGGGCTCTCCCAAAATTGCTCTCAACAAATTATAGTGGTATTATTTGATAAAATAATTTTAAAAAAATTCTCAATAGAAAGAAGTCATCATAATAGTGTTTGATAAATATATCATAATATTGCTCTTAAAATCTAAAATGACTATACCAAATATAAATATTTAACAGGATAATTTATATTTTTATTGTCATTAATTGAGGTAAGATCATATTAGTCTTTTAAGTTTTTAAGAGTATAAGTTAGGTTTGAAAAGTTTCTCATATAGTGTTCTCAAAAAGCACTATAGACCTTTAAAAGGCAAGAGAAAAGCATCTCAACTTTTTTATTTGTCAAAGAAAAAAAAATGAGTCATTTTTTTATAAGCCAGAGCAACCTTAGATACTAAATACATGCATATCAGCTAAAATTATGTTAACCTTCAAAGTATTTTTATTATTTTAATTATTTGAGGTTTGTTTTTGGTTAAAATTTTTTGTGGTTGAAACCTGACAAAACCCATGATGGGCAAGTGTATTTCTGTTAGACAGGAGATGAGTTAGCAATATGGGTCCATTGGATCTCGTTGGCATTTGGACATCATTTTAACTAAACGTTTTAAAGGTTTTCATATTTAACGGACTTATTTAATTGGTTTAGACAGTAGCTATAGAGAAACAGTCAGCGAGTTAACAGCTGATATTAATCGTTAACCTTGGTACCAAGGCCCACGATGGGCAATTCATTAAGAGAATAAATCAGTCCACGAGGGACGTGATTTACAAGGAATCATTATAATTTCAGTTAGGGGATGTTGTTCACGAGGAACTGAGCACCCACATGTCAAAGAAGAGATTACTATTTCTCTAGTAGTTACTACATTATGAGTTTATATGATTTCAAGTATGAAAGTGAATTGAGAAAACTGTTTGAATTTGAAGAATGATGACTAACGTGTGTATGTGTGTACTTGATTATGTAAGACTTTGAAAATTATTACTGTTATTAGAATTTTATGCATTGTTTTTTTAATGTCCCATGAAAGGTGGTTTCAGGTGAGGACTCGATCACTCATTGAGTTTTGGTTACAAAACTCACCTCGCTGTTTTATTTCATTTTTACAGATAAAGTAGTTGCTGCATACACTTCTCAGCCTTCTCCCCACATTAGCATTAGAGTATCAATTAGGAAGCTTCACATAGGTGAAGCCTTTGTGTATAGAGTAGTGTGCTCTAGTGTAGATGCAAGCCAGACCCGAGAGCATAGTGCATGATTTATGTTTTGCATATACAATGTTATGCTAGACTGTATTATATGATTTTACTACTTATAGAGGTTTTGTATACGATAGGCTTTCATTACACTTGTTGACATCATGAATTCAAACTTTAGAGAATAGAATATAAGACTGCAGTTTGAAAAATACTAGTTATATGTTTTAAAGACAGGTGATTTGTATGTAGAAAGTATTTTTATGGTTTAAATTATTTTATGATGTACTATGCATATATAGGAATCCAGTTCATGAGGTTTACGTAGGAATAAAACTCCTCACGTGCTAGTTACATGCCTAAATCGGGTCGTGATAGATTTTACGTGTAAAAAAAGTTATTACACGTAGTAAATATACAAAATTTACTCTTATACAGGGACGTAGTAAATATATATATATATATATTCTATTAGGAAGAAAAAAGGCATTCGTTGCCTAGGAAGAAAAAAGGTATTCATACTATATATCCTAGAGTACTATTATGTGTACAATAAAATTACACAACAAATATATACCACACACCTTATCACCATTGGATGTAATGAGTGAATGGGATGAATGCGGACCACTCATCATATCTAATAGTTATAAAGTATATAGTGTGTATTTGTTATATAATTTTATTGTACACGTAACATTATTCTATTATGCTAGGTAAGGATCCATGGTTGCCTATAAATCCTAATTTCTATGTTGAAAATGTCAATGAAGAGAACTTTGACGAATGTGATGTTACAAGCCTGGGACCCACTAAAGGATAGAGAGCAATGATAAGTAAAAATTGAACGCCCAGACCAAAAAATTAAAAAAAAAAAGAAAAAAGAAATTGAATGTATTCCAGTATAACTACAAACAAAGTTTTATGTTAAGAATATAATTTATATTAGGATCTAATTTATCTAGAGCATAAGTAAATGTAGATTATAATTTGGTTTTATATATATAGTAGTAGTATAATAACATTATACTATTGTAATTATAACATCACATCAAGTTGGTACAATATCGGCACAAAGGTCATATTGCATTGCAAATTCATAGCTTCTTGTTGGCATATACTGTCATTATTACACACAAAACAATAGTTTTACATGGTATGTGCACAATCTTGAACCTTCCAAAAAATCAACTAGACTCAAAGTAGTATAGATATATGTGTGTGTGTGTGTGTGTGTGCGTGCTCGCACGTGCATGTGGGCATGTGTGTGTGAAGCTTCATCATTCTTATTTCACTAATAAATCAAATTGCAAGTAGAAGCCTGGAAAGGGAAGCTTGTAAATTATAATACTAGGATGTTCTACTCTTGGATTCCAAGTCCTTAGTTTCTTTATCAAGAAATGGATAGTCAGTATAACCGATAACTGGATCATGAGTGAAGAATGTCTGTCGATTGTACTTGTTGAGAGGGGCATCAAGCTCAAATCTCTTTGGCAAATCTGGATTTGCCAGGAACAAACGACCATATGCAACAAGGTCTGCCTTGTTATCAGCTATGGCTTTGATCCCATCTTCCCGATCATAGCCTCCTGCAACAATAAAAGTGCCATTGAAGGCCTTTCTCATTGGCACAAGGCTGTGAGAGCATTCAACTTTTTCTCCAGGAGTTTTCATTCTTGGTTCCACCATGTGACAGTACACAACACCATACTTATTGAGGGCATTAACCATATAAAGCCCCAATGCTTCAGGATTGGAGTCCCCACATTCTGCATATTCTGCATAAGGGGATAATCTAATTCCAACTCTTTCGGCCCCTATCTCATTCACAACAGCTTCAACGACTTCTAATGCGAAACGACAACGGTTCTCGAGGGATCCACCATATTCGTCTGTTCGGTCATTCACTTTATCTTTCATAAATTGCTCAAGTAGGTAGCCATGAGCCCCATGGATCTCAACACCATCAAAACCTACAATTTGCACCACCATGGGTTTGTTACATGATTTCTAAAATGTCTTAGAACTCCTTAAAGCAACAAGTTGTCTAGTTTATGAGGATTGTATTATGATTGGAGCAATTTAAATTTTGGAAAAACTCGAACACTGAAAAGTCAATGAATTTACCTGCTTCTATGGCATTCCTTGCAGCTAGTCTGAAGTCATTGACAATATGAGGAATTTCATCTGTCCTTAGCCGCCTTGGTGGTGTGAACTTATCTTCACCAATGCCATTAGGTCGAATTTGTGGTCTGAGTGGCTTGTCTGTAGAAGATATTGGGGCTTGCCCATTTGGCTGATAAACTGTTCAAACAATGTGCAAAACGAGCATACATTAAGCATGTACATATGTAGTTAAAAATCAGTATGTACGGTCACACATTCACAATACTCAATAACAACAATATCCTACCATATTCAGTCCACTGTTAGCGATGTTAGACCAAGTAACTTGATTGATGTCAAAAAATATGTTAATAACAGGTTAACAGCAAAGCAGTACCATCCTCGTGGCCTCTCTCCCATTGCTACGCCAATGTAGAGCTTCCTAAAACTTGGACCTCTTGTTTTGTATAGTCTGAATTATTTAATTGTCGACGGCTACCAAATTTCAGCCTTGAAAAACCGCAGACCAACTAGGTATAGGACCATGAATATCTTTATATCCAGGTATATTGATAAGCATATTCTTTCAACAATTCCTTCCACATTTATAATTTGACAAAAAGGTAGTGGGGAAAGGATGGGTTTAGTTGAACATTACTACCCTATTTATGTTTTTGCATATAGAAACATGAAATTAAACATGGTATGCATGTAAACAAAACTTGACAAGACTCACAAGACATATAGTAGTTATACATATACTCAAGGGCGGATCTACATGCATAATAGTCATGGGGGCTTATGCTGCCATTAAAATTTAAAAATTTGTTTAGAAATATACAAGTATATTTACATTTTGACCCATTATTTTATTTTAACCTAAATATATAAAATTCTTTAGTAAGCTTATGAATTAATTTTAGCCCCACTATTTAAATATTTTGGATTTGTCACTGCACATCCTCTCTCAAACTCCGTCAACAAACCAAGTCATTCGTGGGTAATGGTTTATTTTCATTTGATGAGAAATAACGATAAAGTGAGTGAGAGAATGAATACCCGTATGTGAGACCCTTCCAACATGCCAAATCTGACAAAAGAATACGCCACCTTTTGCATGAACAGCGTCCACAATGGGCTTCCACGCTTGGACTTGCTCCTTTGTCCATATGCCTGGTGTATTCGGATGCCTGCACATCACAAGACAAATCACATATCACATGAAGAACATAATGGTGAAAGTGTAGCTTAGAGAAATCAGAAATGGAAGTACCCTTGAGCAATGCCAGAGACACCAGTGGCTTCACCAATGAGAAGGCCTCCCTTGGAAGTTCTCTGAGAGTAATACAAGACAGCATGGGGTTGAGGAACATTGCCGTAAGACCTCAGCCTGCCGAGTGGTGCCAGCACAACCCTGAAATTAAGTCCAACAAGTTGAGAATTAATGCATGCGGAAGAGAGAGAAGTTAAATGAAAGAGAGAATTTGAAGTAGGTATCTAGCTAGGTTGGGTACCTATGGGAAAGGTTGAAGTTGCCCATCTTGTAAGGAGTAAGAAGAGGATTGACGACAGCGGGGTCTATACCATTAGCAGCCATTTGTATGCGAGACTGTGGATGAATGAATGCAAGCAAGCAGCAACTATCAAGGGGTACGGTACGGTACGGTGGATTGAACAGGTAGCGTGGGTAGCGTAGATTGAAGAATAAGCGAGACAAGATCCAATGGGTATTTATAGATAGACCAAGGAGGTTTATTTAATTGAGAAATGAAATGAAATCATATGATTATAATGGGTAGGTTATGTCAATGGATGACGTGTGCAATTGCATCAGCCTTGTTT
The DNA here is from genome assembly GCA_031216105.1 of Dalbergia cultrata. Taxonomy (NCBI): domain Eukaryota; kingdom Viridiplantae; phylum Streptophyta; class Magnoliopsida; order Fabales; family Fabaceae; genus Dalbergia; species Dalbergia cultrata. The sequence goes on from CM062344.1 coordinate 13,037,932, forward strand.
TGACTCAATTTTCCTTTTCCTTTCCCTTCCCCGTGATTATGGTTCTGATTCATTAGCTATGACGACACGACAACACTGTCCACCCACAGCATATGCATAGCAGGGAGGAGAAGAATCCCGTTTACCTGGTACTTGGAAGTAAAGGGTCAAAAGGCGGGTCAGGAATGGTATAATTGAGCCGCATAGCATTGTTATTTCAACACCCAAAAGTGAGTATCTAAGTGGGACGGACACCCACTTTATCACCATTGGCCATCCCAGGAATAAAGTGGGTGTCTCACTTAGACACCCACTTTTGGGTATCAAAATAGCATTTTTGTTGAGCCGCATAAGCAAGCTCTGGCTAGGCCGGCCTGGTAACTCATAAACCCAAGCACGTGGCCCATGATGAGTTGGGTTAGGTTATGTTAGATGGACCTTTCAAGCCCAATGGACATGGACGCTTCTTGCCGCTACTGTCTGCTTTCTTGGTTCCTTTGCTTTTGTGCCAAATCAATCACATGCACTCAGTTTTGTCTTTTTTTTCTTTTATTTTCTATGGCAGAACTTGTATTCCTCTTTTGGTTTTGGTCAAACATGGATTCTTTCATCGTTGGCGGCGAAGATTGTAGTACAAACCTGCCAACCACGATCCAATCCAATCCGAAAACATTCAGAAACACTCATCTTAGCCCACTCACAGCACGCAATTTTTTGGTTGGGCTTTCCTCCTTCTCCACAACTCTCCTTCATGTCATAGCCAAAATAATAATAATAATAATAATAACAGGTTTGACCAAATAATAATAATAATAATAACACTAACAGGGTGTGATCCTCAAGTTATTTTTCAGACATGACATGATTATCAATTCATCATATTTAAAGTCGCACCATTTTATCAAGACCGAAGATTTGACATAACAAGCTCAAGTCAAAAATTTTCACGAGGGAGGAAATTCAAACCCTTGAGGGGCCTGATGACTATTATGCATTTTTAAGATAAAATTCTTTGGTATAAGGTAAAATTTTTCTTTTAAATAACTATTTTCAGATTTAATTTTAATATACTATTATTATAATTTTTGCATTATCATCAAATAATAAATAATCATATAATTAAAAGTGTTTAACTTCTATATAAAAATATGTAATAAGATATAATTAATTATTAATATAAAATGCATTACCTAATAACGTGGGTCGATTAAGGTAGTAGGTGCCTTAACTTTTTTGAATTCGGGTATTGGAATGACTTCCTTGGGAGACTTATAATATTTTGCAAGTCTTCATATGACTCATGTTTCATTTGGATGAATATCTTATTTACATTCTTACAGAGAAGTATTTTCTAAATAAGTTATTTTATAGTCAAATATATAATAATAAAAGTGATTATTTTTAGTATTTTAAAAAGTGGTTTTTAAGAAATTAGATATTTTAACTTATCAATTAATACTAAGAATAACTTTTAGAAAGTAATAAACTATTTAACCAAAGAGGTCAAAAAATAAAAATATGACTTTTGACTTCTAAAAAGATAGAAAAAGTCAGAAGTTATAATATTTAAATGGATCTTTAGATATTACTGATTATATCAAGATAATTTATATATATAGGAAATTTTTATATTAGAAAGATGAGTTTTTATATCTTCCTATTATAAAGTTTCAAAATTTACTCTCTTTTTTTTTTTTTCGTATCATTGCCCTTGAGGCATTGGTCAACAAAAGCCATACGCATCACCTATATCAAAATTAATCTTTTACATTTTTTTTTAAACAAAGAAACGAATGAATTAAACACGCAATAATATGCCGCAGCTAGTTATTCCAAAAAATAAGCAAAGCATATTCGGAACATCAAACCCTTTGGCATGGGACCTAAACTGAAGCAGAAGAAGCATAGTGGTGGCGTGTCAATGTAATAAAAATAGTGGAGCGGCTGTATTGTTATTTGCCGTTAGCTGGGTTGAGAGTTGAGTTGAGGAGGAGGCGGAGAGCGAGGCTCGCAGGTTGTGTGGCCAAACACAAACACGCCCTTTTCTTCTCTTTTCTTTCGATCCATTCTCCACTGCAATCCAATCCATTCTCATGTTGATCTTATTCTTGCCCTTCATTTTCTTCTCCTGCTATTCCTCTTCTTCTATTTGACTCTCCTCCCTTCTCTTCTCTGCTCAACCCACTTTCTTCTCTTCCGACAACACCTATGGCTTCCTTCTTTCTTCGCCGCAGAATATTCTCTCGCTCGCTCCTCGGTTCGTTCCTCCAATTCCTCTTTACCTTCTCATTCATTCTATTAGTTCCTTTTCATTATTCCTTTATCTATATTACTTGACTTTCTCCTTGTGCTAAAAAAATCACTATCCTGTATGTAGCAGTTAAGCATAACGCACGGCATTACAATTTTCACTTCCTTCACAGGATGCATTAGCTAGCCCATAGCTGCACAACTCCATTCCTAATTAATGATATAAGGGATAATTAATTTGAATTCTTATGCTAGCAATCCTTTGAACAGCATAATCCTTTGATATTACATTTTTGTATTAAGATGGCAAATTCTGAATGCCCTTGTTTGCTGGTGTCATGTTCCTTACAGTATGTACTGCTGTTTGTATCCTTGCTAGCTGGTGCTTATGTTATCGTCTGAATTCCAAGATATACTTACTTTTGTTGTTTGTATGGTTTTTTATGATATCTCATCACCCATTCTGCTTATCCAGGTAATAAGGAGCCTTTTCGTCCATACTTCCCATTCAAATTTGAATTTTTAGGTAGTGCTTCAAACAAGGTGCATCCATATAGCAGCTTTAATGGTGCCATCAGAAATGATTTTACTGACTTGACGTAAGTATACATGTCTTATAGCTGTTGAACTCGAATGTGCTATGTTAGAATAGTCTTGAATTTGGAATTAAATCTGTTTGCTTTTAGTCTCAAAATCTGTTAAATAAACATGGGTAAGATTATAAATCTTTGTATAAGCTTCATTTCCATTTAAGACGGTCATCTTTCTTCTCACCTACACCTGCTTTGTTTTGTCGCGATGCTTTTTTATACTCATTAGTGTGATCATTATATTTATTCATGTTTTTAAAATCTTCCCCTACTCGAAAAATAAGTTCTGTTATTTTTCACTTGAAAGCTGCTGTGACAATGGCCATGACTGTGTGTCATTTTAGTTGTTCACAGTTAATGGTTCTGAATCCTGATGCTTAATTTTTGGTTTTTCAGTTGCCCTCACACCTGGTATCCACAGGCCCGGAGGAAACATCGCAGGGTTATCCTGCATGTTGGTCCCACAAATAGTGGTAAAACACATCATGCTTTCAAGCAACTTGAATCAAGTGCTTCTGGTAAGTCAATTTTGTAAACAATGATAAACGTTAGCAATAATGGTGGAGGATGAAAAAAAACTTTGTAAACAGGTTAATCGGTTTTTGCACTTTGCAGGCTTATATTGTAGTCCTTTAAGATTGTTGGCATGGGAGATAGCAAAACGGTTGAACAAGGCAAAAGTTCCTTGTGATCTCATTACAGGTCAGGAGAGAGAGGAGGTTGATGGTGCCAAACATAAGGCTGTTACAGTTGAAATGGCTGATGTATCATCTGACTATCAATGTGCAGTTATTGATGAAATTCAGGCAAGTCAATTTTTCATTTTGGGATTCCTTTTTTCATATTATATGTAAATAGCTTTTAGGAATGTTTTGGTTTCATCTGAGCCAAGATTATGAATTTCAAAAAGGGTAACCTTTAGATTTTCTATTCTAATTGTTCAAGTCTTATCTTAATCATGTCATGTCAATGATTCATTCTCAATACTATAACCGTCGTAGAATTAAAAGAATCGTTATGTCATGGAAGCATCTGCATGTGAGGAGGGTTGGATGACTTTGTGGGCTCTTTTTGTCATTATCCCATATTTTTATGAAAATACTACCTTATAGGTTTCACATTGCTATGATAGTTGTCAGGAAGCTACTTTCTCTACTAATCTTCATCTTTCTTTTTGCCTCCAGATGTTGGGATGTAATACAAGGGGCTATTCATTTACACGTGCTTTATTAGGAATAGCTGCTGATGAACTTCACCTCTGTGGTGATCCAGCTGCTGTTCCCCTTATTCAGGAGATATTGAAAGTCACTGGCGATGTTGTTGAGGTATCAAAACTCATAGAACCTCTAAAAAATCACCTAGACCAATTTTCATTTTCTTTCTTCTTTTTTTTTGGTTTTGGGGTGTGTGTTTGGGGTGGAGTAGGAAAGGGGGCCATTAGATTTACTATTATAGTAATTTCATTCCTGTGGATTTGCCATTCTGGTAAGAACTGATGCGGCCCTCTACTTTTAAAATTTTTAAATCTGTTTGACAATAATTTCTTCTTCATATCTGCTGCAGGTTCAATTTTATGATAGACTGTCACCTTTAGTCCCGCTGAAGTTTCCTCTTGGATCTTTCTCTAATGTAAAACAGGGTGATTGCATTGTAACCTTTTCACGTCGGGATATATACAAGTTAAAGGTGAGCTCTTACATTTTTTTTTTCCTTCTTCTGTGGAATTAACTTGCATGATTTCATTTTTATGTTTTATGCATGAATAATGTGTTTGTTAACTAAGGCAAGCTCTTTTTTTTTATTCGTGATTTAGTTTTTACACAATGGACTAACTAGTAAAAGTTGACATTCATATTGTTCAGAAGAGAATTGAGAATCAAGGCAAGCATCTTTGTTCAGTAGTATATGGTTCATTGCCACCAGAGACTCGTACGAGGCAGGTCTGCCTCCTACCTTTCTCTAGTAACTTTTAGATTCACTGTTGAATCACATTTGTTTCATGGGAATTTGATCTTTAAATTTCAACTTCTGCACTTTTCCATACAAAAATTCATGCTATTTGTTTTGTTTTTTGGAAAACTGTGTTTATCATTCACTGATGATAAATTTCACACTGACCGTAACAGGTTTATTTTTTCAGTGTTATTTCATTGGCATATGTTGATAAATATTCACCTCTTCCTTGTATTCGGATGCCAACACTCAAGGATTTTCTGAGTTGAAATTTTCATTAGGACTGCAGGCAAGTATGTTCAATGATGCAACTAGTGAGTTTGATGTTCTTGTGGCCAGTGATGCCATTGGAATGGGTCTTAATCTAAACATCTCTAGGATCATATTTTCAACCATGCGGAAGTTTGATGGTTTTGAAACTCGGGACCTGACTGTACCTGAAATAAAGCAGATTGCAGGTAGCATGAAATTAAATTAAGTAGATTGACCTTGTTCCACAATTTGATTAGAGGATTGTAACAGACATATAATAAGTCTGATGTGTTATGTTATTTTGAACCTTTTTTCCAATTAAAAGTTATATCCATTACCTCTAACTCAAGTACGATAGAGCTCAGGTTTTATTTTTATATTTTATTATAATGTGGAGGCTTGAAGTAAGATGTCCTCTATATTTGGATCTTATTTTATTCCTGGGTTGCCTTGAATGCATATGCTTGCAGGGAGAGCTGGTAGATATGGGTCAAATTATCCTGTAGGAGAAGTAACATGCATAGATGCAGAGGATCTACCCTTGCTTCATTCATCTTTGAACTCTCCATCACCCACTCTAGAGGTAACTTGCTTTCTAATCACGCTATACAAATGTATCCCAGGAAAAAATTCAAAAGGAAAGAAGGAAAGAAATCTTCCACTAAGTATAAATCTTTTTATGAACTCAAATTACTTTATTTAAACTGATGATTTGTGTATACTATTTAATCTGATGCAGCGTGCTGGATTACTTCCTACCTTTGATCTAATGTATATGTATTCACGATTACACCCCAATAATAGTTTCTATCAAATACTGGTAAGTTATATCTTCCAGTTACTATCAGCTTTATCTTCCATTCTGTCATCCGGTGGTATAGTAGTCTGATTGTTGTCCAAACAATGCAAGTGCAAAGTTTTTGGGTTGATAATTACTTTATAAGACAGCAAGCTTCCTCATCTAGTTTGCTTCATTTGACAAATTATCAAGGTTGAAGGCCACTAGACCTGTTAACATGCAAATGCATTATCTTATTATTTCCTAAACTACATAATTATTAATTTTTCTTTCATATTGCAGGAGCATTTTCTTGACAATGCCAAATTATCTGCAAATTATTTCATAGTTAATTGTGAAGAATTATTGGTATGTCTTTTACTAGAGCCATTGAATTGAGGACATTTCATATCAATGTTAGCTTGTTATTCTGTCAATTATCAAATACTCCATAATTTGATTATTGTCTACTGACTTCCCTTTGAATTGTTATCTGGGTACATGCTGGCACTAGAAAGCGGCTGCTGTTATTGATGAGTTTCCCCTTGCATTGCATGAGAAATACCTTTTTTGTATCAGGTACGTTCTTATCTTTTCAGAAAAATAACAAATCTTTAGAATGCAATGCCAAGTTTAGAGGACACTTCATGAATTGAAAAGCCATCAGAATGAAAAATTAGGGTGCCTGTACTTTCACATTTGCTTTTGACTGATACGTAGAATTTTCAGTCCAGCTGATATGGATGATGAGATCTCATCTCAAGGCCTGACACAGGTAATTAACTTATAGTTTTTATGAAATATGTTGATGTTAGTTTGAATGGGCATAAAAATGATGCACTTATGATGAAACCAGTTTGCAGAGAATTATGCAAAGAAAGGCCTTGTTCGGCTTCGAGAAATATTTACACCAGGGACACTTACGGTTCCCAAGACACCGTCTGCTCTTAAGGAGCTTGAATCCATCCACAAGGTGACTTTTTTTTTCCCCTCGTTTTGCTTTGAACTCTTGGGTTCACTTCAAAGGTCTAGCAAGAGGGAGAGACTAGGTGTGCGTCGTGCGACCAAAAGGTTGCCCCTTGATGACTTAGTTATCACTTATCAGGGGTCAATCAATCAATGGTCATGGTCATGTACAATATCCATTCCATGACTTGATGACTATTGACGAGCATTGTACAGAGTTGGTAATATTTTCCTTCATTTAACTTGGTGGGAAGTGTCTTTTTAACTGATGTTGAACCAACTAGCATCTCTATTTATTTACGATTTTCAATTGGTGCCTAAATTGCAGGTCTTGGATCTCTACGTTTGGTTGAGTTTTCGATTGGAAGAATCTTTCCCAGACCGCGAGCTTGCTTCATCCCAAAAGGCCATTTGCAGCATGTGAGTCTTGCCTAGTCTTTATGTGATTTACTGCTTTTTCCCGTTTTATCAATTGACAGTATATTTTGCAATTATTAGGTTGATTGAGGAATTCCTAGAAAGACTAGGGTGGCAGCAACCAATGGCTAGAAGGTTGCCTTCGCGTAAAATGTCAAGTTCTCTGTTATCCCGACAAATGAGGCCATATTTCTAAGTAGTTCCCTCTCATGCCATCACCAGTCCCTGAACACACTCGGATTCTCATCACTGTACAAGCTTCACAAAACAAGATCAAATCTGTTGTACATTTCTAGGTTCTTTTATATCTCTTGGGCCTTTTTTTTTTTTTGGCTGTTGTATAAATTAACATGTGTTTATAATGATTTTATATTGTTTCATCTCAATGATGAAAGAAAATGATAGTGGATTCATCTTCTTTTTACTTGAATTGTTTTCGTTCATTTTCTTTGGGTGATTTCCTTTCATTCTGCAATTAGAGCTGTAAATGAGGCACCATTGTGTCTATCGTTACATACCCCTGTTCAAGCTGTGCCATTTCCTGCACCAATTCCCACATGAGATCGAAATTCTTGGACTTTCCCAAGAAGTTGTAGAGCTCAGGGGAATGCTCATAACCTGTTTGAGCTTTTGCCCATTTGAAAACCCAAAAAACTGGGACCCAATCATTGCTGAATCTCTTCAGAATCTGCTCAACCGAATCGCTTGAAAGGTGGAAACAAGCAAGTTCATCAAGTGCTTCAGCAACTTTCTCAGGATGTATGGGTGTTTCTCCTTCAGAAGAGTGCTGATTGCTTCGACGTTGTCGTGGTTATTTTGCTTGGAAGTTTGGGTGAATACGAATTCGGGGGGTGGGGTGAAGCGCGTGGGAATCGACCCAAGGCGCGAGTGAAGGAATAACGAAGTCGTCGTTGTCTTCGGAGTAAGCAGTAGAAGGGGTAGGGTTGTCGGAGAACTTGACCCAAGCAGGGAGGTCGGGTGACTCCGGCGTTAGTTGGGGGTTCACCGTGGTGCGAGTGTTGATGGAGATGAGGCTGTGCCACCCATTGGCGGCGGTGGTCCCCGCGGAAAAACAATAATCGTTGGATTGATATACACATATAATTTTAATCTATATTTGTTTACTACATAAATTTAATTACATATTATCAGCTCACGTTGACAGAGGGGGTTGATTACACGAATGAGGTAATTTAATTTAAATGATTGTGCAACGCGTACATCAAAATTTAACTCACCCTATGTACACACTTATGAATACCATGCATCAGCAACCTATTCATGAATAACGAAATGGACGATATACAATAAAAACTTGGAAAGGAAATTTTGAGGAGGATCTGCATTTAGAAAAAGCAAATATATATGAAAAACAGAAGTTAAATTTTAGAATTAAATATATCATTAAGTTCTCACTAATTCTCACTTTTTTTACAATATAGCATCAAGTTATTGTAAAATTTAAATTTTGAAAAAATAATAATTAAATAGAATCCTTCCCAAACTAATGGTTATTTAATTTTACATTGACATAATTAAAATAAATTTAATTTTAATAGCCTAATAATAAAAAGAATTTTATATTATCATCTAATCAAATATCATCATTGTATAACCTTTTAAGTAATAAAGGTCAAAGTTAATCATATTTACTAATATAACAATACATAATTGAATAATTATGTAAAATATTTTTACAATATCATTATGTCAAAATTAAATTCAATTAAAATAACTTCTAATTGTTACATGCTTTTATATCATATATTCATCTATCAACAAATCAACGGCTCGAGTTAATTATCAATTAATTTTATTTTTTAACCAAATTATTTAATTTTTAAAATTTTATTGATAACTCATGGAATTCATATTTAACACATTAATTTAATAAAATATTTTTAAAATAATTACTTTATTTTGAACTCCCCCTTCATTTTTTATTTTTTTACAATTAGGCCCAAAATAAAAATTAAATACTAAATACGTGCATATCAGCTAAAATTATGTTAACCTTCAAAGTATTTTCCTATTTTAATTATTTGAGTTTTTTTTTTGTCAAAATTATTTGTGGTTGAAACTTGACAAAATCCATTATGGGGCCAAGCGTATTTCCGCTAGACAGGAGATGACTTATTAATATGAGTCCATTGGATCTCATTGGCATTTGAACATCATACTAGCTCTTGAAAAAAAAATAAAAAAACAGCTTTTTTCATATAGTCTGCACTTTGATCAAAATATATATATATATATATATATAAAGTGGAAATCCATTTAGTTCAATAGTAAGTTTTGTATACTCACTCCATTCGATAACTCTTTATTCAAATTAAATTTAATTAATTCTATTATTAATCTATGTGATATTATATTAATGATTAAATATGCCAAATTTCAAAATAATTGGACAATAGATATGTAATCTAATAAACAATATTTATTTATATTTTTGAAAGCATGTTATCCATCAAAATAAAATAAAATGATGAATTATCAAATTATTTTTAAATTGTATGAAATGTTATATACTTGATATACTTGGTAGGAACTTTAAATTTGATGATTATATTAATGAGATTTTATATACAAAAAAAATTATTAGATGAAGTATGCTTACCAAAACTTACTCCTTTGAGTAAACTTGTGTGTATATATACACACATTGCCCGAGAAGAAAAAAAGCATTCATATTATCCTATGTAAGGGTCCATAGTTGTCTATAAATCCTCATTTCTATGCTGAAGAGAACTTTGAAGGATGCGAAGTTACAAGCCTGCGACCCACGAAAGAATAGTGAGCAATGGTAAATAAAAATTGATTGCCTAGACCCAAAAAAAGGAAAAAAGAAATTAAATGTATTCCAGTATAGTTATAACTAAAGTTTTATGTCAAGAAAGAATGTAATTTATATTCGGATTTAATTTATCTAAAGCATAAGTAAATGTAGATTGTAATTTAATTTTATATATAGTAGTAGTATAATAACATTATATTGTTGTAATTATAATACCACATCAAGTTGGTACAGTATTGGCACAAAGCTCAAATGGCATTGCAAATTCATAGCTTCTTGTTAGCATATACTGACATTATTACACACAAAACAATAGTTTTACATGGTATGTGCACAATCTTGTACCTTCCATAAAACTCAACTAGATGCAAAGTAGCGTGCGTAATATATATATTATGTATAAGCTTCATCATTCTTATTACACTAATAAATCAAATTGCAAGTAGAAGCCTGCAAGGAAAGGGAAGCTTATAATACTAGGAGGTTCCACTCTCGGATTCCAAGTCATTAGTTTCTTTATTCAAGAAATGGGTAGTCAGTATAACCAATAGTTGGATCATGAGTGTAGAATGTCTGCCGGTTGTACTTGTTGAGAGGGGCATCAAGTGCAAATCTCTTTGGCAAATCTGGATTAGCCAAGAACAAACGACCATATGCAACAAGATCTGCCTTGCTTTCAGCTATGGCTTTGATCCCATCTTCCCGATCATAGCCTCCTGCAACAATAAAAGTGCCATTGAAGGCCTTTCTCATTGGTACAAGGCTATGAGGGCATTCAACTTTTTCTCCAACAGTTTTCATTCTTGGTTCAACCATGTGACAGTACACAACACCATACTTATTGAGGGCATTAACCATATAAAGTCCCAATGCTTCAGGATTGGAGTCTCCGCATTCTGCATATTCTGCATAAGGGGATAATCTAATTCCAACTCTTTCAGCCCCTATCTCATTCACAACAGCTTCAACGACTTCTAATGCGAAACGACAACGGTTCTCAAGGGATCCACCATATTCGTCTGTTCGGTCATTCACTTTATCTTTCATAAATTGCTCAAGTAGGTAGCCATGAGCCCCATGGATCTCAACGCCATCAAAACCTACAATTTGCACCACCATGGAATGTCTTAGTACCCCTTAAAGCAACAAGCAGTCTAGTTTCTGAGGGTTGTATTATGATTGAAGTAATTTGAATTTTGGACAAACTCGGAAACTGAATAGTTAATGAACTTACCTGCTTCTATGGCATTCCTTGCAGCTAGTCTGAAGTCATTGACAATTTGAGGAATTTCATCTGTCCTTAGCCGCCTAGGTGGTGTGAACTTCACTTCATCAATGCCATTAGCTCGAAGTTGTGGTCTAAGTGGCTTGTCTGTAGAAGATATTGGGGCTTGCCCATTTGGCTGATAAACTGTTCAAACAATATGCAAAATGGGCACAAATTAGGCATGTACATATATAGTTAAAAATCATAATGTATAGTCACACCTTCACAATACTCAATAACAACAATATCCAACCATATTCAATCTACTGTTAGCGATGTTAGACCAAGTAACTTGATTGATGTCAAAAAAATATGTTAATATATAACAGATTAACAGTGAAGCAATACCATCCTCGTGGCCTCTCTCCCATCGATACTCCGATATAGGGCTTCCTAAAGCTTGGGACTCATGTTTTGTATAATCTGAATTACTTAATTATCGGCGACTACCTTTGTCTATATGTTGGTTAGTACAAATTTGAGCCTTGAAAAACTGCAGACAAACTAGGTATAGGACCATGAATATCTTTATATCTAGCACGCATATTGATAAGCAAATTCTTTCAGCAATTCCTTCCACATTTGCAATTTGACAAAGGTAGTGGGGAAAGTAACAAATAGAGCAGGACGTGGAGTTTAAACAGGGGCAGGGGAATGGGTTCAGTTGAACATTACTACCCCGTTTACGTTTTTGCATATAGAAACACGTGAAAATTAAACTTGGTCTGCATGTAAAGAAACTTGACAAGACTAACAAGATATAGTCATACATATACTCAAGGACAAATGTACATGCATAATAGTTATGGAGGCTTATGCCACCATTAAAATTTGAAAATTTATTTAGAAATATAAAAGTACATATACATTTTGCCCCTTATTTTATTTGACCCGAACATATAAAATTCTTTAGTAAACTTATGATTTAATTTTGGCCCCACTATCTAAACAGTCTGGATCTGTCATTTCATATGTCCTCTCTCAGAACTCCCTCAGCAAACCAAAGTACCAAACCATTCGTGGGTAATGGTTTATTTCCATTTGATGAGAAATAACAATAAAGTGAGTGAGAGAACGAATACCCGTATCTGAGACCCTTCCAACATGCCAAATCTGACAAAAGAATACGCCACCTTTGGCATGAACAGCGTCCACAATGGGCTTCCAGGCTTGGACTTGCTCCTTTGTCCATATGCCTGGTGTATTCGGATACCTGCACATCACAACACAAATCACATATCACATGAAGAACATAATGGTGAAAGTGTAGGTTAGAAAAATCAGAAATGGAAGTACCCTTGAGCAGTGTCCGAGACACCAGTGGCTTCAGCAATGAGAAGGCCTCCCTTGGAAGTTCTCTGAGAGTAATACAAGACAGCATGCGGTTGAGGAATATTGCCGTAAGACCTCTGTCTGGTGAGTGGTGCCAACACAACCCTGAAATTAAGTCCAACAAGTTGAGAATTCATGGATGCAGAAGAGCAAGAAATGAAAGAAAGAATTTGAATTATGTATCCAGGTATGTAGGGTACCTATGGGAAAGGTTGAAGTTGCCCATCTTGTAAGGAGTAAGAAGAGGATTAGCGGCAACGGGATCTATACCATTAGCAGCCATTTTTGTGTGTGACTGTGGATGCAAGCAGCAACGGGTACGTTGGGGTGTGGTGGATTGAACAGGGAGCGTAGATAGTGAAGATTGAAGAATAAGCGAGACAAGATCCAATGGAATTCGAAATGGGTATTTATAGACGGGCCAAGTAGGCTTTATTTAATTGAGAAATGAAATGAAACCATATGATTATGATGGGGGTAGGGTAATTAAATGGATGACGTGTGCAATTGCATCAGCCTTGTTTTGACTCAATTTCCTTTCCCTTTCCCTTGATTATGGTCATGATTCATTAGCTATGACGACAACACCGTCCACCTACAGCATAGCAGAGACGAGAAGAGTCGTGTTTACCTGGAACTTGGAAGTAAAAGGTAAAAGGGTGTGTCAGGGTATGGTGTGGTTGAGCCGCAGAAGCAAGCTCTGGCTTGACCGGCCTGGTAAATCATTAACCCAAGCACATGGCCCATGATGAGTTCGGTTAGATGGCCCTTTCAAGTCTAATGGACATGGACGCGATTGCTATACTCTTGCCGGTACTGCCTGCTTGCTTGGTTCCTTTGCTTTCGTGCCAAATCAATCACATGCACTCCGTTTTTGATAAATTTCTTCTTTTCTTTTTTGAGGTCAGAACATGTATTCCTCTTTTGTTTTTTGGTCCAACCTTTAGATAGCGTTTCGTAACTACTTCTGGGACAGAAATACTACGGAGACATTAGATTTCGCTGTTGAATCACATTTGTTTCATGGGAATTTGATCTTTAAATTTCAACTTTTGCACTTCTCCATACAGAAGTTCATGCTGTTTGTTTTATTCTTTGGAAAACTTTGTGTTTATCATTCACTGACGATAAATTTCACGCTGACCGTAATTGGCATATGTTGATAAATATTAACCTCTTCGTTTGGATTGTATTTGTATGCCAACACTCGAGGATTTTCTGAGTTGAAATTTTCTTTAGGACGGCAGGCAAGCATGTTCAATGATGCAACTAGCGAATTTGATGTTCTTGTAGCCAGTGATGCCGTTGGAATGGGTCTTAATCAAAACATCTCTAGGATCATATTTTCAACCATGCGGAAGTTTGATGGTTTTGAAACTCGGGACCTGACTGTACTTGAAATAAAACAGATTGCAGGTAGCATGAAATTAAATAAGCAGATTGACCTTGTTCCAGAATTTTATTAAAGGATTATAACTGACATATAATAAGTCTGATATGTTATGTTATTTTGAACCTTTTTTTTGCAACTAAAGTTATGTTCATTATTACTTCTAACAAGCAAGATATAGCTCAGGTTTTTTTTTTGTATTTTATTAAAATGTGGAGGTCTGAAGTAAGATGTCCTGTATATTTGGATCTTATTTATTCCTGGGTTGCTTGAATGCATATGCTTGAAGGGAGAGCTGGTAGATATGGGTCAAATTTTCCTGTAGGAGAAGTAACATGCATAGGTGCAGAGGTATCCCAGGCAAAATTCAAAAGGAAAGAAATCTTCCACTATGTATAAATCTTTTTATGAACTCAAATTACTTTATTTAAACTGATGATTTGTGTATTCTATTTAATCTGATGCAGCGTGCTGGATTACTTCCTAGTTCCTACCTTTGATGTAATGTATATGTATTCACGATTACACCCCAATAATATTTTCTATCAAATACTGGTAAGTTATATCTTCCTGTTCCTAGCAGCTTTATCTTCTATTCTGTTATTCAGTGGTATAGTAGTCTGATTGCTGTCCAATGCGAGTGCAAAGTTTTTTGGTTGATAATTACTTGCTAAGATTACAAGCTTCCTCATCCGCTTTGCTTCATTTGACAAATTATCAAAGTTGAAGGTCACTAGACCTGTTAACTTGCAAATGCATTATCTTATTATTTCCTAAACTACATAATTATTAATTTTTCTTTCATATTGCAGGAGCATTTTCTTGACAATGCCAAATTATCTGCAAATTATTTCATAGTTAATTGAGAACAATTATTGGTATGTCTTTTGCTAGAGCCATTGAATTGAGGACATTTCATATCAGTGTTACCTTGTTGTTCATTAGCAATGTCAATTGTCAAATACTCCATAATTTGATTATTGTTTACTGACTTCCCTTTGAATTGTTATGTGGGAACATGCTGGCACCCCAAAGTGGCTACTGTTATTGATGATTTTCCCCTTGCATTGCATGAGAAATACCTTTTTTGTATCAGGTACATTCATATCTTTTCAGAAAATAACAAATCTTTAGAATGCAATGCCGAGTTTAGAGGACAATTCATGAATTGAAAAGCCAGCAGAATGAACAAATAGGGTGCCTGTACGTTATGTCACTTACTTTTACAATTGCTTTTGATTGATGCATACAATTTTCAGTCCAGCTGACATGGATGATGAGATCCCATCTCAGGGCCTGACACAGGTAATCAACATATAGTTTTTATGAAATATGTTGATGTAAGTTTGAATGGGCGTAAATTATGCAACTTATGATGAAACCAGTTTGCAGAGAGTTATGCAAAGAAAGGCCTTGTTCGGCTTCAAGAAATATTTACACCAGGGACGCTTTCTGTGCCCAAGACACCTTCTGCTCTTAAGGAGCTTGAATCCATCCACAAGGTGAAGTTTTTTTGTTTTTCCCTTCTCTTGCTTTAAACTTTTGGGTTCACTTCAAAGGTCTAGGAAGAGGGAGAGACTAGGTGTGACCAAAAGGTTGCTGCATGATGACTTAGTTATCACTTATCAGGGGTCAATCAATCAGTGGTCATGGTCAGGTATAATATCCATTCCATGACTTCAATGACCATTGAGGAGCATTGCACAGAGTTGGCAATATATTCCTTCATTTAACCTGGCGGGAAATGTTTTTTTAACTGATGTTGAACCAATTAGCATCTATATTTATTTATGATTTTCAATTGGTGCCTAAATTGCAGGTCCTGGATCTCTATGTTTGGTTGAGTTCTCGATTGGAAGAATCTTTCCCAGACCGCGAGCTTGTTTCATCCCAAAAGGCCATTTGCAGCATGTGAGTCATGCCTAGTCTTTATGTGATTTACTGCTTTTTCCCGTTTTATAACTGACAGTATATTTTGAATTTGTTAGGTTGATTGAGAATTCCTAGAAAGACTAGGGTGGCAGCAGCCAATGGCTAGAAGGTTGCCTTCGCGTAAAATGTGAAGTTCTCTGTTATCCCAACACATGAGGCCAAGTAGTTTCCTTCCCATGCCATCACCACAGACCCTGCCCACACTTGTATTTTCATCATTGTACAAGCTTCACAAGATCAAATATGTTGTATATTTCTAGGTTCTTTTATATGTCTTGGGCCTTTTTTATTTTATTTTATTTTTTATAAATTAACATGTGTTTATACTAATTTTATATTGTTTCGTCTCAATGATGAAAGAAAATGGTAATTGATTTATATTGTTTTTACTTAAATTCATAGTTTTGAAAACTGAACAAGATTGGTCAGTTCAGATCGAAAATTGGCCTGGTCCGATTCGATACTTGGATTGGTTCTGCAATAAACTAGTAAAAATCATTCAAATTTGGGTCAATCTCGGATAGATAGTTGAAATTGGAAAAAATGCCAAAACCCTAACCAGTGGGATTGAACCCACTTAACCACTGGGCCAACTTGATTTATGTGTTATTCTGTAACAACAATTATATATATTATATATCTATTTATATTAAATTGTATTTTTATATTAAATTAATTAAATCTGATTCAATCAATAATCCATGGGTTGAACCAGTGTCTTGGTCGAGTCAATCACTAGTCCGGTTCTAAAAAAAATAATGCTTCATTTTCTTTGGGTGATTTCCTTCCATTCTGCAATTAGAGCTGTAAATGAGGCACCGTAACGCAAGTCAACGTTGTTTTGTTTTACACCAACCGTAAGTTTTACAAGGCGCAATTATCTCAGCATACAAAAACTGTTTGGTAAAATAAATTCTGAATTAGGACATTCAGATGATATTAACTAATTGATGTCATGCTAAAGGGCTGCGACAGTGATGATGAGGGAGAGGTGGGTCAAATGGTGTTGTTTAGAATTTTCAATTTGAATACAGTGAACTTAAATACATAGTTCACAATCCGACTTGACCGTATTTGTTTTGCCAACTCAGGTCCCAACCCAACTGAATTTTGAGCAGCAGCTAGGGGTCATTGGAAAATAAGCACTGGTCCTCCTCTTCATTCTAGTCGGTAACCATGTCTATTGAGAATGATGTTAACACGCATCAAATAAAGTTAAAGGACATTTGAGTCAGTTGAATGAGCAAATGAAATTCATACGATTGCAGACTCTGTTGAGAAAGAAACAGCCTAAGAAACACAAGAATTTGTTTAAACCAAAAAAAAAAAAAAAAGATATTTTGTTATTCAATATTTAACACTCCAATTCTTTGAGTTATTATTTTCATTCACTTTAATTAAAATTTTAATGTAATAGTTGACATGTGAAGTAGTATTACAATCTATTTTTGTTCCAATAATCTGGTATCATCTAAGAATTTCGAAATAATTAAGGTTTCTCAGTTACTTTCTTTCACGGCAGGGAAAGTGGATGAAATGAGGGGCCAATCACAAGGAAAATTTAATAACTTTAAACTAAATACCCATGCCAAAACCATTACTAACTAGTATTTTGTTTCAGTGAGACGCGTGCCATCAAACTCTCAACATGTTCTTTATCTTTCAACATGCTCTTGGACTCGAGCTCTCCCACCAACAGCCTCATTGTGACGCCCCTTGGAGTTAAACCCTGCGATACCATCTCCTCAAAGAATGAGCAAGCTTGCTCAAGCTTTCCACTTTTACACAACCCATGCACCAAGAGCGAATAAGTCCCCACCTCAGGGCATAAATCGTTTCTGAACATGTGATCCAACAAAAACCTTAGCACCTTCATCCTCTTCTTCTTGCAGCACATCTTCAACAACGGATGGTAAGTCTCAAGATCAGGCTTGCACGACCCATCTTCCATTTCCTTAAGCAACCTTAGTGCAGTCTCTTCCCGTGAGTGAGCACAAGCAATAGAAATCATAGTATTGTATGTCACCACATCCCTCACAACCCCTTGCTTAGGCATGTCCTCGAACACGTCACAAGCATCTTTAAGCCTACCAGCTTTACCAAGAATGAATATCAAAGAGCTATAAAAAGGGGTGTCGGGTACACACCCCTCACTCTTCATCTTTTCATATAACTCCAAAGCCTCTTTTAGCTGCCCTCCCTTCCCAAGAGCAAGCATCACAATTGTGTAGGTCACGGCATTAGGTGGGCAACCATTCTCCCTCATCTTCTCCAAAACTTGATCAACTTTCCTGAAATCCTTCTCGCGGCAATAAGCTTCAATGAAACAAGTATACGAGAAGACATCAGGGTTAAACCCATGTTCCTTCATGTCCTCCATTGCTTTCTGGGCGTGTTCAAAGTTCCTAGTTTTGCACCACCCATGTATCAAAACATTGAAAGAATGTGAATTCAAGGGAACTGAACCCTTAAACTCCAAAAGAGCTTCATGGGCATGTTCAACACTGTCTCCTTTCACCAAAGCATCCATGAGCACATTCAATGCAGTTGTGTCCTTTTGAACACCAAACTCCTCCGTTCTTCGAAACGCTTCAATGGCATCTACATACCTGCGAGCCTTTGCAAGCCTCCGAATAACCTTAACCATTGTGTCCAGCGTTACATAGCCTTGTTCAAGCTGTGCCATTTCCTCTACCAAGTCCCACATGAGATCGAAATTCTTGGACTTTCCCAAGATGTCGACCATGAAGTTGTAGAGCTCAGGGGAATGCTCATAACCTGTTTGAGCTTTTGCCCATTTGAAAAACCCAAAAGCAGGGACCCAGTCATTGCTGAATCTCTTCAGAATCTGCTGAACCGAATCACTTGAAAGGTTGAAACAAGCACGTTCATGAAGTGCTTCAGCAACTTTCTCAGGAGATGGGTGTTTTTCCTTTAGAAGAGTGCTGATTGCTTCGACGTTGTCGTGGTTGTTTTGCTTGGAAGTTTGGGTGAATACGAATTTGGGGGTGGGGTGAAGCGCGTGGGAATCGACCCAAGGAGCGAGTGAAGGGATAACGAAGTCGTCGTTGTCTACGGAGTCAGCAGTAGAAGGGGTCGGGTTGTCGGAGAACTTGACCCAATCGGGGAGTTCGGGTGACTCCGGGGTTGGTTGGGGGTTCACGGTGGTGCAGAGAGTGTTGATGGAGATGAAGCGGTGCCACCCATTGGCGTTGGCGGTCCTTGTGGAAAGGCGATGATGATGATGGGTGAAGTGGTGGTTCAGGATTCGGAACTTGGAGAGCATTTTCGATTGGATTGGGGTGGCAAACGATGAATGAATACGGAAGTGAGAGGGTACACTGTTGCCCCAGCTGAGGCGGGGTTTATGTTGCCAACACGGAGGCCATTTTCTCTAAAACGACAAAGGAAAAAGGGAAAAGGAAAAAGAAAAAGAAAATTGTTGGATTGATATACACATATAATTTTAATTTATATTTACTCACTATATAAAATTTAATTACAACATATTATCACCTCGCGTCGATAGAGGAGGTTGATCTTATAAATGAGATAATTTAATTTAAATGATATTATAATTAGTATATCAAAATTAATCTCCATGTATATACACTTGTGAAACTTTCCGGTAATAGGAAAACTCCTCATCCAGCATTTAGGAATCACCCAATGCTAGAAGAATCACGAGAATCAAATTTAAATCTTGAAGGCAATATATAAATAAAAAAAATTGATCGGTGAGCTGAGCCTCATGTTTGCTGGTTTGGAAATCTATTAATAAATAAATAAATGTATATTCAAAAATATTAAATTTATATGTTTAGATATAAATTTTCATGAGGTGAATGTATGTATTGAAAAAAAGTAATGAAATTCATTTTAATGTGGATTAACCTAAATGTGATGCAGTTAAATTGTTTCTATTTGAAAAAAAAATTCTCTCAAAATCAAGACCCAGTGCCAACTTTGCCAGCAATATTGGGAAATTATCTTTTGACGTAAATTTTAAACGTTTTTTCTAGGAACTTCATAATAAATTGGACACAAAATAGATATAAGAAAAAAAATTAAAAATATAGATATTTCAAAATAAATATTCCACATAATAGTTATAGTTATGAATAATGAAATGGACGATATACAGTCAAAACTTGGAAAGGAATTTTTTAGGAGGATCTGGTTTTAGAAAAAGGAAATATATCTTCAGAAAAGCAAAAATTAAATTTTAGAATTAAATATATCATTAGGTTCTCACTAATTTTTACAGTTTTTACAATATAGCCTCAAGTTATTGTAAAATTTAACTTTAAAAAATAATAATTAAATAGAATCCTTCCCAAAATAATTGTTATTTAATTATACATTAGCATAAGTAAAATAAATTCAATTTTAATACCCTGACAATATAAAATAGTTTTACATTATCACTTAATTAAATCTCTTTATTTGTGTGACTTTTCAAATAATAAAGATCAAAGTTAACCATAATTGCTGATAGGGCAATATATAATTGAATAATTATATAAAAAAAATTTACATTATCATTATATTAAAATTAAATTAAATTAAAATAAGTTCTAACTATTATATACTTTTATATCATATATTCATCTATCAACAAATCAATGGCTTGAATTAATTATCAATTAATTTTTATCTTCTAACCAAATTAATTAATTTTTAAAATTTTATTGATAACTCACGCAATTCATATTTGACACAGTAATTTAATAAAATATTTTAAAAATAATTACTTTATTTTGAACTCCCCCTTCATTTTTTATTTTTTACACTCAAACTAAACAAATTAAAATATTTTGTTTTCAACACTTCCTCTTAGAAACTCTCTTCTCACCCACAAAATCTCTTACAATTTGTTTGGATGATAAGAGAATATGAGTGGAAAGAAAATGAAGAGAAGAGAAAATTAGGAGAAAATTGTATTTTCTCTCTTGTTTGATTGAATAAAAAAGTGAGAGGAAAGAAAATATAATTATGTGCAAATTATTCTTTTATCCTTTTTTTAATGGCAACAGAGCAAAATATTGGGACAAAATTGTAAGTTTATGAAATAAATGTGTTCTCTCTCCATTTTCTTCTTATTTTAGGGAAGAAAACTTTTTTAGTCGAACCCACCATAAATTTTTCTTTCCTTTTATTTTCTCTTGTCATTTAAATAAGAGAAAACTATGAGCGTGTTTGGTTTCACCATCTTTTGTTTTCATTTTCCTAGAAAACAAAAAATAAGAGCAAAAATGTGTTTGGTTCACTTCTTGAAATGGGTGAATATTTGAAAACGACAAATTCTTGTCTTTAATGTTTTCTACGCAAATATTGAAAATGGAGCAAATGTGAAAATGCGGTGGCAGACTATAATTTTAAAGGCACTCAGCTAAAACTCGATTCTTTCTTATTTTATACGCATGGTGGAAAATACAAAGCCCCTGCTTCCCTACTTCAACACCATCCTCCATGACGATAGACGGTGATCTTCAACGAGAAGCTTGGACAGCCCAAGATCTAGCTTATGGGGCTCTTCATGATATTATTCTTCTAGTTCCTCATAAAGTTCAAGTACGAGTACCTCAAGAATGAAAACCAAGACCTTCTTGCTGTACTTTATGGCTTGGTGCTCTTCTTTTTGAACTTGGGGCCAAACAGCAATAACATGATCTTCGTGCTTCTCAGTTTGGAGGACGAAGGGATGTAAGTTTCAAGAGGATTTGAATGATTTCAACACAGTCATTAAGTTTCACAATCAAAAGTCCTCAGTTGGATTTGATTCCCCACCTATTGATTTTGGGGATAATAATGACAGTAACAATGGTAATATTGGTAAGTGTGGTGTTATCCAAGATGATGCAATGATATTAAATAGTGTTGATTCTCATAAGCCTGAAAAGGTTTTGATTCTACAGAAGCTATCAAGGACAAGGAAGCTTTCTATGAAGAATTTGGGGACCAATATCAAATTCTCTTTATTTTATGGATTTTACTGATAGTGGCAACAATAATTTGTTTTAACATATGTGTATTTGGAAGACATGATTCGATTCATAAGCATGGTAATTTGGAAGACATGTTAAATATGATTGTATATACCTCTTCTATCACAATAAAGAAGATAACATGGTAATTTATCAATAGTAGCATGGTTCTAATTTTGAAATTTGATTTTGAAAACAAACCTACCAAATATATTTTTATTTTTGTTCTCTATTTGAAGATAAGATCTTCATTTTCAAACCAAACACATTTCCTAAAATTAGAATTTTGAAATTGGAAATTATTTTCAGAAAATAAAAATAGGAAATATTTTTGTAAATCAAATATGCTCTATATTTTTCACTCATTTTCTCTCCCCCTATTTTCCTTCCCTTTATTTTCCCTCAGACCGAACAAAAGGTTAGAGAATATGCTTTCATCACTTTTTCAATAGCTTTTCAAGTCCTTTACAGATATTACACATGATTCCAATCATAGTAATGAAAACTGGACCCAATTCGAACCGGAAATCGGTAAATCAGTCATTGATCCAGTTTGGTTCAATAGTTAGACTAGTTATGCAATTAAACTAGTTAAACTTGGTCAAACTCGAGTTGAACCAACTGAGTCACATGTGAACCACTGTGAACTGGACTAGCTGGGACTCCTTCGAATCACCCACACTTAAACCAAACCGCACCAACTTGAACCTTGCTCCACGTGCCCAACATGCATGTACCTCTATGAACCACGAGCCTTATGCCTTGTGATAAACCACAAGCCTTGTCACAAGCTTTGAGCCTTGTGAACCATGTGCCTTGTATCCATATGATAACTCTTGCTGCAAATAATTCAAAAACTCCAAGTGGTGGGATCGAACCCAGCCTCCCTTCATCATCAAGAGCTCCATTATCGCTAGGCTAGGTTGTTCCCTTGTTAGTTAGTTAGTTATTTATTTATTTATTTATATATATGATATACAAAATTTTTTATATATTAATTTAATTAAATTCAATTTAAGCGGTTTAATTTAACCATTGATTTACTGATTGAATCAGTGATCATAATGACCAGATACCTTAACTGAGTGAATGACCAGGTTGAGTCTGCTAATATGGTTCCAATGCTTTCAAAGTAAATCTAGCCCATTGTGAGATTTTTAAAGCCATAATCATATAATTTTGTCCCAAATCCAATATTACCAATCCCATATTACTAGTAATTTTTCACTCAAACCCTGTAACAAAAATAATTCCCTCACCATTTTAGAAGGTTCCCTCTTTTCAGTACATGTAACAGTGTTATAGAGATTCAAATTTTTAAAATGTTTGAAAATTAAAATAAAAAAAGAAAGAAAATTAGACAGCAACCTACGGGGTATTTACAGGACATTTGGAAATCCTTGGAATTCGATTTCATCAATAAATTGAATTGAATTTCATGCTTTGGAAGCAACTTAAGGAAAAGAATTGAATTTCCATGGGAATTAAAATATAATAAAATTAAGGAATTAAAATCAGATCCAAAGGGATGTGATTTGGCGTAGGAATTGAATTCCAACAAATAAAAATATGAAAATAACCTTACTTAAATATAATATTTTATTCCTAACCTATTAACGAAGAATAAAATAGTAAAAAATAATTAAATTAATTTATTTTTAAATCTATTCCAAATGAAAGAATTGAATTCAATTATTTAATTTATTAATTTATTTCAAATATAAGAATTCAATTCAATTCCATTTCATTAAAGATTTTCAAACATCTTGTTTGAAGTGTAGGAAGCGCATGACTGAAAATAATAATAATAAATAAATGTAGAAAGCCGGGGGTGAGCGCGGTGCACTGCGCTGCGCTGCTTCCGCCAAAGCTGTTGCTACCTCAAACTGACATCTACACAGCCACAGGCAAGGTTTCCCAATTCCCAATGCTCTCTGTTTTTCCATCCATGTCTCACTGTTACTCCCCAGTTCGCTACTGATACATATATGCATACATGCATAGATAAATAGGGTTTCTTTTCCATTTTATCTATATTATCACATGCAAATCGCTCTCCCACACTCATCTCTCTCTCTCTCTCTGTCTCTCTGTTAATCAATCTGAATCTGCATTTCTGTTTTGCGCAGGCAGGTAGAGGTAGTATCTTGATTTTGATTCATTGATTCCGTTGTGCGATGAAGAGGTCTTTTCCGTGGGACGAACCTGTTGAGGTCTTATCTCATGACTCTTCTTCCTCCAACTCCTCTCTTCCTCCTCTTCCACCTCACGACGTTCCTCTCCCCGATCCCCCCCTAGATATCGCCTCCGAAGGTAAAAATATTTGCTTTTTATCTAGCTTCTAATTATTGGAATCTCCCGCCATGTCTTTCTTTCTTTCTTTCCCACCATATGCCTTTCACTTTATTTATTTTTCGATTAAGGCACTATTAATGCGTATGAATTAATTGAATTTCACTCCTGTTTAGTTATAAAATCCCTCCCATGCTAATGACTAATCAGCTCTGATTTGTGCTAGCCCTTCAGGGATAATTGCTAGATAGGTAGATTATTATGTGCTTTTTTGGAGTGGGTGAGATTTGGACAATCAATGAAACTCGCTTCACGATTGTCTGCTACCACAGCAATTAGGATCGTTGAGTGGTGAGTGCAACTCATTTACACTCCACCACACTATTAATTTTGGCCACTCACAACTATCAAAGTTAATGTGCACCCTGCACCAATCCACTCAAACAATGGTGACAATAAAAACCATTTATACGCCATTCTCTGCTTAAACAAGTACAATATCCTAGATATAATGATTGATGACACAAATTTATCAATATGGAGTTAGTATTTTCACTTTCTCCTATAGTAGTTTATTACAAGTGTATTCAAGTTCGTGCATAAGGGTTAGCATCGTATTGAAATCTACAAATCCCAGAAAAACACGGCCATCTAAGCTGCTAGATGCTAACTGTGATGTTAAAGGGGTAAATAATCAGAATGTTACACTACAAGTCTACAATTTAAATTTTATACTTCTGTTTTATGGCCTGTTATTACTTTCTTATTTGGTGTGTATTACTATTAGGATATGTTTGGTTAAGGGGTAAAAATGGGGTATGTGAGGCTCATCAATGAAAATTTGCACCCCATCTTTACCCTTCAACCAATCATGCCTTTAGTGAGAACTTAATTTCATAGTAGTCAATCCCGAAAAGTGGAGCGAAGCAGCCAACTCCAAAACCGCTATAGTGGGATAGCGGACAGTGGGATGACCACTATTTTAGGAAAAAGGATAAATATTATAGAATTTATAGCACATACATATAAGTGTTGAAAAATACAAATAAAAAATCCAAAATTCAACTTATTTTTATCATTAATGATTAAAAGTCATAAGTCATATAACAACCCCAAATCCAACGGAAAGACATTGAAAATAACAAAAGAAACACATCAAAGAAAGGAGGGAGCTGATATCAGAAACAGAGAAAAACATAAAAAAAATATATAATGGAGCATGGAAAAGCAGAGAGGAAGCAAGAGCACTGGGGAAAAATAAAGAAAAATAAGCTGTGTGCATAGGGCATGGGAACCAAAAAAACAGAGAAAAAGAGGAAGAGAGCTGGCTGCTGTGTCTCAGCAAGGCCTGCTGGGTCACCGGAAGCTGGGTCGCCGGAAACTCACTCGCCAGAAGGTGTGCCACAAGAAAAGAGGAGTAGCAGAGAGAGCAAGAGGAAGAGAGCAGAGCATGGGAGAGGGCGACTTGAGTAAGAGCTAGAAGAATACCTAGGCTGGGTTGTTTAGATTGAAATAAGGGTGAAATTAGCCTTAAGCCCCTTTAGTTATTCACCATCATGAAAAAACAGGGGCAAAATTGGGTTTTATTCTGCCAAAATCAGATAACGGCTGCGACTCTGGGATTTGGGCTGTGACACCAAACCGTGACGCAATGTTCTCTTTGTCATGCCCACTAGTTGCTCCGGCGTGATAGCGGTGCAAAATGCCACTATTGACTACTCTGATTTTGCTTTATAATGCCTTTATGTTGCTTTCAATGCAAATTACTCGCACTGAATCTTTTCTCTTTTTTTGTTTTTCTATTCTTGTTAATGGAATTTCTTCTTTTGTTTGAAAGAAAACATGAATTGAATGTTCAATGAGTGATTTTTATTTTTTGGTATTCTAGTCACAATATTCAAAATATTTACGTTGATGATTGCTTCCCAGTTTCAATTATATCAGCAGAAAACACAAATTAAATATCACCCCCCCCCCCCCCCCAAAAAAAAAAAACGCAACGTAAATTAAAAAAAAAATTGAGTCAATTCCTGATAATAAAAACCATTTATACTGCATAAACAAGCACAATATCCAAAATATAATGATTGATGACCCAAATGTATCCATATGGAGTACGTATTTTACTTTCTCCTATGGTAGTTTATAACAAGTGTAGTCAAGCTCGTGCATAAGGGTTAGCATCTAATTGAAAACTGCAAATCCCAGTAATGTTAAATTACAAGTCTACAATTGAAATTTATACTTCTGTTGTATGGCCTGTTATTACTTTCTTATCTGATGTGTATTACTATTAAGATATGTTTGGTTAGAGGGTAAAAATGGGATATATGAAACTCATTCATGAAAATTTTCACCCCTTTTTTAACCCCCAACCAAACATACCTTTAGTGAGAACTTAATTTTGCTTTATAATGTCTTTATGTTGCTTTCAATGCCAGTAACATGTACTTCTCTTGTCTTCTCGCTTTATATTTTTCTCTTCTGGTTAATGAAATTTCTTCTTTTCTCAAAAGAAAACATGTATTGAATGTTCAATGAGTGATTGTTATTTTTGGGTATTTTAGTCACAATGTTCAAAATATTTACATTGAATTATATCATCCCAAAGAACACGAATTAAGTATTACTAAGAAAAAGAAAACAGAACACAAATTAAAAAATGAGTCAGTTCTTATCACCGGCCTGCACTCTAAACTCCTTTATCTTTTGGTTCCCTGATAACTTGTATATGGCGTTCTTAATTTATTTTTGAACCTTGGTTGCTTGGCATTCTTATGAAAACACTTACTTTAAAGCTCATACTTGAATGCAGATATACTCCTTAGACGGGCAGAAATGTATCAGGCATACATGAAGCGGATTCCAATCCCAAGTCATCGAGGCTCTGTCATCCCCTGCATCTCATGGATGGGATTAGGCAGTTCAATTAAGCAGTTATATGGGCAGCCTCTTCATTACCTCACAAATGTTCTCCTTAAGCAGTGGGATCAGTTGAGAATGGGCAGCGAGGATGAATATAAGCCCTTAGACAACATGATTCATCCATGCAAAGCTGAAGCCACCATCTGGCTCATTGAAGAAGTCCATCGGCAGACCTCATCGCATTTTCATATTGCTAAACTCTGGAAGGTTGATCCGATGTACAGTAGTTTTGTTGATTCCATTTTCCCAACTCTAGAGCATGAGTTGTGAAGCCATCTGGTTTGGCTTTGTTCTGTATACTGCAAATTGTTTCAATGTTATATTTTGGTAGAGCAAAATTGAACTGGTTTCTTCAGGATTTTTCAGTCTAATGTAGTATGTTTAGATTTTCGTTTGAGCTTCTAAATTATGATTTGGGCAAAAACCACTTATTAGTAGGCCAAAAACTATAATTATTATTAATGGGGCAACCTTACTTCTATTAATCACACTCCTGAATTGTAGATTTTGCGGGAGAGCTAACCTCAAATTAGTAATTTGCTTTCGGGATTTCTGTATCCCTTGAGTGAATATTCAACTTAAATGGTCAAAAGAGTGAATTGATTTGTCAACCAGAGGTAAAAAAATCCTTGCGTGTAAACCCATTACCAATAATCTTTACAAGAACAGAATCCATCCGTGAAAAAATGATACCTGTTATTATCTCTAACAATGATTTCCCTATTGTATAGTTTTGATACTAATTTTGCAAATGAGTGACAATCCGAACACATTCGAAGATTTTTTACCACCCGTATGGGTACACCTTGACCAGCAGTGATTAATCCATAAGCCATGGCTAGTTTCTCACTATGTCTGCTGAGTAAATGCTCTTTTTCCTGCTCATCCACATCAAGTAAGACATTGGTTGTATCAGGGACATACCCTGCCTCACTTAGTCTGCAGTTTATTTCCTGAAGCATTGATCCAATTTGGGTACTCTCAGCGTGTGATTCATCACCCGAGGTGAACTCGTGAATCAGTCCATGAACCTCTATTGAGCTTGATCCGGGCACTTTCTGGACCCCCTTCTCCTTCAATTGCAGTCTCACTCTTGCAACATCATTCCATTTTCCAGCTGATGCATATATATTAGATAACAGCACATGGATCCCAACACTTTCAGGGGCAAGTTGAGTTAACTTTTCAGCTGCATAATGTGCCAATTCAACATTATTGTGCTTCCGACAAGCAGCTACAAGAGAGCCCCATATAACATCATTGGGCTCCATTGGCATGCTTTGTATGAGATCAAGAGCTTCTTCCAATAAACCAGCTCGACCGAGCAAATCAACCATACATCCATAGTGAACAATCCGAGGACTTATTCCATGGGATTTTTCCATTGACCTAAAAAGTTGCCTCCCTTGGTCCACATAGCCACCATGGCTGCATGCTGTCAACAATGCCACAAAAGCAACATCATCTGGTTTAACTTTTTGTTTGAGCATCTCATTAAAAAGCTCAATAGCCCCCCCTGTGTTCCCTTCCATTGCCATAACTCCAATGGCAGCAGTCCAGGCAGACACATCCCGTTTTTCCATTTTTTCGAAAACATGCAAAGCACTTTGGGGATCACCACACCTAGAAAACATATCAACCAAAGCTGTGCCAAGCTGCGTGTCCATGTGAATGTCATTTCTCCCAATGTAGGTGTAAACCCACTTAGCAAGATCAAGAGCTCCTAGATATCCACAGGCAGAGGCAATACCCACCATTGTCACTCTATCTGCTTTGATCCCTTGGTCTTGCATCTCCCTGAATAGCTCAATTGCTTCCTCGAACATGCTTGCTTGAACCAAGGCACCAATCATAGTGTTCCAAGACACAAGATCACTCTCTGGCATCTCATCAAAGATTTTCCAAGCTAATTCCACATCACCGACCCTAACCAAACCTGCAATTAACGAATTCCATGTCACCACCGTCCTGTTCGACATCTGCTCAAAAACTTTGCAAGCAGATTCTCTCTTGCCACATTTCATGTACATGTCAATGATGGTGTTGGAAATGTTATCCCAACCTTCAAGTCCATTCCTTAAGACATAAGCATGCGATGACTTCCCAACAGAAAGATCCCCTAACTGTGAACAGGCTGCAATCATAGATAACATCGTCACCTTATCTGGTTGCAGTCCCTGCTGCAGCATTCCATCGAAAGCTACAAGCACTTCACTGGCCAGCCCATGTTGCACATAATTCGACATGATAGTATTGTACATAACCAAATTCTTATTAACACATGCATAAAAAATCCTCCTCGCAGTGCCTATATTTCCACATTTCATGTACATATCAACGAGTGCATTTGCCATCTGCGTATTAACCTTCACACCTGACTCACTGATATAAGCACACACTCTCGTCCCCAACTCAAGATCCTTCAACTTGGCACAAGCTGATATAACACAAACCATGGTGACCGGATTCGGTTGAATCCCAGCCTCAACCATCTCAAAAAACAGAGAAACAGCCTCGTTAGCCAAGTCCCTCCCAGAATACCCATTGATCAAACTAGTCCAAGACACAACATTTCTCTCAGGCATTCTGTCAAACACCTTGCGCCCCAAATCAACCTTGCCACATTCCGCATAGAAATGAATCAGAGAGTTCATGATAAAGATATCATGCTCCAAACCCATCTTCACAAGCAGCCCATGAACCTGAACACCCTCAGAAAGCGCCATAATCTTGGAGCAAGCACTCAGCAGGAATGGGAAGGTGAACTTATCAGGCACAATACCCATCACCACCATCTGAACGAAAAACAATATTGCTTCTTCACCAAGCGAAGCAGAAGCATAACCTCTCAAAAGAGAGTTGCACATGAACAAGGAAACCGTGGCCGCTCCCTCGTTTTCCTCCTTGAAGAAATCGAAAGCGCTTCGAGCGTAGAGCAAGCTTTCGTGGGTGCCCATTTGGACGCAGGCGGCGATGAGGTTGTTGAGGTGAGAAGCATTGTGGGAAAGGCCTTTCTTGATGAGGTGGCAGTGTAACTGCGTGACCTCATCAAGGGTCTTGCAGTTTCGGAATAGCTTAGGGGACGGGTTTGCGGTGATGGGTTTAGGTTCGGTTGGGGTTGTGGGAGATGATAATGCAGTGGTTATGGAAGGTGAAAGAACGGAATGGGGAGGAAGCGCAGTCGCGGCCATGGCGGTTTTGCTGCCTCAAATGCAGCGTCGGTAACAAGGCTATATGATATTGACATGGTTGCATTAATAAGAACTGATCCATTTTAGTATCAATCAATATAATATAATGATATTTTAAATATTCTAAAATGAGACGAGATGAAATAAATAATATTATTTAGGATTTATTTCAATTCATTCTGTATTTGATTATTTTAATTTATTTTTTCTTTTTATTGAACTGAGATTGGATGGAATAAGAGTAAATATTTTAAAATTCTTATCGCTAGCTCTATCTTCTTTTATTATTATTTTTGAAAAATAATAAAATGGAAAGTTGTTTACTCTAAATCTTTCTTGATATGCACATAATAGATTAAAACCTTTAGTTTCTCTTTAGTTTTATCTCATTTTACTCTACCATTTCATGACATGTTATTTCATGTATTTTTTTTTTAAATATTTGTTCACACTTTGTCAGCAATTTATATCAATAAATTATGTATAATAATTAATCACACATATGTTGTAATTAGCACAACAAAAATTAATTATCATGCTGCAAGAATGATCGAGAGTTTTTATGTGAGAATTAATGAGTTTGTGACCAATATGGTCTGAGCAATATTGTCATAAAAATACAAAATTTAAGTGTGAATAGTTTGGTCATTTTAGATTTTAAAAAATTGAAAAAAAAAAAAAAGATAGAGAGGGACGTGGTTTTTGAAGCCACAGAACCCCTCCGTTCCCCTCAATCTCTCATGCTCTCTCGCTCTCTGCTTCTGTTTATTCTTTTTCTTCATTTTTTTTCATTTTCTTCCCTACTTTCAACTACTAAATCACATGATTGTTAATTTTTATTATCAAAACTTGATACTCACTAGTTTCTAAAATTTAAGTAAGTCTTCAATCTTAATCCCATTACTTTTTTTGGGTACTCTAAGGTATATCCCAAAAATAGTGAGCTATTAAAAATGGTAAATAGATATATATAAATACTAAAATTACTTTTTAACCCTTATTATTTATATCTTTTCTCTTTCTTCGTGAAAGTTGAAACCCTACCATTAAGCATATATACACTTGGTCATGTATCCATAACAATTCTAAATCAGGATGCTACAATTCTGAACCAATATACATATCCATAGCAACAAATGAACACTAAAATTCTTTTATTCTTTGCGTATTTAGTTAAGGGAATCCGATTGAAAATTGGGTCTTGTTTTTTCAGAAAATGAGAGAAGTAACGATTTTCATCTCTATTCTCCAATTGCCTCAATGGTCATATTCTTACTCTTATTCCTCTCTCTAAAAATATACATACATATATAGATGCGGTACATCATTCTTTTGATGAAGTACTGGAGTTTTTGTGGTGCCAGTTTCTAAATTGTTTTGTTTTGTGTTTTTTAATGTCAAAATAGGAAGGAGTGCCGGTCAATATAAGTGTTTGCCTTTGGTGTGGGGGGAGGAAGGGGGGCTTGGGTGCTGACAGGGTCTGGAGGAAAGAGAGAGACCTTGAAGTTTGGATATGCAAAGGGATAAATTAGGTAATGCGATTTTTAATATATATATATATATGAATTACTGTAAGATTATTTTATTTTGATAGAAGATTTTAATCTTAGTCTTAAGATGAAATTTTAATGGTTAAGATTTAGTGACCATGATAACCACAAACTCATCAATACCCATTGAAGAACTCGCCCAAAATAATTGTCTAGACATAACTTTCAAAATATCTTTTTGGATGCAAATATAGGCAACTACTATGTTCTAAACACAAGGAATTTACTCAGGGCTAAAAATTTAAAAAAATCAAGAGACTTATTTCTGTTTTTGATGAAGTTTTTAAAAGCAAATTTTATCTATTATCACTTATCTATTGAGTTCAGGAATTCACAATTTACCAAAATAAATCTAATAAAATTAATTTTACCTATCAGCACATCGCAACAATAATAAATGTGCAGAGCCAAAAGAAAATGGACATCAAATTTTAATTATAGAAACCCCTAAATACTATAGGTAAAACCACATGACAGACTCCAAAAAATAGTCTACTATATTCAAGATAATTACAAAATATTTTTTTCACACTCTCACATCACACCCAAGTGGTATATATAATGTTTTCCAATGAGAACCCTTTTATTTACATATTACAATTTTGCATTACCAATAAATAATAAAGATGATATTTAAAATATTTTTATATATTTACCCACACCCTATACTCTTTGAGATTTACCCACCCTCTATCCTTTCTTTCACCCTCAGAAAATAACACACTATCAGTGTATCTCTCTTCACTCTATGGCTCTTGTAACTTCCGCAGCTTAGTGTGTTTCGAATGAATGAAAGTAATTCATACCGCAAAATCACGAGATATACAAGATCACCCATGCCAAAACTCTTTAATGTTTTTAGCCTATGTTATTAGGCATCAGATGCATCTCGTTGCAATTTTCTTCGAGAAACCAATAATAGTGGCTGGAACCATAATCATCACATTCATATAGGTAGCTTTTGTACATCAGAAATTCTTAGCTGCACCAAGAGCAAAACATTCATTTTGCTCTGATTCATTCATTATGTGACACATAAGCTCATGAGCCCCTCATGTCCCCTAGCTGAAATAAAAAGATTTTTTTATATTAAAAAACCTAAGTATGGTTACCACCATCTCTCTAGTTAAAACGAAATAAAGATACAAAATTTTCTAGATCCCTTTCAGATCCCCTTTTATTCATTCTCCCTCTCTTTCTAGGGCTTTCTTCCAACATCATAATTCATCTTTTTTCATAGTTTCTGCCAAATAACCATTGAAGCAACTTTTCTATAACTTCCTCAAGTCTTCCATCAAGATTAAGTCGTACAATATGTTGGGAACTAAACACATAATTCCCTACTTGCAAGAACAAGAGGAGCAACAATTCTAGCAGCGAAATATTGGCAGCAATCAACACAAATAAACCAGAACAATAATCAGAACAATACACTAAGAGTTTTAACGTGGAAAATTCCCTCAATGTGAGAGACCAAAACCACGGGTCGTCCAGACCAATGAAATAGCTCCACTATGATCAAAACAGGTACAAGAAAGTCTCTAATAAATGCACAAATTGTGCTAACAACAACCTAAAACCAACCAATCATTAATTCATAAAATTGAGAACAAGGAAATGTGAAATACCCCAAAATTGGAACTTCTGTCCGAGACCAGTTTCTCACTCTCCAGACCTTATTTCACCAATCTAACCGTTCATAATCAAGAACCACCTGTCTGGAAGCTTCTGTCCAATTTTCAGCCCGATCCAACGGTAAAAGACTTCCCAAACGGCGATTTACGGTGACAACTTAAACTAGAAAAATTGATTTCACAAACCGAAACAGAACCTCAGTTCGAGCTCAATATCTCACACTACAAACCTTTATTCGATAATTTGACTATTCACAATGAAGAACCACCTGTTGTTAACCTGCTGTCGAAATTTTAGCTCGATCCAACGGTGGACGAATTCACAAACGTCGATTTAAAGTGACTACTTGTGACAGAAAATGAAGGAGGAGTGGGGGCCAAGTTCTCTCTTCTCTCTCTATGTGTGGCTGCGAGATTTTCCCAAAAATGAGCACACACTTCTTACCCTAGCTGACTACTCTCATAAGGTAAGTGGGCTAGCTTGGTTTTTGGCTTTTCCCCACATAGGAGTGAACCCAAACCCAACAAATCTCCCCCTTACGACTATGTGGAGGTAACCGCCAAACCGGCGATCAAACAAAAAGCTTCAAACTTCCATCTTGGCAAAGATTTAGTCATCATATCTGAACCATTCTCATCAGTGTGAACCTTTTCAAGTTTTAACAACTTAGCATTCAAAGTATCACGTATCCAATGATACCTTGCATCAATATGTTTGGATCTTGAATGAAAAGTTGAGTTCTTACCAAGATGTATAGCACTTTGACTATCACAAAATAGCACATATTTCTCTTGAGTAAAACCAAACTCTTGTAAGAACTTCTTCATCAAAAGCATCTCCTTGCATGCTTCGATAATGGCAATGAACTCAGCTTCTGTAGTGGATAAAGCAACACATTTTTGTAACTTAGATTGCCAAGCTACAGCTCCACCTCCAAATTTAATCAAATAGCCTGAAGTAGACCTTCTAGAGTCAACATCTCCTTCCATGTCTGAGTCAGTGTAACCAACTAGAAAAGACTTCTCATTTCCAAAACATAACTTCAAGCCAGAAGTACCACGGAGATATCTCATAATTGACTTCACTGCATTCCAATGCTCTCTTCCTAGATTTGAAAGAAAACGACTAACAATACCAACAGCATGAGCTAAGTCTGGTCTAGTACATACCATAGCATACATCAAACTACCCACGGCTGAAGCATATGGAACTCTCTCCATGTCTTTCTTCTCTTCTTCATTTGATGGACTTTGCTTGCAACTCAATTTGAAGTGTGTAGCAAAAGGAGTACTAATAGCCTTAGCACTCTCCATTTGAAACCTTTGCAGCACGGCTTCAATGTATTTTTCTTGTGACAACCAAAGTTTCTTCTCCTTTCTATCCCAGATGATTCTTATACCAAGAATCTGCTTTGCTAGTCCGAGATCCTTCATTGCAAATGACATCTCAAGTTGCTTCTTCAACCTATCAATTCTAGAAGCATTTTGACCAATAATAAGCATGTCATCAACATATAACAAAAGGATAATAAAATCATTACTAGCAAACTGTTTAATGAAAACGCAATGATCTGAAGTAGTCTTCTTATAGCCTTGCTCTCCCATTATAGACTCAAACTTCTTATACCATTGCCTCGGAGCTTGCTTCAAGCCATATAAGCTCTTCTTGAGTTTGCACACATAATCTTCTTTTCCTTTTGCTTAAAAACCTTCAGGCTACTCCATGTAGATTTCTTCCTCAAGATCACCATGGAGGAAAGCAATTTTTACATCCATCTGCTCTATCTCTAAATCAAGACCTGTAGCCAAACTCAAAACGGCCCTAGCAGAGGACATCTTGACAATAGGAGAAAAAATCTCATCATAATCAATGCCTTTTTTTCTATCTAAAACCTTTAACCACCAATCTAGCTTTATACCTTGGGGAAGAAGAATTCCCTTCATGTTTCAACCTGTATATCCACCTGTTTTGCAAAGCTCTCTTACCATTAGGTAATTTCACGAGCTCAAATGTTTGATTATCATACAAGGACTGCATTTCATCTTGCATAGCATCAACCCATTTTTGCTTCTGGTCACTATCCATAGCCTCCTCATAACATTCAGGTTCTCCCCCATCAGTCAAAGTCACATACTCATCAGAAGGATACCTGGTTGAAGGTTGTATCTTTCTAGTAGACCTCCTAAGTACAACGGGCGGATCTGTAGGTGTTTCATGCTGATCATCAACAACATCATCAGTTGGAGCATCTAAATGATCTCTCATCTGCTGGTCGTCTTCTTGCATATGATCCTGGGCCTGATTCTCTACTAGTTCTTGTGCATGTAGTGGTTGGACTGGATCTACATCGATCAAGTCACTACTATGTTGGGATTCAGTCTTCTCCACTTTCTCAATATCTTCAATGGTTTGGTCTTCTACAAACACCACATCACGACTTCTCACAAGCTTTTTATCAATTGGGTCATAGAGCCTATAGCCAAGCTCATCCTGACCATACCCAATAAAGATGCATTGCTTTCTCTTCACATCCAACTTAGATCTCCCATCCTTTGGAACATAAACAAATGCCTTGCACCCAAACACTCTCAAGTGATTATAAGAGACATTCTTGCCAAACCACACATTATCTGGAACATTATTATCTAAAGCAATAGCAGGACTCAAATTAATCACATGTACTGCTGTAAGCAATGCCTCTCCCCAGAAATGCTTAGGCAGCTTTGCTTCAGTAAGCATACACCTAACTCTTTCAATTAACGTCCTATTCATCCTCTCCGCCAAACCATTTAGCTGAGGTGTTTTAGGAGGTGTCTTTTCATGCCTAATACCTTGCTCTTTACAATACTCATCAAATGGTCCACAATATTCACCACCATTATCAGTACGAATGCATTTAAGCTTCTTACCTGTTTGCCGCTCGACCAAAACTTGGAATTCTTTGAACTTCTCCAAGACTTGATTCTTGGTCTTCAAAGCATAAGCCCAAAGCTTCATTGAGTGATCATCAATGAAAGTTACAAAATAAAGAGCACCACTAAAAGACTTTGCCTTCAATGGACCACAAACATCAGAGTGCACTAACTCCAAGAAATTTGATTTCCTTGAAGGAGGATGCTTCTTGAAGGATAATCTTCTCTGTTTTCCAGCCATGCAATGAGAACATTTCTCCAACTCTGCATTCTTCAAACCAGAAAGTACATCCTTTTTAGCTAAACAATTGAGACCTTTTTCACTTATATGACCAAGCTTTCTATGCCATAACTCTGAAGCTTCTTTGCTTTCAACTGCATTAACATTGCCTTTTGCAATTGTGGATTTCATCACATACAAACTTGAGGTCTTCTTTCCTCGAGCCACTACCAAGTTGCCTTTAGTAAGTTTCCACTGACTATTACCAAAGGTGCTAACATAACCTTCATCATCAAGCTTTCTGACCGAAATCAAGTTCAAGCGGAGATCTGGAGCATGTTTAACATCCTTCAACAGAAACTTCATTCCAACATTAGTTTCTAAACAAATATCTCCCATACCAATCACCTTGGCCAATCCATCATTGCCCATCTTTAGCACTCCATAGTCACCTGAAGTGTAAGATGTGAAGAACTCCTTCCTTAGCGAGACATGTATTGAGGCACCACTATCAATTACCCAGTCAGACTCATCAGATACTACATTAATCATGTTCTCATAACCTATAATGAGAAGATCATCTGACGTAGTAGTAGAGACACGATCATTATTGTGTTCTTTCTTTTCTTGCTTACCTTTGTTCCCTTTTCCAAAGAAAGCAATGCTTTTGGATGTGCCTGTTTTATGACAATAATGACATTCAATATTTTTATACCTTGATCTGGAGCTTTTGCCTCTACCTCTTGTACCTTTCTTCTGACTTCTCCCCCTATCTTCTGCAACCAACATCTCTGAATGAGATGAAGAACCTTGAGTCTTCCTTCTCACTTCTTCATTCAAGACACCACCTTTAACGAGTTGCATGGTCACTACACCATTAGGAGCAGAATTAGTAAGTGAAATGCGAAATGTCTCCCAAGAGTCTGGTAGAGTATTTAGCAACCAAATCCCTTGAACCTCATCTTCAAACTTGATTCCCATGCTTGACAACTGATCTAAAACTCCTTGAAACTCATTCAAGTGATCAGATATGGAAGACCCTTCCTTGTATCTCAGATTTATCAACATATTCAACAAATACAACTTGTTGTTCCCAGACTTGGAAGCATACAAGTATTCAATCTTTTCCTACATAGTTCTAGCATGAGTCTCATTAGCAATGTGATTATAAACATTATCTTCTACCCATTGTCGAATAAAACTACAAACTTCTTGATGCTCAAATTCCCATTCTTCTTCAGTTTTTGACTCTAGTTTTTGTGTAGCAAACACAGGTATATGCAGATTTTTAACAAACAACAAATCTTTCATCTTGCCTTTCCATATATGATAGTTACTACCATTCAATGATATCATTCTATTTGTATTTGCCTCCATCATTCAAGCAAGCTATAATAAATAATACCCAAGATAGAGCTCTGATGCCAAATGTTGGGAACTAAACACACAATTCCCTACTTGCAAGAACAAGAGGAACAACAATTCTAGCAGCGAAATATTGGCAGCAATCAACACAAATAAACCAGAACAATAATCGGAACAATACACCAAGATTTTTAACGTGGAAAATTCCCTCAATGTGAGAGACAAAAACCACGGGTCGTTCAGACCAATGAACTATGATCAAAACAGGTACAAGAAAGTCTCTAATAAATGCACAAATCGTGCTAACAACAACCTAAAACCAACCAATCATCAATTCATAAAATTGACAACAAGGAAATGTGAAATACCCCAAAATTGGAGCTTGTGTCCGAGACCAGTTTCTCACTCTCCGGACCTTATTTCACCAATCTAACCGTTCAGAATGAAAAACCACTTGTCTGGAAGCTGCCATCCAATTTTTAGCCCGATCCAACGGTGAAAGACTTCCCAAACGGCGTTTACGATGATAGCTTAAACTAGAAAAATTGATTCCGCAAACCGAAACAGAACCTCAATTCGAGCTCAATATCTCACACTCCAGACCTTTGCTCGATAATCTGACCGTTCAGAATAAAGAACCACTATTACGAACCTGCTGCCCAAATTTCAACTCGATCCAACGGTGGACGAATTCACAAACATCGATTTACGGTGACTGCTCGTGACAAAAGATGAATGAGGAGTGGAGGTCGAGTTCTCTCTTCTCTCTCTATGTGTGGCTGCGGGATTTTCCCAAAAATGAGCACACACTTCTTACCCTAGCTGACTACTCTCATAAGGTAAATGGGCTAGCTTGGTTTTGGACTTTTCCCCACATAGGAGTGAGCCCAAACCCAACACAATATTCTTCTCCTTCTAACTTCATCCGATGCTTTTTTTCTTCTTTTTTGTATTTGTATTAAAATTACTAGAAAGTTTTATAGCAGAAGCAAGTTATTTGGAAGTATTGGGCACTAAAATTCGAACAAAAATCAATTGCCATTGCAGGCCCTCTCGATATGGAATACCACTCTTGCTATAAGCCCAATCACCAGTTACCAAGAACAAAGCCAGAATAGAATTAACAAGAACAAGCATTGCTCTTCATTTTTTCCCCAAACATTTTTTTGTGAACTCCTAATAGTAGTTAGATAAAAAAAAATTCAAAATTCACCAAATTAAAATTAAGTCAACATCTTAACACCTTATATTAAACCAAATCAATTGAAATAAAACGGCAAAAATGGCAAAATAAGAGGGTTAGGTTTAGTGACTCAAAGGGGATGAGCTACCACACCACAGTGGCTTTTGACCCTCCAAATAGGATTCCAGAGTCATCCTTGCATAGGGGACATGGCAATGGCTTGATTATAGAATTCGTTGGAACTTGATTAGAAAGGTTGCTGAAACAGAACTTTGCATAGTGTGAAAAATCAAGAGATTCTGTTGGTAGACATGGTTAACGAATGAGATATTAAACCAAAATTACGTACAGCACAAACAGAAAGAGGATCTCAATAGATTTTGGGGAATTTTGTATTTTTATTTTATTTCACTCTAGAAAGAGTTAACCATAGTTAGATTTTTTAGTATTTTAAAAATGCTTTTATTTGAAAGCTATGCAGGATCCACTCAAATATATGTGTTATATAATGAAAGGATCAGAGTAAAAGGTATATTTTGCTCTTGGAGCAACTAAGAATTCCTCTTTGTACATATGAATTTCCGGTGTCAATTTGGATATTTGCAATATGTAAAACAAAATTCCCAATAAATAAATAAATAGTTGAATTTGGGAAGTAAAGTTTTATTTTGATTTCTGAAATTATAAGTGTAATTCACTTTATTCCCTAAAATTGTAAACACCTAAAATTTCATATCACATGGCATGCCATGTGTTTTACTTAGTGTGCTACATCATCAAAATATAATGATTAATTGATAGTTGATTAACTATGGACTAAAATAAATTATGCTTAAAAATTCAGGAGGAAAGTTACACTCTACTCGAAATTTGGGGCGGTAATAAGGATATCGTTGATGTATTCTACTTCGGTCGTGGTGCTTTGTAGAAACTGAGCAATCAACTAAGAAGAAGAAACATAAACATACTAATTTCCTGCACCATATTATTATTTCCCAAATCATGGATTGAAAAACAAAACATACTTTTACATTTCCGTTTTCTCGAGAATATATATAAACTACGTGACACCTAAAAAAAAAAAAGAACAAATGAAAAACTACAAAGTTTTTCCGCATATTGCATCAGCTATGCCTCTGACAGTATTGGGAGTAGTCCTGCAGCAGCCGCCAAGGAGAGAAGCCCCAGCGTCGCGCCATTTCCCTACATATGCCACAAAATCATCCTCTGCCACCCCACTTGATTTCTGCAACACAAATTTCAATCCTCATTTTCATGAGATATATAAGAAATTTATAAGAATTTGAAGGGAGACCAAGTAAGAATTCATACATTACTGAAACGTCCAAGTACATAGGCATGACAAGTGTATAAGGTGGGTGTGTGAGTGAATTTGCATATGAAGGGGTGGGGCTATAGCCTCACAAAGAAAATATGGAACTCACCACCCATTGGCTTGTCTCAGCTACATAAGTCTCTCCACTGTTGGGATATACAAGCACAGGTTTACTTGTTACCTATTATTCAACAAATTACAGAACAAGTATAATGAGAATGTTATAATTATCATCATACTCCCTTTGTTGCATAATAAATATTGTTTCACTTTTTTTTTCTAACATTCATAAGTCAATATATCTGAATACATTTTTGTATATCGATACATTGATTTATGAATGCATGAAAAAAAGTGAAAGGGACATTTATTATGAAACGGATGGAGTAACATTTACTCTTAATTATGTTCAGACACAGGGCATCGATGCCTTTTTCACCAAGTATGTGCTTTTCATTAGTCATTCAAGGTAGAAAATCAAAATATCAAATTAAAAAATATTAGGAATATGGTGGATAGCACAGAGTCCTGAATGTAGGATCGCACCTTTGAAATGGATGAAATCAATCCATGGATAAATCTAGGAGCAGTACAGTTGACTCCTACTGCAACGACCTGTCTGCACGAATCAGCTATTGAAGCACACTCTGAGATAGAATCACCACTCACCACGTTGCTTTCATCCTTGCAGCTAAATGAAAACCACGCAGGAGTTTCAATGCCTTCTTCCTCTAGAAGCTCAGCATAAGCCTGCATTGTATAATTATCAAAACCAGTAAGATTGCTTAGAATAATTAAGGTAAAACTAGGACAGATTTGGAATGGAAGTTTCCAACTTTCCATGGCCATCTCAATTGGTTAATTTCTGGACCTGACTAACTAGGAGGCAGATAGATATGTAAACATCATGATATATTAATAAATGATAGTTGCCACTTGCTACTAGGGATTCTATAAATATACCTTTGCCTCCATCTTATTTGGAATTGTCTCAAAGGCAATTAAGTCAGCACCCGAGTCATCAAGAATCTTTACCCTTTCCCTGTGGAATTCTTTCAGTGTCTCCACACTAACTGCATCACCATAGTCCCCTCTGTGAAGAGATACCAATAATATTTTAGTCATGGCAAATAACTTCATAGAACTCAAAACTTGAACACAAAGAACCTGAAATAAAGGCCAAAAATTAATTTACTTCCACCATTTCACAATAATTGTTATTTTTTTAACATTTTCAGCCAATGGGAAGTACAAGCTCCAATCAGTGTTCATTGTTTTGATTCACCCTCACCTATATTCAGAGCCATCAGCCAAATAAGCACCATAGCTTCCCACAGAAGCCGCAACCAAAATTGGACGTCTCCAATATCTTTGATCCCTCAGAAAGTCCGAAGAATCTTTGGTACATCTGTCGTAATAAATTTCTCTAGCCTCACATGCAAGCTCTACACTTCTTCTAAGCAAAGCTTCACCTTCTTCTCTGGAGAACCCTTTGGCTTCAAAACCCTGGATGGTGGCCTGCATCATATCCCAATATCCCATGCCCCAAAAAGAGCAAAACATTATATTACCTGAAAGGTGGTAGCCATAAACAACAACAACGAAGTGTTGTCCCATTAAGTGGGGTCAACTACATGGATCAAATAACACCATAGTGTCCGATCATATATTATATTTATGTTTAATCTATTAATATTTAAATTCCTTCTAACTATTTCCCCTGTTGTTCTCAAAAGTTTAAATAACTACCTGATAAGATGCTGTTATTATAATGTTTGCTCCTGCGTCTAGGTAGTCTAGGTGAACCTGTTACCATAAGAGCAAGGTCAGTACAAGGAAGTGAAATGATTCAGTTATGAATAATGTTCAGTAAGAAAAAAAAAATTAATAATGAATTTTCTCCTGATTAAAGTCATTGTTATCCTTTATTTTCAATCATTTATCACAAATCACAATGAGCGAAATGCCTTTGGCTTTGTTTTCTCTTGTGTGATATAAGCATAAGTCAGACAATTAGGGCGGATTCAATCATTAGGATGCACTTGTCCGTCCTCATTTCCTTTCTTGTTCCTCTTTTAGGCAATTCATCAAGGACTTAAACTTATTTTTCGTTTATTTTAACATAATATATTTAATGAACAAGAAAGATCAAGGTGTTTCAAAAGATTTATCTTACTTTGGAGGCTAAGATTTATACCTATAAAAACTTGAAAATGATTTATTTTGTTAATTCGGGAACTTTATTTATTTATTTATTATTCTGCTATAATATTAAAAGTGTAATAATATTTATAAAATTTATTAATTACTTATAGGATTATACTCATTCTGTTTCACTCCATTTATCAATTTTTTTTTTCTCTCAACATCTGTCCATTTGCGATATCAATGAAGCATTAATTTTTTTTTCCAATACTATTTTTAATAATTTTTTTTAACAACATCATAATCAAGGTTCATATGTTTTAATAGGGATAATATTATCCATTTACACATTTTTTTGCCTATCAAAGTTCATTTTACCTATCAAGAGTTCATTAATTAAGTGAAGTAATTGCATGAGGATTAAGAAAATATTAATAAGCAGTAACTATGGTTTTTGAAAAAGATAATTTTAAAAGACTAAATTATCCTTTGACATATTAAAGAGTCTCAAACTCAATATAACTAAAGCATAGATTTAAAACTTGCCCTTTAAAGGGCATGTAAAAATCATAGTGTCAAATATTTTTTATGTTATTAATATATTAAAATTAAATTCTTAAAGAATTATGATAAGCTAATGGAAGGTAAAGAAAGAAAACAATGAAAACCAAGATTAAGTTAGTAGTATAAAATAATTTATTTTTTGTTAGAATCATAAAATAACACAACATATGTATAATAGATAATAATTTTATGCCTAAAACAACTACTATTTGAAATGAAAGGAGTATATATTAATATAGTATATGTATTAATTATATATAGAATATCATAATTTTTATTAAGGATTATATCCATTTTAGTGCTAAAACTTACTTTTCTCATTTCTTCAAAAGCTTTCATGAATATAGTTATTTTTTAAATATTTTAATCTGTTTGGTTTAAGTTTTTAGTTTCATTTTCAATTTTCATTTTTCGTTTTTTAAATTTTTTTAAAGAAATAGTACAAATTATAAATTTTAATTTTCAATATTTTTTTCATAAAATTCAAAAAATTAAAGTTTTAAAAAATAAAAACCGAAACCAAACTGCCTTATACGGTTATACCTCAATCTTACGTTTCCCCAAAAAGTTGAACTAAGGCAAAATAATAATAATAATAATTATAATTCACCTTATATGAAAAATATCAAATACTTCTTAAACACATAAACAAAAATTCTTGAAGAATAGTAAAAGAAACTGGTGCCACATAGCAAAGCCTTACTTCTTCACATACATAGCCGTTTCAAGCATTCGTAAGCCACAAATTAATACATCTTCCTCAGCACACTCACAAGTTCCAACAAAACAAGACTTTTATTTACTCACTTCCAAATGAGGTTTAATGTTGGTTTTTTTTAATTTTTTTTTATCTGTCTATTAGTCTATAATGGCTCTGACCAAACCTTGAACCAAAAACAGAGCTGTTTATTCTTTTTCAGATAATGGGAAAAACAGGAGAAAATCAAATCAAAACAAGTAAGACTGAAAACGGATTCCATGTACTAATGTAGTGGTGCCCTAAAAAATAACCAAGTCGGTATATTCATATAATTGGCATATAGAAACTGATGATAAATTAAAAGAGAAGGTTTTAGAAAGAAAGAGAAATGAAAAGAGAAGAAGTAAGTACCCTTCTGACGAGATGAGGGGAAGTGATGAGGCATTTAGAGCTCCAAAGAGGGTCTTTGAGGTCGGCGCCGTGACGTTCAAGCTCAGTGGCGAAACCACCGTCTATGACGGCGCAGCCACCACCACACTTAGCCAGGAAATCCCTCATAAACGACGACGCCGTCTCCTCCTCTGTCCCTCTCCCTAACTCCTCCATCGCTGCTCCTATACTGCTAGATGTGATGAGAAGATACGACCAAAGAGAGAGGTTTGAGTTTTCAGTTTTGCTTTTTCTCAGTCGGTGTTAATTGTCTAACTTCTGCATCAAGTATTGTGTTCTATAGGAAGTATTGAAAAAGCTGACAACTCTGTATTTATGGCAATGTAGCTGTGGCGTTATTAATACAGGTGTACAAGGGGATCGAACCTGGCCGATCTATAAATTGGGTCTATTTATATAATGAACCCGTTTTGATAATAATTCGATTAGTATCCGAGTCAAACTATACTAATATAACATTTAAACATTGAGTTGCTATTTATTTTTGTCTTTGACTTTTCACTCATAAATTATTTTAATTTTTAATTTTTAATTTTTAAAGTAAGTCAAATTAGCCCTAAAC
Source organism: Dalbergia cultrata (assembly GCA_031216105.1). NCBI lineage: Eukaryota > Viridiplantae > Streptophyta > Magnoliopsida > Fabales > Fabaceae > Dalbergia > Dalbergia cultrata. The sequence goes on from CM062344.1 coordinate 13,082,852, forward strand.
ATTATCAAATGTAAGTTAAATTAATCCTTTATCCTATTTTTATTTAATATTTTATCAATTAAATGATAATATATAATGTTTTGTGATACCTTAGCATTCTATGTGTCATCTGAAGTAGAATAAAATTTAAAATAATTTATTTTGGTATATAAAATTATACAAAATGATTCATTTTATGATTTATAATGAATATCTAAATAACTCATTTTGTATCATTTTAAATACCAAAATGAGTCATCTAAAACTTTATTTTACTTCAGATAATATATGGTATGTCAATGTATCATTTAAGGTTATCTATCATCATTTAATTGGTAGGACATTAAGTAAGATTAGGTTAAAGAACTAAAATTACTCAAATTTTGCAATGCCAAGACTAATTTAATTCATTTTAAAAGTCAAATTTAATTCATTTTAAAAGTCATGAACTAAAATGACTCAAGAGTAAAAAAATGAAGAATAGAAATGAATATCAACTCTTTAAACATCTTTTGAGAATTTGAGCACTATTATAATAAAAAAAAGTTATAAAATTTACAAATTAAAAACAAAGAGATGGGTTCTACCATGGGAAAAATTAGTTTTTGTTCAGGTGATCACTAAATCTGGTCCGCTAAAATTTAAATCCAACGGCTGTCATTATATATTTATAGTTTAATATTTATAAATATTACATTTTACAAGATTTGTCTCTTCCTCTGAGCGCCATTCCCTCTCCCCCCACTTTGTCCTCTACCCCAGCCCCCTCACGGCTACCTCTCCCACTAGGTCCCTTCGTTCACCTTGTCAAGAACATTACCACCAGCAGCACGCAGCAACCAACCATGCTGGTGCTTGCCTTAGTCAAGCTGAAAATGTTGGGATTGAAAATCAATTTACAATTGTTTGTTACAATAACAAAGCATGAGAATCAAATATGCTTCTTTTTCATTTTTGGTTGGAAAATGCTATTTTCTTTTCTTCTTTTTTTTTTTGGTTTTTTTTTTCAACCTGTTCCCTGTTTTCCACCTTCCTAGTTTCCACGTATGCCACCAAGCATACCCTTTGCTTGGGGAAAAAAAATTTGTAAGAAGAATCTATATACTAATCGGATCTTGCTCCAAATTTGGTCCGGGTGAATCCCGAGCTCATCGAGGAGGGGCCTCCTCATCATCGAAGTTGGCAGAGCCGACGCCGCCATCGACAGGGCCGGAGTAGATTGGGCCAGAAGAGGTGGATGTTGCGGCGGGAGAGCCTATGTCAAAGGACATGAAGGGAATATCGCAATTTGGCTAGAAGGGCAGCGTTGGCGTGCACTGCTGCTAGATGTTTGGGCGTCGGGTTTTCGGTGGATATTTTGGGAGCAGGGCAAGTCAGTGGTGTTGGGGTGAGTCTGTGGGCTGTACGGGGAGAAGTTCCAGGGAACAAGGAGAGGAAAAGGGAGGTAGAGGGCAAGGGTTTAAAAGTAATTTTAATATTTATGTTTACAAACTCAACATTCCCCACATAGCTACTTGCCTCTCATGTGATCCAAAGTTCCAAACTTAGCAAACTCTTCTCGACGGAAATCACCCATAACCACAACTCGTTTGTGATGAATCCGGAACCTTTTTTGAAAAAAGAAAAATGAAGAAAAGAAAAATGATGAACACAAAATGGCCAAGAAAAGTGAAAGTCTCGGGAAAGAAACGAGGGACATGGACAAAATTGTAGAAAGAAAGGGAAACTGTCATAGTTCTACTATCATGTTAGAAAACAGGGCTTACCGTCCAAAAATAGAGAGCTAAGAGAAAATGTTAATTGATTTTATTAGATGATATTTTCTTGGATGCAAATTTGATGGCAGCAAGTGCTAGTTATATAACTATAATGAAATATTCTAGAAATGAAATCAAATCAAATCACATGACATATCCTAAGAGACCCGATGTTATATAACTACAAGCTGATATGAGCTGATAAAGATCTTTTCCTTTCTAAGCAAGTGTTTTCTAAGCAAGTAATAGGTTTACGGTACGTGAGTAAATTAGTCATTATGTTGGGCAATGGATATTTAGGAAGACCAAAAAACATGTTTCCCCTCAAATTCTATTGATGTTGTTTAAGGTGGATCACTCGAGAGTTCATCCTTATAAAATATTTTGTCATATGTAACACCTTCAATTCAATCATCACCAATTTTCCAAATTGTTGTCATCTCACTTCATTAGTACGCTAAACCATGTCTGCTCCGTGCATTCAACAAGACGAAAGTTGCCTATTGTTTCTTGTCCTACATATAGACTGTTACCCAAACTCCATCTCTGACTGCTCATTGTTATTTTGTTTTCATGATTGCTAATTAACTTCGAGGAAGGCAAGCAGGATCCACAAAAAGGACAAAAATCACTGCCCAACATGGCAACATGAATCACAATAATCTAGGACCATGTACCTGCTTGGGCACAAGTCTTTGATATGACCACAACCACTTTTTCCTTTCTTCTTTGTACCTTTTCTGGTTACAAAAAGACAAACATGTTCAACCACCACTGGTTAGCTTTTGGAAAATTTCCATTAAGGTGAATTGTACCTCTCCATTAAATCGTCTACGTACATTCGTTCCTTTTTTCCCAGTATGTTATATGACTTGTTTCTGGGATAAGATGAAACGGGCATCCACCAATGGAGAATAATGGCAGTGTATATGGTCTGGAAGAAGTGGTGTCACCACTCTGTCTTTGAAAAGGACGTAACGATAAAGTAGTAAATTTGTAAAAAGGACGTAACGATAAAGTAGTAAATTTGTAAATTAACAATTTGGAATGTGGATTCTACTTTTTAATCACTTTTTGTCCGGTGTGTCAGGTGTAGTTAGCCCCCTTTTTTTTAATCAACGAACACACCTTAACGATAGAGGGGAAAGGGTTCATATACCACAAACTAGATTCTGCGTGGATTCGAACCCAGGTGCAGTTAGTGATGTGCCAACAGACACACTACCAAAACCAACGCCTCAACTGCATTAGCCCCACTTTTTGATTTTGGTTCAAAACGTTTTGATAGGCTCATGAATAGATTCACTGTGGGTAAATTACAAGTTTGGGCTAGTTTATGGGATTAACTAAGAATGATTGGCTATTGCATTGGCCATGATGTACTTAGTTGGACTTTGTCTTCCAATTTCCTTTTGTTCTTACTTATTGGACCTAGAATAATTGTCCGTTATTGGCCAACAATATCTTGGTGGGTGAGATTAACTAAGAACACTTCCATTTTTTTTTTTTATAAACAATGGGACATCAAGCCCAAAAAACACTAAATCAAATAGCCATTGCGGGGAGAAACACACACCCCTCAAATCCGCATTGAACAGAACAGAAAGAGCACTAGGAAGGAACTGAAAAATAACAAAATCCACAATAAGTGGGCATACTTTGCCAACATGTCAGCACAGTTATCCATTTCACTATAAACATGGCAGATCTTCCTCTCTTGCCAGAAGGGCACAAATTGCATGAACCAAAGTAATTGAGGCATGCGTCTCAAGAGTTCCCACCTTGGCAAAGGGTCACTGCTGTTCTAGAGTCTGTTTCAAGAATGATGCGCCTGTTGCCTGTAACCATGATCATAAGCCCATAAAAGCCCGTGATAAACACCCCATAACTCTGCATGAGTGATGGAGTAGTTGCCTCATCTACCACTGAAACCCAAGACAAAAGTTCCAAAAAAAAAAACACCACCACACGAGACAACCTCATTCCTTAGCACTGAGCCATTAGTATTCACTTTGATCCAGCGTTCCAAAGGGTCTGACCAACGAGCCTAAGCAACCATGAACTCTGCAACTTTCCTTTTAGTATTCTGTAGAAGATCTAATGCATAGTGATAAATTTTTCGCTTGCCCAATTACACCCGGAAACAAATTATTAGGATTGCAATGATGATTCTCAAAAATCACCTTGTTCCTATGATGCCAAAGCTCGAAGCAAGCTGTAGCAAAAAAGAGGGGCCATTCTACCCTTTGAAAAGTACGAGTCCTTTCCTTGAGATTCCATGCAGCCAATCATAAAGGGGAAAAAGAGAAGAAATCATCAAAGGAAGAACTTATGCCAGTGTTAGTCCACAGGCTCTTCGCCACAGAGCAATCGTGAAGGACATGGAACACAGTCTCCACATGATTACCACATAAAACACAACTTGCATCATTTGTCATATATATTCTAGTCCTGGCCTCATTAGTAAGAAGGGACTAATTTGCAGTCCGCCAAAGGAAGGATGTAAGTCGTTGGGGAGCTTCAGATTTCCAGCTCAACTGGAAAAGAATTATACGGTGCATCTCATTACAAGGGATAAACATCTGATATGCAGATTTGCAAGAGAAAACACCTGCTCGTTTGGGAAACCAGCCCATTGTATCCAAAAATGAAAAATCTTTGCGCGCTCATTCTTCATATTTTTCACTTACCCTTATACTAACATAAGCTGACTTCCTTCGTTTTGTTGCCGCTCTTACCTATTCCAATATCATATTAAGTATTGTGAGTAAACTCATAAACCAACCAAAGATTATCCCTAGAGGTTATCCCTTAAAATCATATTAGAATCAATCATTGTTCTAGATACAATGGAGTAAAAATCTTCAAAGACAATTCATGCCCAATTTACAGGAAATTCATTCATATCCTCTACTTTTTCTGAATTAGTAGTTCAAGCTTTCTAAGAGGATGAGTTTCAATGTAACATTAAAGTTATTGTCTTATTACTTGAAGGTCATGGGTTCAAATCCTGAAAACAGCCTATCCGTAAAATGGGGGTTAAGACTGCATATATTTACCATCCTCAAATGTCACCAAATTAAAGCCTTGTGCATTGGACCTCCCTGAGTAGTTTAAGCCTTCTATTCTTGAAGTGTTTGAATTACCACACTTTAACACGACCAAAGATACCCACATTAGGAATGATTAATGCTGACGTAACAATTCCGTGCACTTAATATTATGCAAATCCTTCATTAGAAAAAATATATATATGCAAATCCGACTCCCATGTATTTGGTCACAAATATGTCAAGGGTATTATGACACAAAATTTTGACTGATCGTGTACGTCAACAATATTATACATGTATCACCTAATTTGGTCTAGACAATGTTAGTCGTTTCCCAATCAGACAGAATTCACCTACTCCCTCAGAAAAACCATGGAGTTGTCAGATTGAGTTCCTCAGAAAAAAAGAGTCATACAGCCTGCGCAAACTAAATCTATATAAGAATCTCTTAAGGTGCCAGGTGCCATTAGTCGGGGAAAATTTGATTAGAGAATATAGCCCTTTTTCATGCATAAATGAAACCCGTTTTCAGTACTAAATACAATATCGAAGAAGCAATGAATTCACCCCTTCAGCCAGAAAAAGATTCAGAAAAAAAGCCAAAGGGCCCTTCCTTTCTTTTGACCATAACCGTTTTTCCTCAGTCAGGAAAGGATGTTGGAGCTGGAAACTGGCAAATCCATAAAATAATAATTGCCAGTTACAGTGCTTCACCCCATCTCTTGAAATAAAATCAAGGACTAAGACTTAGGGACCACGGGTTGGGACAAAACAGAAGCAAGTAGGAGACTGATCTTCAGGTATCATTCCACCACCTTTGCTCGTATCAATTGCCTCCAGCATTCTCACCACCTCGGCCATTTCGGGACGCTTGTTTGGATTCCCATCCCAGCATTTCTTCATGATATTTGCTAAGGCACTTGGGCAACACCTTGGAATATCGGGCCGTAAATTCTGTTCAAGAATACAAGCAGTATGAAATCCATGGATCTTAGCCATAGGCAGAATTAAATTAGATAAACATGCTGTGGTAAAATGTTGCTTTAATAGCTCATCCTATGAACTCACCTGACGAACAACTGCAGATGATACATCGGCAAAGCTTAGATCTGGATAAGGCATATCACAGCAATAAATTTCCCACAAGCAAATTCCAAAGCTATAGACATCACATCTCCTGTTGTAAGGCTTGCCATCCAGAACCTACACACGCATAATGCCAAGATTAAATTAAAGCTCACTACTTTTGTGTATCTCCCAATCACACGTGTATACATTCAATGATGCAAATAGTAATCTCACAGTAACTGATCCTAGGAAATGTCATTTCAATACCTCAGGTGCCATATATCCAAGCGTTCCAGTTTCACCAGTCATGTCGCTTGGATTCATGGCTTCAACCCGAGCAACTCCAAAATCAGCTATTTTCAGATTCCGTCTAGCATCTAGTATCATATTCTCTGTTTTAACATCCCGATGAACAATCCTTCTTGAATGTAGATAGTCAAGACTGCAGATTAGGGGAATAGATATTTTATGTCAGTAAAAGATTTAAAATTTCTAATTTGAGATAAAGAAAATGGCACTCACCCCCTAGAAAGGTCTAAAGCCAGCTGAATCACAATCCTATAAGTAAGCTTCTTCCGCCTATTTTTTATTAAGTACTGTTTTAGCGTCCCCCCAGGGAGAAACTCAACAATAACACAACACGCCCTAGATGGAAGAGAATCTTGAACACCATTCGAAGGGTTTTTTGAGGGAATCTTAAGATTTGAAGTGCCCATTGAAGCTCCAACAAACTGTTGCAAAAAAGAATACAAACTAGTTACTAATTGAAAAGTTATTTGTTGAAACAAAACTCCTGTACAGAATCATGAAATTAATTCATATCCCCACATAAAAACTAAAGAACGGGAAAATAAGCATGTAGATGATATCGGAATATTTCAACGGAACAATAGAGTGATATCTAGAGCAGCCACTTCTTTCATCAACCTTGTTAAGTATCAAACAGCAATCATTAATAAAATAAATGAGATTGAAGACTGCGAGATTTTACTTTGGTGACATTTGGATGGTCTAGTTTGTGCCAGACAGCAACCTCCTGCCTAAAAGATGCCCTTAAAGCGGCAGTTTCAGCTGCAGCGGCGACACCATCCTCACCCCAGTCCAAAACTTTAACTATAAAATTCAACATGGCAATACAGTAGTTATAAAAATTATCTCTTCATTCTGCACTACTCTTACAGACCCAAAAGGATAATAGAATTAGTATAGTGCTATAATCACCATACATTCATAAACTTTTTCCTTTTCTCAGCAAAACAAGACAAATGTCACTTATTTTTCTCGTAAATTTATGAGAAGCACCCATAAAAATACAAGTTGATGTAAAGTGAATATCAGGATTAATTACCTTTTTATTTTTAATAAAAATCAAGATAAATCTACTCATTCTAAAAAATCAGGATATCTGCAGTCATCTCACCATCTCACAATATTATTAAAAAAATATATGTGCCATTAGACAAAAAGATAATGGCATGGAGAAAGAAATTTGCCAAAACATGGCCCTTTCTATCTCTGATAAAATTTCATTTTCAACTAAAAATAAAAAACAAAACCTGCCAGAACACATCAAAGACCAAAAATTATTTCCAACATTCCATTGAGTCATCATTAGCCAAATATTTAAATAATAAAAATTTGAGCAGACCATGCTCCTGGGAGATTAGTCTCTCAGGCGCCGAATGAGGATATACTCAGGGAAACCCCACCCAAAAAAAAAAAGGCCTACAGCAGACTCCAGATCCTATATAACCCAAAAAATCTCCCAGAAAAAGGCTCCACACTCGCTGACTGAACCTACCAATTCTGGTAGAAAGGTTTTGAATAACACAACGACAAAGACAACCAGTTAACAGCGAGAATAAAAATGCACAACATATCAAAAATAAATAATCAAGTGAATGAATTGCAAATACCTGCAACATCTTGGCTATCATATGTGCCGCGGTAAACGGTACCATAAGCCCCATGAGCTACTACATATCGTAAATCCAATTTGGCCAAATCAATCTCCCACTCTTCCTTGGGCCTATTCACGTCCATGCTCATCGTTCTCGACCAAACCTTGCTCAAGTGCTTCTCCAGCTGGGCATCCAAGCTCTTGAGATCAATTTTATCAGCTCTGAAAATCATATCTTTGCTGCTTTGGTTTCCAGAACCCTTCATCTTTGAGTTCAGAGCTCCTACTGCTTCCAACTCCATCTTTGGTGTCTTGACACCCGACCCTTCCAAATCCATACAGAACCACCCCCAGTTTTCAGATGCCACAGATTCAAAAACTAATTTGGACAACCCGGATCGCCAAAAACTAAATTATATAAAATAAAAAATAAAAGTAAAATTTTCAGCAGCAGAATTGTGGTTAAGAATAATTTAAAAAACGTTTGAAATATACGTTATAAAAACTGATAAGGGCACCCTCAACAGAGCCTCCCTTCCAATATATATCTCATGCCTAGAAAATTGACTCCTCATGATTCAAACACAGAATTTTTTTCCTCGCCAACCATTTGTTTTATTGACCTTCTCTCAATTTGAAGAAATGGTAGCAGAATAAGAAAAGTTAGAGCTATCAGAAAACGACCCAATTCGCACTATTCTATGACCAAGACCAGTGACCCAGAAAAATCAAATATTTTTCCAAAATAAAATGGAATAAAATAGAAGTATCTACCAAAGCACAAACCTTGAAAGCTGGAACCACGAGAATTGTCAGAAGACGCATCAAGCAAGCAAAGGAAAACGCACCAAGGACCCCCCACAAACACAAAGCCAAAAAAAAAGAAAAGAAACGGATTAAGAATTACGCTATATAAGAGAGAGACCAACACAAGCTATAGACGAAAAAATTGACTTTTTTTTTAATGCCAACCACAAAAGAAAATAGTCGGTGCGTTAAAGTTGAATGGATACGTTTTAGCTTTCCTAAGAATCAATGAAAGGGTTTGGCTTTTGATGGAAGAGACAAAGTGAGCGCTGCAGAGGTTGTCATCACCAACTCTGAGATGCCAAAAGGAACCGGATCCGAACAATACATCATTGCTCAAATGAAAAACTGGGTTTTCAGAAAGGTAAATAGTTGTCAGTTCTCTTCGTCTTCTTCTGTTTCTGCAATAATGGTAAAAGGAGCGATTTTGAAGGTCAAAAAACGAATGCGAAAACCAGAATGCAAACCGCCCCAAAAATGAAAGGAACCAGCGGTGAGAGAGAGAGAAGCGCAGGTCTTCCCCAAAAATGAGGTGGAGGAGTGAGAGCCTCTTTCAAAATAGCTGGAACAATGCAAACTTAAGCATAACTACCTTAACCTGGTTTTGTTCTTTTCTTTTATTTTTTATTTTTTCAAAGAAGGTTGATGGGAATGCTCATCCACGACATGTTTCTAAATTCAGGAAGTGCTCTCAGAACTATTTATGGATCCTCTACTAATAGAGAAAAAAATAATAATAATCTGACAATCAAATTTAAATTATAACCGAGTATAAACGAAAGTTCGAGCACACGAGGCCACAGCTTGTCCGCGCCTTAACTTGTTTTTGTGTCCCGGTAGCACCAATGTTTATTTATTTATTTATTTATTTATTTATTTATTTATTTATTTGTTTGTATAATTTGTTTATATAAACTAAGATCCTTTGGTGGTACAATTAAATGTACCGAATGTTTGCTCGACGACAAGTCATTTGTGTTTACTTAATTTGCGGTGGGAAAGGACAGGTGCTTTCTTTCTTCCCTGTGATTCCTAATCCTGATATAGTTGTGTCGTGTTTCTTTTCCTCGACAATTTGTGGCATCGGTGGGTACTGGTATCAAAACAAGTAAACAAGGACAAATATGTACCACTCTGGTTTTTTAACAATGATGATGATGACAAATGCGGGTCACACGTAATAGTCTCTATCGTTTCTGCCTTGACAATAAATGGAATAGTAGGAATACATTGTACACAGAAAGAAAATAAAACCATATAAACGTAGAGTAGTCTAATTATAGATTCGGTTCCATTTAACAAAACAATCTTATTACCTTATGAACGAACTTTGGATGTCATCTGATTTTTTTTTTTCAACCGGTGTTTTACCCGTCCAATGCACGGGATTTTATATTTATAAATTTTTAAAAAAATTGATAAAAAATATATTATAAAATTAAATTGAATTATAATATATTAATTTTGTATAATTTATTATGAAAATAATTTACATGGCCTTTTTTCTAAGATAAAAATATTTTATTTTTAAGATAAATAATTAACCAAAATTTTACGCTTATATATTAATATGTGGGTGTATCTATTTTTTTTGTAACTTAGGACTAATTTTACTTTAGCATAAATCGATATTAATCTGATTGTAACTAAATTATTACCCATGTAATGTATATTTTTGTTAGCACTAACGTAATATATGAATTTGGTATATATATGGTATACTAATTATTACGTGTGCAATTCATATATTTTCATTACCTATAAAAGATATATTCATCACTATTTATATTGTAGATTGTTTGAGTTAGGAAAAAAAATTCATTATATTTTTGTTATTAAAAAATGACAAAATCAGTGAAATTGTATGTATATTTAATTTCAATTGATGCTAAGATTATTATTATAATTTTTATATTTATTATAAATAATAGATATGTTTTGTATACTAAGCAAATGAATTATTTTTGTGCTTATGATAAAAATGTTTTACTCTATAACCATTTACCATTTGTAATGATTAAAAGGAATTCTAATTTGTAATTAAATCTATATTAGAATCAATATTAGATTAAAATGATATCAATTAAATATAATATCAAAATATCGGTATCAAATAACATGATAATAACAAATTGACATGGATGCAAATATAATAATTTTTTGTTTAAAAATTAAATTACAAATTAAATTTAAAGATTGAAATTGATATTGAGATTGAGATTTAAGATATGAGATACATAGAAAATATCTTTAGTTTACATAGTAATTATTAGAAATCATTTATTGAAAATCAAGAGAAAGAGAAATATTTAAGAATTAAATTAAAATGAAAAAAATACAATTGATGGAGATATGATTTTCTAATATTATAAAAGACGGATATGATTTAATAATTAATAATTATTTGACTAAAATTAAAAAAATTAATATTTAATGTGAATATTTATAAATTACTGATCGATATGACAACTAAAAGAATAAGTGAAAATTTAATTAAAATAGTTGAAATTATAATTAAAAATAAATAATTGTTTAATTGATTTGATCCTTTTAAAATCAAATAAAACAAAAATTAATTAGAATAAAAGTAATATTAACATATAATTTCATTATTAAATGAACCTAGCATATAAGATTATAAATAAATGTTTTGAATTTTTTATTCGAAATGTGGACATGATATTCTAATTTTGTAAAAAAAGAGTAAAATATTGAAGATAAAGAATCATTCAAAATAATTAGTTTGGTAATATTAAAAGATGAACATAATATTAAGGAAATGTTTAAAAATGGAAATATGATATAATTTTAAATAATATTAAATTTCAATAATATAATTTTTAAAACTTATTTAAAACAATATACTATCACTGATTAATTTTAAACTCAAATTAATATAGTATTAAATACAAAGAAAGAATACATCAAAGGTAAAAATGAATAAATTCAGCAAAAATATACTGAAAAGAACAATTAATGCAAAAATCAAAATTATTTGAAGCTATGGGAGCTATATAAATTAAAATATTAAAAAAGAAAACAAAATAAAAACTTGATGAACAAAGAACAATAAGATTCAAATCAAATAAAAGAAAATTATTTTGAAGAAAATTACCAGCAATATAATTGAAGAGCCTTAATATTACTGCAAAAGAAAAGAGGCAAAGTTGAACCAAAGAAAAATTCACTAACAGATTGTTCTAAATTTGATCATATTAAATTGAAAATATATATATAACAACTATATAAAAAGTAAAAATCAAAAATCAAAATAGATGATTGATTAATATACCACAATGGTTTTACCAAATGGCTTCAAACAATTCAGTACACATCACCTAAACATAAAAGAAACAAAAACAAATCAAAATATTAAATTAATAGGAAAAACCATAAAGAGGAGAATAAAAACAAAGCAAATAATACAAATATGCATATGTATATAGGATGTGCAGAAGAAATGTTATCTACGCTATAATTTATATGCAATGATCAAATATGTATATATGCTAGAATTAAGCATATCAAATCTATCAAAAAAATTAAGTGTATCAAATTAATTAGAAGTAAAGGAAAATTAAAAAATGTAATAATATTAATTAGTATGATAATTATTAATAATTAATAATACAGATAGATAAGCATTTAAGAATTAAAATGAAAAAGAATAGAAAGATGTTTTTAACCAATGATAGATTAAGATCATATATTAATTGAGATTTCAATCATATATTAATTTTGCTTAAAATAAATAATACAAAAATATGGTGAGATTAATTTTATGTTAGTTTATGTTTTAGCTTTTATATGTATTAATTTTAAATATTGAAATCAAAATTAAAATTTGAAATGTGATATTTGTACATCGTAAAAGTGGAAATAGTAAGTACAATCAAAATTAAGAATAAAACCATTCAAAATGTATTTATTTATTCTTATATTGTAAATTGAATCAATTTATGTTGCAAAGATCTTACTTTCAATCATATATAAATTAAGAATAAAATCATATATTAATTGAGATTTGAATCATATATTACTTTTCTTTAAAATAAATAATCAAGAAAATAAAAAATAAAATAAAATGGTAAATGAAAGTAATTAAAATTTTGGGCAAAAAAATGAGCTAAGGAGGATTTGCCATGTAGCATTTTCCTTATAAATATATATAATTGAGATTTGGATCATATTTCAACTATTAAAATAATGAAAATTGGAATATAACAATAATGACAATCTTAATTTTTAGGATATAAATTGAAATATGATATCATATTAATATGACATATTAAGTGACCGTAATATTAAAAGTTAGTATTAAATAAGATTGAAAACTTAATTGTGAATAAGAATGATAGAACAATTGATATTGGTTGTCCAATTTTGGTTCATAAAAATTAAAAATTATATCAGATTCATGAAATTAATATTACTATTGGAAATTATATCAAATTCATAAGAATGATATGACTAAAGCATAATATTAGAGAATCAATATTAGCAGGAAAAAAATTTCAAATATATCTGTGGATCATATATTAATATATGTGAATCCTATATTAATTTTAGACAACAATTATTTTACGAATGAGATCAATTTGGATAATCTGTGTGACTTTTTTTTTATCAAATATATATTAATTAAAATAATTCACTTCACTTTAATAATAAAATTAAATTAAGAATGAATGAAGGAGGGATTGCCACATTGGATTTCCTTATTTGGATAAATTGTGTTTTATATAAATATATTGATTGATTCCTGATAATATATGTCATAATTTCTAAAATACCCTTAACACATTAACTTCTAATATATATATATATATTTCATAAATATTACCTGATCAATGTAAAATTAACAATTAACTTTTTTGAATTTATTCATCATATTCAGATTGAATAATTAAATAAAATGCTAAAAAAATAAGAATTATGTCAAATAAAACTAGTCTTCCAGCCAAAGAAAAAAATCAGAAATAGAGAAAAAGTCAAATAATTGAGGAATGATTTAATAATTGTGCTTAGTAATTATAATTCCCAAGTCATGAGAATTTTTTCCCATTCTTCAACTTGGAAATAAGATTTTACTAAATCATAAAATAATCTTTTTCTATAGAATAATTAATATTCGAGAAAAATTTTAGATAACTTGTAACAAATACATAAATATATCATTTTCAAGTACCTATTATTGAGAATAATTAAATATGTCCATTAATAAACTCCTGTAAGTGCTTCATACTTTAAATCATTTATTTGAATTATGAAGCTAAATTCGACGGTCACGAACTTTTCTAATTGAATTGGACGAGTGCGGCTATCGGCATGCTTTGATGCATCAATTTTAGAAATCAACATGGTTCGAATGTGGCACCTAAATAAATAAGATGAAGTGCAACGGCATATGACGAAATATTTGGAGGTTATTAAGATAATAACAAATTGTCAAGATTCAAGAGTGGTGGCAATCCTAGAGTCTCCATTGCATATTCCATGGGATACATATAGTTCATATTTGATTTTGTCAGTGGCAACCTCATTCCATTCCCTCCATCGATTGTCTCAAAGAAATGTGAGTTAACTACCTATGATTTTCGTTGATGCGGGTCAAAATTAAATCATTACTCTTTGTTTCATTCATTGTTTTTTCTTGAATACAGCTATCTTGCTTTGTTTCACAAGTGCCTTTCCCTTGTTTTTTTTTCTCTAATTCTATAGCAAAATAATTATTCTGCTTTTTTTTTTATTATTAACTAATACTATGTCATTAGTAACTCCAAACTCCTAATAATCCAAGAGTTGACTAGCACGATAATGAAAAGACAATTGGCTGATTTAAAGTTAAATTGTCTGTACTTTAATTATTATTTTGAAGAGGACATGCAACAGCTGCTTCAGTTAGTGCTAGCAGGGCTATTAGGACTCGTTTAGTTAAAATTATAGAAGAAGTACTTTTTTAGAAGCAGAAGTAGAAATTTTGTATATATTTGGATGTAATTATAAAGGTATAGTTTATTATAATTAGAAATTGTTAAATTGTTTAGGTAAAATTATATTTAAGGATGTGATTTATAATTTAAATAGGGCAAGCCATGAGAGGTATTTAATAAAATTTTATTTTTTATTTTTTTCATAAAATTTATTAGAATAGATTTATAATTCAGTTAATTTCAATAGATAGACAACAATATTCTCTCTCATTTACTACTTTTACTTCTTTTGAGAAGCACAAATTGTTAGCTTTTTTGTTTTTATTATTGAAGTACACACGGAAAAGAGTCAGACATTGTTCGGAATTGCAAAGGAAGTGGGCTATTAAGCCTATATATGTGGAGCAAAGTTCTTCATTTCAATTCAGACCAATCGATATACTTTAAGCTTATATCTGACTTTATTATTTCTCTATATTCTTCTTGTGAGGCATAATTCAGATATTTACTTTGGAGAGTATGGGTATACTGGAGGTGTGGGTGTTTGAAATTGAAATTTATGTGTTTGATATTCTCTAGTTATTATTTGGCAATAACCATGGTTTTTCTCCGATATTGGAGTTTTCCACATTAATGCTTATGTTGTGGTTGTTTTATATTTCTATTTCTTTGCTTGGGTGATTCTCAAATAGGGGAAAAAGGCGTTTTTTCAAAACAATGGTATCTAGAGCTTGGTTCAGTGGGGATTTTTCTTAGTATGCTATGTGGTTATGGCCTTGTCTAATCTTCTACATCAGAAAAAGAATCATTCCCTGTTGTTTGAGAACTATCATTGGTTTCTGTCGCTAAAAGAAAGTGTGATATTGTGAGAGTTCAGCTTGGAAAATTCCTAATTAAGGAAAGACTTTGTATTTGAATGTATTCATTATAATCCACCTTTCCTTCCTGGAAATCTACTTGCTGCACAATTTATAGCTATTGTACACTATTCTAGTATACAATTACAATTTCAAGCATTGTGAAGTTTGATATAGAGAAATTTGATACAAGAATCAATTTTGGCTCTTAGCAAATATAAGTCAGGGATGTCTTAGTATAATTAGAATTGCATAAGGTGCTGAAAGGGAACACTTTTGGTATGGATGAAGAAAAATGGGAGGAACTAGATTTGGGAGTGGCAAGTGCAATTCGCTTGTGTCTGGCTAATAATGTTCTTGCAGATGTTCAAGGAATGTCTACAAGCCAAAAAGCTTTGCGAGAAACTCGAAGGTTTATATTAGACAAAAGGCATCTCAAATGGGTTATCGTTAAATGAGTAGTTTCAAATTTATGCATGGATGATAATGTGAAAGTCTTCAATCATCTTAGTGCTATCAATGTTATTGTTTATGAGCTAGAGGCTACTGGAGTCAAGATTGATGATGGCGATAAAGCACTAAGGCTTAAATGGTCCTTTCCGTCTTCTTATAGCCATATCAAACTTGTTTTGACATATGGGAAGGAAACTTTGAGCTTTAAAGAAGTTACCAGTATATCATTTCTGTGGAAAGAAGAATGAAAAGTGAGGGTAGCACT
This sequence comes from Dalbergia cultrata, assembly GCA_031216105.1. Lineage (NCBI taxonomy): Eukaryota > Viridiplantae > Streptophyta > Magnoliopsida > Fabales > Fabaceae > Dalbergia > Dalbergia cultrata. The sequence goes on from CM062344.1 coordinate 13,098,924, forward strand.
CCATCAAATTTAGTATTAGCAGCTAAAAGGAACACTTACGGGGAAAAAAAAATAGAGAATAAGTGTGACATGTTGGAAATGTAGAAGGCTTAGGTATGTAAAGAAAAATTGCCCAAGTGACACGGTGCTAGAAAAAAGGCTCTCAATCTGATCCTAGCAATGGTTCTCTCCTTGTGGGAGAGGAATAGAGGATGATGTTTTCTATAAAATGGGAAAAGTATTCTCATGGCATTACCACATTATCAAAGAAAAGGAAAAGTTGTTGCTAGCAAATCCATAATTGCACAAGGGCATTAGTTAGCGTTGAAATGCAAGGTGTGTTCGAGAGTTATGTTGATGGCTAAAGACCTTCTAGCAAAAGCTAATGTGAAAGTTACACTATAAAATTTTTAGCATGATTTCAATATGTGTCGAGGTGAAATTATTGGAATTGTCTAATTCCAAGTGATTGATATACTCTTTATGGTGGAGTATGATAGTTCTTTTGAATTGTAATTTTTGGTGTTGATAATGAAAGCTGAAGATGTGCTTATTTCAATAAAAGTGGAGATAGTTGGTTTTTCATTGAAATACACATGAAAACAAGTCTCACATTTATTAGAATTGTATAGGAAGAAGGTCATCAAGGCTATACACATGAACCCAAGTTCTTCATTTCAATTCACATTAGTTGAAAACAATTTAAGCTTGTATATGACTTTATTCTTTCTCTCTATTCTTCTTGATAGGTGTAGTTCAAATATTTGCTTTGAAGAGTATAGGTGTTTGAGAGTAAAGTCTATGTGTTGTATAAATTTTCACATAGTGATATTCTCTGGTTATTGTTTGATAACGGACGTGGTTTTTCTTCGGTTTTAAAATTTTTCACGTTAATTCTTGTGTTGCAGTTGTTTTCTATTTTTATTTTTCTATTTGGGTGGTTCTTAAGAAGGGGAAAAGGGCGTTTTATTCCTAACACATACAAACATCCAACAAAATCCTAGAAGTACTTTTTAAAAAAATGAAAAGAATTACTTTTTCCCTCTAGAATTTTATTCAAATGATATCTTAATCAAATAGGTTGTTTGAATTTAAGTTTTCACATTGATAAAGGAAAGCTCACAATAATTATTTTTTCACATTTAGAGTATGTTTGATTAAGGAGTAAAAATAGTGGTAAATTTTTCATAAATGAGCTTCATGTATCCATGAAATTTTCACCTCTATATTTACTCTCCAACCAAATATACCCTTAGAATTGATTTTTATTTCTCCTCAAACTTAATGTTATATCAGTATATATAATAATGAGTAAAGATTCTATTTTAAGCTAACCTTTCTATTTGAGAAATATGTTTGCCTAATTGTTCTTATTTGGTTTTGCTTAAATTAGTTCAGGTTTTAGGGTGAAATTCTATTAAAACTATTTTTGTGTGTCTATGGTGGGCTGTTAGGGTTCTTAAGAATTTTCCCTTTTTTTTGTCATAGTGGTTTTAAGGTTTAAATTGGTTATTTATGTTCAAAGTTAGAAACTTGGCCCCGTCCCCCTAAGAAAATAGAAGGTTAGAAACTCGATATTAGGCCAATGTGTTGTCTAGTAAACTTTGAGCGCATTTGGTTTAAACTTGAAAATATGTTTGGTTGAGTTTTATAGGAAATATTTTATGAAAACATTTTCTCAAATCTTTGAAAATTTGAAAACAATATTTTCATCATTTTTAGTCAAAGAGTTTCAGCAGTCACTGAAATATATTTTCAATGAAATTGTGATGGCTCATTTATAATTATATAGAACTTTTGTTTCTTTTTTTTTTCTTTTGCCACTTTTGCAGCCTGCCCACAGCCCACTTTATCCTATTGAGCATCGACTAGTGTGCTCGTCCTCCATCAACTCCTCCATCACCCGTGACTATATGATAGCAGCACCAACATCTCTTTCTCACTCACACACCTCCTTTACCAGCGACCTTGCCTTGCACTAATGCCATTTGTTGCGATGTTGCCACCGCTGCATTGTAATCAAAGTAGTCTTTGAATGTCTCTTGAATGGAATTTCTAATGGTGAAGGATTTGATCTGGGGGAAGAATGTGTTAGAAGAGGAGGAGGAACTAATGGGTGGTTGTAGTGAAGTTGGCTGTGTATCGAATTTGGACTTGTACCTACTGGCTACCATACAGGGAAGTTCGTTCATGCTGCTCAATTTGAGGCAGCACAATCTTTCGGTAAGCTTCAATTTATGGCTGAGATGTCATTGCCGATGGGCATGGAGTAGTTGGAATAATAGCCACCGCAAGTGGCACTACCAGAAAAAACGCTGTGTGATTTTCCAGCGGTTTTTTCTATTACCGGAAGAATTTAATTTAAGGCGGATTTTTATTGATTTAGACTCACCAGGTAATAACGTAGCTCGAAATCATTATCGACCGGAAAATGAGTCGAAAAATTAAGGAATTACCGACGAATTTTGCCTTAAAAATTCCGTTGGTAATGAGCTCAGGAAATTCAAATCAAACAAATTGTCAATATGCATATGTTACTAATGGATTTTTAATCGATAATTTATTAATTTAAAATTACCGGAAATAATCCGTAGATATTAATTTCATAAATTTAATTTTTTAGTTACCATAAATTTATTTTTTTATTTTTTCCTTCTAATTTACCGACGGATTTTTCCGTCAGTAATTTTAAATTATATTATGAATATTCTATAATTTATGTGTTAACTGATCATATAGGAGTTTATTTTTTGTTTAAAGTTAATTATAAATATATTTAATAATGAAAAATCATAAAAAATTACCAATAAATAATAAACACAGTTAATCTTACTTCAAATATAAAATAGATAAAAGTGTCAGAAAGTGTACAGACACAAAAATAAAAATTCAATATATAACAAAAATAGAAAAAACAATAATTAAAATCAGAAGAAATCAGCAGCATCATTGTATCAGCGTCTTGGGTGTGGGCATTATTAAAGGTGCAGTCCATTTTGGCTTGATCCACCATGATCCATTATACCAATTTGTTTTGCTACTTCAATACGCCCTTCCGCCTGCAATTAGCATAAGTAAGTTGATTATGATAATTGTGAGAATTCACCATTTCATATTACTTTAGATGATTAATTATGCATAACCAAAATCTCTTATATTCAGTATTCAGTAACATCTTGACATGGAAATAAAAAAATATCTACTAAGGCAATTAATTTTTAGCATATATTATTGCTAACTTTCCACTATTAGATTTTATCATAGTTTGAACCTTCTTTAATTTGTACCTCAGCTGGCAGTACCATGTTTTATGAATTTGGTAGGTACAATTACCCAATTATTTGGAGCCAGTGAAACTGAATGGGGACTAATCCACAGCTAAAGTGATATAAACAATATAAACATGTTCTTCTTCTTGTTTCTTCTAGGTACTGAAACTAGGATAATAGCTCCAGAATTTTGTAACGTCAAGGCATACTTGCACTCCCTGACTCACTAGTAAATATATAGATCTATTGTTTAATAACAATAATTGTGTTTTCTTTTTGAAGATTAACAATAACTGTTTCTAATATTAGTTAAGTTACTAGCGGTCCTCATCATGCTTTATTTTTTCTTAATACATATAGCAATGTACTTGGTCCAAATGGGACTAGATCATACTAGTGTAGGTCTATTAATAGCCTCCTACACCCCCGCCCTAAGTTAATGTGGCATATGAAACTCGTCCAAATGAACATTGACATATAATAATAGTGCATACACTTAAAGACAAATAGTCTGGTAGTATAAACTTACCTAAACCAACTACCTTTAATCTATAATTAAAATTACTTTAAAGAGCATCCATTCTTTAGCTGTAGTCGTTGAAGTTCTCTCTTTGGATCCTCTTGGTTTGTCTCCAAGTCTTGCCTGAATACTTATTAAATAAAGAGCAATAATTATGCAAAGTAAGCCCAAAATGTTTATTCTAATAACATCCAAACCCCTTTTATCCCCAATGCATATTTCGAATTCTTCAATGTTTAACTCCTGGCTTCTGCTAAGCATTTTCTAGACCAGTTGGGGATTTTGGACCTGACATTACCCACCCCTTGTCCATGAGAATTTCTGTTTTGAATGTTTGAAGACTCTTTTTATTTACAAGTATCTGATTGATGATTTTCTGGCAAGATTATTCCAATTTCAAAAGGAACTGTGCTGAAAAATAAATATAGTGTAATCAAAAGCAAATTATGACACACTCACACACAAACAAACAAAGAATGATAACTCCCGTTTGATTCATACTTCTATAGTTCAAACCCTGATTCTTGAACTCTTTTTCAGTTAGCCATTTGCATTATAGAAAGAAGGGCATTTAGGCAACTGCATATTTAGCCCAGTGAGAAGAAATAAATTGAAGAGTTCAAGACATTGGTGAGCAAACTACACGAGAAAACTGCCTTCCTTTCTTTCTCTTTTTCCTTCCAAAAAAAATTGTAGAAATTTTTTAATAGAAATTAAATCACCAGATGTTCAGCAGTCTACACAAGAAAATGCCTGATGATGAAAACAGAACATTTTTTTCTTGACAGCATTTTTCATAACCTGTGCTTTCAAATAGCAACTTGCGCTTTTCCCCTCCCCTTCCAAGGGTTTACACCACCAACCAACACCACAAAAATTAAAAAAATACAACCTGTTCAGTCCGTGAAGTTACATGAGTTCTTCCTTGTTGAAAGAATTAAACCAGCTTGTCAAGTCCAAATCATAGCCAAAATCAGATTTTAAAAGAAAAAGGATGCTCACCTAAAATCACTTTACCTTTGCCAAAGGCGATTTGGCGCAGTGGTTGTTCTCGCAGAGGGAAAGAGATTTGCGGTTGGGTGGCTGGCTCGTGCAAGATCTGGTGTCCTCAGTTCGATGCTGAGATCTGGCGCCAGTAACTTTGAGTCGCGAGTTCGCATCCGGTGAAGCGAGGGGGTCAGCGTCAAGGCTAAGCTCATGCACTGCCTTAGAGTCAAAGATCCTGCTAAGCCTGACCTTGCTAAGGCGACTCCCTTCTCGTGAGACTCGATAGAGAGAGGAAGAGATCTAGAGAGAGAGAGAGAGAGAGTGAGAGTAAAAAAGAAAGAAAGAACACTTTGATGACATACAAGTTTTTTTTTATCTTTGGTGTATTGTTTAAGCCCAGATTTTGAATTTCCCACAGAAAAAATCCGTCGGAAATAAAAACAAGGCGCTATCTTTACAAAAACTATCGACGGATTTTTCCGTCGATAATTATTTTTAATAGTTATTTCTATAATTAAAATTATCGACGGAAAAATCCGTCGGTAACATTAACATTGCAATAAAAATGGTTAAGTTAATTTTCGACGGATTTTTCCGTCGGTAATATTATTTTCAAATTTTTTTTTAAAAAATACCGACGAAAAAATCCGTCGGTAATGTTAATTTTTTCATAAAAATAATTTATATTAGATACCGATGGAAAATCAAATCCTTGCCAATATCTTATGTAAAAGATTAGCGAATTATAAGCGGATTTACCTACTGAAAAATCCGTCGGTGTAAAACCCAAAATTCTCTAATTTCTTGTTTTTCCGTCAAGAATCGGAAATATCGATGGAAAAATCACGATAAAATCAAGATATTCGTATTTTTCTTGTAGTGTGGGGGTAATTGCCAATGGTGGTGGTGGCGCAAGCATGGAGTGTGGAGAGTGTGGGTTTGGTCAAAGATGTTGGCACTCCTTATTCTTCATTTGATATGATCTCTTTTTTGTTTTTTGATTTTTTGTTTTTTGGAAAGAGACTCTTTGACTAACAAGTGTATGTCCACTACTAATTATTAAGATTTATAATTACTGAGATTATTAAAAAAAATAGGAATGGGTGAGAAAAAATAGTTTATTAAAAACACTTTGTAAAATTATTGGTATAGTACTTTATTTTATAAAATTATTTATTATTTTATTATAGATTTTTTTGGATGAATTAAATGTACAAATCATATATTTATACTTATTATGGTTTAATAATAAATATAATTATTATTTGATACAAATATTTTTTATTATTTAATAACAAATATAATTGTATTATTTTGAATTTCATTTTTGAAAACAAACACACCAAATGTATTTTTATTATTTTTTTAATTTGAAAACATGATATATTTTTACAAACCAAACACATTTCTTAAGTTTGCAAATTTGAAAATAAAAATCATTTTAAAAAAATAATAAATAAAAATATAAAATATTTTTGCAAACCAAACACACTGTTAACATAAGATAGCTGATTTTCACTCTATTATTTTCTTTAATAATTTTGGCTAATCACTATTCTTCTTATGGGCAACGCGTTGTAGGCGATCTGTAATTCCACCGTAAACCCTCGCTGAGGTTAGTGGTTTGCCCTGACCTTGCATGGGAGCGAGCTTTCTTCTAATCTAAACTTTTTTTATCAAAAAAGAAAAACACTTGTTGCTTCGTTGTTTTGGGCAATCATTACTCAGTTCAATTCTCTATTGTATCGGTTAAAAAAAAAAGGTTATTACATTGACCTCCCATAAGATTCACTGAAATTACAGTCACGTCCTCTTAGATTTTAAAATTAGATGTACCTCCCCTATCTCTAAATAAATTCTAAATACCAATATTATGGTTTCAAAGAAAAATGAAATCAACCAACCCATTTTCCCAAACCTCATCTTGCTGACCCTATCCCACCACCCCCACAAGTTGCAAATCACATCATTCCTTCATTCTTCCATTATATTAATAACCTTATATTTGTTCATAAGTGATGATGCATTGAAGGAGTTCATATATTGTGGGTTAACAACCAAATGTTCTTGTAAAGTTGAAGTTCTATTGCTACTCTTTTCTAAAATGGTGCCATCAATGGGATAAGGTTGTTCACCATAAACCTTGAGTTAGGTTTGGAATACACCAAGCTTAATTGCTAGTGATTTCCTGTTAACACGGTTGGTGAGGGTAATGAACCTTTATTCAGGGGAAGTATAGTGCAAAGGTGGAGACTTTGTTCCATACCCTGAAGCTACATCATTATTGTCATTATTGTTGTGCATTGTTTGCATTTAATTTCTTCTAATTCTTCTTGCAAGTCTATTTGAAGGTGGTTGCAGCCTAAGAAGCATAGACATATCTACTTGGTGGTATGTTCGTGTGTCGGACACGCACCCGTGTACGTCCAATTAAAAAAAATAATATTTTTGAACTCGGACACGCATCAAATACGACTGGACATTGCTTTAATTCACTGTAGACACAACTTGGAACCCTGCGGACACGCCTGAGTTAGTTAGTTTTTTTTTTTCCAAATTTTTAATATCAACATTAGTCCAAAATCAATGCGAGTTATTTGATTGGACTTGTGTTGCTAGGTCATTTTATTTTGAAAATTCTTTAGTTGATCACAAAAAAACAAAAAGAAAAATTAATTAAAAAAATTATACAAACAAGACAAAAGAAATTCAAACAAGAAAAAGATAAAAAAAAAATCATACAGCAAAATAAAAAATTATATATATGTCCTGTTCGTGTTATGTAATTTTTTGAGTTTGGTGTGTCTCCGTGTCCGTGTCTGTATCGTGCCCTGTATCCGTGTTAGTATCTGTGCTTCATAGGTTATAATGGAGGAAAAGAGGAGCAAGGGGAAGGCTGATGAAGAGGAAGTAAGAGGCAAGGGGGTTGAGATTGTGCTTGGGGTTAGTGTTAGGATCAAGGTGAAGATGAGATTAGGGATGAAGATGGGGTGAAGTTGGGGATGAGAATAGTGAGATTATGTGGAAAAGGATGAAGAGAATGTTTCTAAATTGGGGTAAAAAAACTCAAAATAGTTAGAGTGGCACTAGATAGAAATTGAAAAAAAAAGTAAGGGTATAAATGTCTTTTTCTTAAATTATGTGTCATTAAAAATAAGGGAGGTCATTGTTATAAATTCTAGATAATTAAGGGAGGTTAGTGTAATTTTAAAATCTATGAGACAATTAATGTAATTTTAATTAATTTTAAGAGACGCCAATATAACTAAAAAAAAAAAATCAATAAACAATCTACGTTTGTTCCATATAAATGTCGAGTGGCCCATTAGAACAAAAAAAAAACGTTTGTCCATTAAATAGCCCACTGCAATGGCGGAAACTAATGGAAATGCCCTAGGCCTGGCACCAAATCCTATCGTCATAGTTGAATGCAACAATGCCAGACCCAAAAAAAAAAAAAATGTAACAACGCGTGTGTGTATACCTATACATAGCCGAACAGGAATTGAATGGAAGGTTGGGAGGCATAAAATGCAACGTTTTGTACACAAATAATGGACCATTGGACATATTATTATACTCATGCTTCAGACTTTAATACTATTTTAACTCTGTCATTCTACAACGAACAAGAAAATTAAATACGAAAGCAGACAGATTATTTCAGAAAATTATCTAAGAAGGTTTATTAAGAACGTCACATGCAGAAAAAGGAAATACTCAAATAATCAAAAAAACATATGGGGTTCACACAAACTATAGTCCATAGAGAGCTTTTTCACTGAAACTACATTGTACTCGTTTCTTTAATTCTGACATCTGGCTCTTTACTTTATTATTGACTTTTAGGTTTGGCCATTTGTGAGTTTTAAGAACATTGTATATTCTCCAGTAATTTTTAAATATTTTCTGAACAGGAAAGAGGTGTTATTTTGTATTATTCAAACTCTTTTTTATTAATGTATTATTTAAACTTCAATATTTTAACTATTATATTAAAAATATAATAAAAATAAGAGACACTAATAATCCATAAAATTACAGTGTTAAGCTGAAAATTGTACAAAGTAATATCTTTAGCTTAATGAGAAATCATATCTAAGAATTTACACCTTAATATTAGTCAAATAACACATAAAAAGGTAAAGTTAGGTCTCAGAAGAAAAAACTACAAGGCCAGAGGGAAAGCCTTTTATACCAATTTCGGAATAGAATTTAGCAAAACAAAATCGGTGTTATTCCAGAGAGCTCGAGCAGTATGGCCTTAGATAAAGTGAAAGTGGTTATAAAGTGGGGAGTGAGGGACTAATCATACTTAGATTACTTAAATTATTTGTTAGAATCCCAGTTAACATTTTATTCTCTGATTTTACAATTATTTTCACTTCACAAGATCCAAATTTAAAAGAAATAATTCTTGGAAGTTATTGGTGATGACGTTCTGAGAGTAATGGAAAACTTTTCCACGTTAAATAGTTTTGTTAGCTCTTTTAAGCATCTTTCTTTGATAAAACATCTAATATTTATTTGTAAATATCTCTGTACGTAAGTTCTTAATAAGGCTGAATGCATATCTAAACTTTTTCTTTCATAAAAGATAAATTTTAATATATTTAAGGTGAACAAGTGATGATCAACAAGTATCTGCGCAATTACCTTGCAATAAAATTTTTAACTAGTTATTTTTCATTTAAAATATTACTTTTTTTTTCGTCCAACTTACATGATGTATGTGTAGGATGTTGGATTCTAATTTCTAAGGAGTTCAGGATATGTATATTTTGAAGCTTAAATTAAGTGGACCATATGAGTTTGCATAAGGTTCCACTATATTAAAGATTAATTTATTTATTGACAAAAAAATTTTCATTGAAAGCTTTGGCTTACTATGTACAATTAAAATTATTTTGGTAATAAAGATTTAATTTTGGTGTACTTTTACATTGTCATTCAACCCAATTTTTTTTTTTTTTTTACTTTCATGACATTTCAAATGATAAATGTGAAATTCAATCATCATTATTAATGTAAAAATATTTGATTGGATGACTTACAAAAAAAACAAAAAATTATACTATGATTACACAAAAATAAAACTCATAATTGAATTAATAGGTCATTAAATTTTTTAAGAGTTTAATTTTTATACACTAATAATATATATATAAGTTTTACATTATAATATAATTATTTATTATCATAACAATATAAATGGTTAAGTTTCATATTTACTATTTAAAAGGTCATGCAAATAAGGTTATTTGACTGAATAACCAAAAAAGAAAAAAAAATTTACCCCGTACTCTTTAGACTATATAGGTTCACTTAATCGGAGTTTCAAAATTCATTCTCAACAAAACTAGTGTAAGATATTTGCGAATTGTTGTCACCAATTGGGTTGAAGAATTCAAAGTCTTCAAAACGGGCAAGCATTGAGGGATTCGATATGAACACATAGATATTCAACGGTTATGCCGCAGCCGTAGCGTTTTGATATCCTCCACAACCTTCTTCAGAATTTGCACCATTGCTATTCTAACCTTGTCAGCTGCGTAAATGGAAAGTGTGGCTTTCTCTCCCGTGGTCACAAATATTGGCCCTGTACAAACGCACCACATGTCCTCAGACTTGACAATACCATGAATCGGTTGCCACGTGGTTGGCTCTGATGAGCCCTCCTCTAGTCTATATAAGTGGATTCCCATGTAGCAGGTGATAATCTACGATATATTGTATTATCTGATTTAATCCACAACACAAGAAATGGCTTTCAGGGCTGCTGCGGTAAATCAACACCTCATTTTTTTTTTTCATTAATTTTTCAAACCTTTTCTTTACATCATTTTAAGTTTCAGATAGTGAGTAATCCTATTACCGTAGAAAACAGAATGTATTAATATGGTTTCGTTACGTTTTATACAGAACTTTATTGCCAAAATTAAACAAATAATTTGTAGAAATGAATTGAATTCAAAAATCACTGAATCTAGATTTTCTTCTCCAACAAACCATGTATGGTAAGTTGGGTAATTAGCTTTCCGATACATGTAGAAAAATTGGCGATTGATGCTGGCTCATCAAGTGGAAGGAGGAAGGCGATCATCATTTGCTACCTCCACGATCCCAAAATTGAAGCCCATGACCCCAGCCATAGTTGCTTCTCGCGATGCTCATCATTCCACTTCTAGGTGCGTAGTATCATTCATTTATTTCATATTAATAATTATTCTTGAGAAAACAATTTAATTGTAGCCAAATATATTATATAACTTTTCAATGTATCAAAATTATACGATTTTTTGAGAATGACTATTAATGTGAAATTGAGAGAGTAATTTATTACTTCCTATCGTTATTAGTTGTGATCCAATATATATAAAATTAAGTATTAATAAGAAATAATAATTACTTTGACCGGACATGTGATTTATTAATTTGTGATTATTATACTGTAGGATGAGCAGCCTTAAGGCAGAGTTAGCACCGGTGTACATTGTGTGCGGCATGGTGTGTGCGGTTTTGGGAATTGCATCGCACACGGCCTACCAACAACTGGCGCGCTCCCCGGCTGTTCATGTGAACAAGAAAAGAAGAGAGTCAGTGCCGGAAGTGTCCGATCCTGATCGCACAATCAACTCCGCTGACAAGTTCATCAACGGTTCTTTCCTCAGGAAGGTGTCTCACATTCAAGATAGCCAGCCCACACTCCATGATCCTGTCCGCCCTAATCCATTCACCACGTTAGTTGTTACTTAATCCCTTTTTCTTTTTCTTTTTTCTCTCTCTATATATTCCCTTACTTAGATATAAATATGTATGATAAGTTTGCATTTATTAGAATTGTTGCCTATATATGGCACTTCTTTTTTATAATTTAAGACTAAGTAATTAATGAATGTGGCTTGATGCATGCAGTCCTAGAACCGCTGAGACATTGAAGAGCGTGGGCGTGGAGCCCGGCAGGCATTGATCCGCTGGTTATGACTTTTTATCTCGTGATCAAAAGTGGTGGCCCATTGACGCGTGTGTGTGTGTATATACAGACACACACACACATGCATATGTTGATTGCTCGCTTCCATCTTCTATTTGCACCATCTGAGAATGCAAAATGAGAGGGTGTTGAGTTTGTGAATATTTATATATATTTTTTCGTTTTGTAATTTTTCATTTAGGTTTTTCGATGTTGAGCTTGTAAATAAGATAATGTTTGATATTAGCCCGCTTGCACTCTTAAGATCATTGAGATTGAGTGGAACAAGCACGCGGCTTTCGTTCTCTCCATCTCCTTTGTGTATTGTATATAATAAATAAATTTTGAAATAAAGCCACCACGGCATTTGCAATAATTGTACTATATATATATTTTTCTTTTTGGCTAAATATTCCAAATTGATCCTTTAAGGAATGTATATATTGGGAGAGCGAAATTGTTCCATCACATTTTCAAATAAGAAAATAAACCGGTCCCTTTATTTACTGTATGAAATTAATTATACGAAGGGATCAATTTATTCCTTTTTTAAAAATGTGAGAGATCAATTTAGAATTTTTAAATTTTAAGAAATTAATTTATCCTCTAATATATTTATAAGAGATCAAACTGGATATTTTGTTTGTATTTTTCTTTGAGTTTCCAATTATATTGAATAATTTGAGTATATAGGAGTTAGGACCAGTGATTAGTATTCCAATTTTTGCATACATATCTTAAAAATTTAATTTTCTTCTATTGATAGAGTAAATTTTTTTATATAATTATTTAATAATATATTATTACATTAATAATATTAATTAGCTCTCCTACTTACTATTTAAAAAAGTCATACAAACTAAAAAATTTGATTGAAAATTAGTATAAATATTTTTATATTATCAGTGTATTAAAATTAGTTTTTTGAAATCAATGAGAAGAGTTTAGTTCAAAATAGCTAGCTATATTTAGGTGTAACATGCTAAACTTTAATTTGTTTATTCAAACGAAAAATATATACATAACAGCTGGTAGGCCTCGAATATGTAGATTCTCTTAATAATTGGCAATAGCGGTAGCTTTTGTTCTTCCCATCTCAGGAGTAGGCAGTAAAGTAAAACTTTTTCTTTAAAAAGTGTTTGTTTACTGTAAGATTTCACAAGAAAAAGACGTGCTAAATTGATGGATGAAATTTGCACACCCTCTTTCTGGAATGGCCGTGCTCCTGTAAAGAAATTTCCTCTAGAAACATACATGCATGAGGCCAAATAAAAAATAATGAAACGAAAGAAAATCAGTTAAACTTGGATTGCATGCATTTTCAACACTCGACTTAGAGGCGAATGCATAGAAATTTCTGAGGGATTATATTCCGTCCCCTGTCCCCACGAATAGATTGTCAGTATGCAGCAGCAGCACTGTACTGTCCGCCACAAACTAACAATTGAAACATTCCGTGTATACATTATTTTTTCAAAGATTTTTGGACTATACTCTGGTCAAATACCCATGTTGCAAACAGCATCCTAGAATTAAGAAATAGTGAAGCAACCTTACCTACCCTATGTATAATGTATATTTGTCAACTTGGTTTTTTTTTTCTTTTTCTAATTAGGCTAGTAGTCTCTGGCACTACTCTCTTTATTTCCCTCACAAGTGCTCTAAAGCGCTATCCAAACTGCTTGGGTTATTCTTCTCCGGATCGAAGATCACAAACAAATGTGAAGTTCAAAATTTTATAATAGAAAAACCCAAATGACCATGTGTCACTATTACATATATCTATAGAAAGAAACTACGATGTTAAATTTAATCTGCTCCGTTTGTCGGCTGATTTATCTGAAAAAGACCAAAGAAAGAATACATTATTAGTTGTGTGAATGCATAGTATAAACTATAAAGTCAGTGACTGAGCAGTGGCCACTGCCAGCCTTATGGCACGTGACAGACAAAGTACGCATGTTACTCAAATTGTCAACACTATGATTTCGCACTAGCATGAACTTCACCTCCCAGGGAATGTGGGGAGCAGCTTGGTAAAGAAACCAAATTAAGAGACATGCTCACCCTTGACCCTCCACTCTGTCATCATTATTTATCCAGATCTTTTATAAAATTATTATTATTCATTTATTTATTATTTATTCTCTTGTTTCTCGTATTAATGTGTGTGGGATAAATCACGTGACCAACGCAACCTTTATGACTTACAGACTTAGGGACCACCTACCCTACTAACGGGGACCTCTTGGTCTTGGTCTGGCACCCAATCTTTGGTAAAGACTAAAGAGTGAACGGCGGAATTTGAGAACGGAAGGATAAGACAGAGGCAGTGCTGAGGCGCACATCATGATGAAGACATGAACATCTTAATTTTGCGCCTCTACCTCACATAAATGTTGATTTTATGATCATGAGAGTATGCTCAGGCCATACACGTGTCGGATAGCTTGACTCATATAATTTCTTTTACCAATCACACTGTTGAATTATAAATTGATAAATTATTTCATTTTGATTTTGTAATATTGTTGATAACAATATTATTTTAGAACTTAAATTGTCAAACACCTATCTCGCAGAAAATACGAGACCCACATTTATTTTTTAATTTTTACTTGTTTTCTCTCATCATTTTTTCCTCTTTTACTCCTGATGTATTGGATATCTATCCCAAAAAGGTGTTAAAATATTTTCATCCTATTATTATTGTTTAGTTATGTACTTGTAATTGCAGTAATAAACATAAACTGTATGAGCTGATATATACCATTTTCTTTCTTTTCTTGGTAAAATCAATAGAACCTGAAGTCAAACAAATACCTACTAATGTAGCTTAAGTTGGCTCTGCCCATTATAAAGGTAAAGTTCTCCCAACATTCTATTTACAGCATCAAACTTGAAAGATTGATTAAATATTGAACCACTTGAATCAAGTAAACATTAGTTATTTTTAAATTTTCATTTAAACTGCTCAATTTAGCCAACGATTTTTAGGTATATATATATTGTATATATTTTGAATTTTAGGTGCAATTCCTAGATGTAATGTTTAGGTAAAATATAATCTTTTAAAGTTGCAACTTTAGCATTTGAACTCATAACAATGCAAGCAGTAAGAGTTTAATTTGCTTACAGTATTGATATTCGTTCAATCTCATGTCAGTATTTGTAAGTATATTTCCACATCACAAGTAACCGGACAATATTTGTTTATGTTAGGTCAATTATCTTTATGCATTGCAATTTTTTAATAAATTATAAATGTAAAAAAATTATATAAATATTAAATCATGTATTATTACCTCGATAAAAGTTATTAGCTCTCATATCTATTATTTCAAAACTTTCATATCAAAACTAATCTCAAATGTTAATATGTGATCAAAATGCAACACTTTCAAATAAATGAAATTTAAATTTTATATATATATATATTTAATAATATTGTATTCTCATTTTATGTATTATCATGAATCAATAATTATTAAATGGTGATATATAAAACTATTTTACATGGAAAGTATGTAATCATCATCATAATAATACATATGCAAGAATTCTTAAGAGCCAATTATGATCAATGCGTAATATCTTTTTCCTGCAGATTTTATTTTAGTAATGTATTTTAAAAATTATTTTCAAAACCTTTCTTATAAAAAAAATAGTTGAATAATATAAGAGTTTGATTGTAATGCATTAGCATTGAAAAAAAAAATTAATATTATTATCTAAAGAAACGTATCATGTGAGAAAAGTGATTTATTGTGAGAGTAAGAAGAGTGAATATTTACTGTTGGATCTTATATGAATTGTCAAGATTAAAACATAAAGTTATATAACTTTTTTAAATGAGCATATAAGCATTAATTATCATTAATCAACTTTCAATCTTGACTGTCCATATATAGTTATACGGTCCAAATTTATTTGTTTTTCTCATTTTCACAATAAACTACCTCTCTCATATGATACACTCCCCATTATCCAATCAATTATCTTTTTATTCGTATAATATTTTAACTAATATTTGTAAGAGTTTAATATATTTACATTGTTGATAATACAATTTTTTATTATTGCATCAAAATTAAATTTTATGATAAAAATTGTTGTTTTTATAATAGATGTACTGAAGGGTAAGAGAAATAACATGATTACTCTTTAATATGATGATTATCGTGCTTTTTTTTATAATGATTTTATTGTCTAGGACTCTTGGTCTTAAATAATGTTGCTTTTAGCATGTGGGGAAAAAAAAAATAATCCCATGAAACTTGCAACTTTTTAACTTTTGATGCATGCAAGTCATTAGGTGAGTTGGACCCACAAGGAGGTGAAAATTAGAATTATTAGTTGTGAAAAATGATTGATGGGAACGGCCCAACCAACTCACATTAACGTCTTACGTTGGTTGTCGTTGTTCTCCATACATGAATAGTGGATATTAAATCGGGTGTGTGGAAGTGCGTGTTATCGGATTGCGCTCTTCACTTGAGAATAGAGCCTCTTGTCCTCCATTTTGTCTCTAATTCAGGTCTGCATGATTAGCGTACGATCTACGCGAGTGCTCACAACTCTCCCTGTGCCGCAGCAACACCAAACCACAGCCTTTTAAAATTCGCCGCGCGCCAACACGCAAATGCTTAATTTTCGGCGCTATCATCTTATCCTCTCTTAACGGCTAGGAAACTCTGGCCACACAGGCTTACGAATCCCTCTCTCTCTCTCTCTCTATATATATATTTTTTACCCCTGTTGTTTTAATATCAAAAGCAAACAATAATTAGTCGTACAATTTATGTTACCCCAATTAATCCAGCTAATCGTTTCTCTTAAATTCAATCGAATAATTAATCATGTTTTTCATGATGAGGAGAAAACGTTTCTAACTATTTTCTAGCATCGATTAAAATAAATTTAATATTGGGTTTTAAACCCTGCCTTCCCTTAGGCGTTAGAAACTTGAAGAGAAATTGAATTTTTCCTAGCAGCTTTAAAATCGAAGCAAGAAATCGTGGAGCTAATTAAAATCTCAATCTTCCAAATATGTATGTTGAAAATATGAAAATATATTATTCGTCCTGGTTGGAATAAGATCATGATTGTAATGCCTACATACGCCTTTCTGGTCACAATTTGAAAAATAATAATTTGTCGTGTTGATTCCATTTTCGGTTAAAGTTAATTGGTAGAAATATATATATATTATTAGAATTAGTTTACTTACAGGACACTCTGAAACAACATAACTCAATTTCCCTTTTTCGTGTATTACGCACTCGAATAAAATTTCAAATCTATAATATGTGGTATCCAGAACTCCCCATATTCCTGCATTCACTTATTAGTAGTTGTTTTTTAGCCATATATATCGAATGATTCATCAAAAAATCATATATGTATCGAATGTTCAATGCACTTTAAAATAAGGTTGCAATAGGGGAAAGAAAAAAACTGTAGATAGCTCTCATTTAGTGACAGATTATTATCTGTAAATGAGGCCAGTATGTCAAGTGGTAAAATGTAATTTGATGGTAATTCTACAACGTATACTTCACGTGAATATAAAAAAATAGAAAAAAATAAAACTACAACTCAGCAGTTAGCAAAAGCAGGAAAAAAAAAGTCATAAATAAGCAATTCTGTCAAAAAGAAAAGCTTAGGGAAAGAATTTCAGGAGGACTAAAACGAAAAAAAAAAAAAAAGAAAGAAAGAAAGAAAGAAAAGAAAAGGAGAAGTAAAGAAGAAAACCGCACAACAAGAAAATCCCGAAAGAGTGAGGAGAGAGGATGACGATCCTCAACTGTAATACGTTACTTTTTGCGAAAAAAAATGAGGAGAGAGTGACAAGATAGAAAAGAATACTAAATAAGAAGAACCGAAAACACAAAACATTAGACCGACAGCTGTGGAAACGATCGTGGTAGGGTAGAGTGGCTGTGACTGTGAGTGAGGTTGTCCCCACCAGAATATCTTCTTCTCCCGCCTTCCCGCTTCTTGAATCCTTCTCTATCTCATCTCTTCTGTATAACAATAACAACAAAAAACACAACAGTGAGGCCCTATTTTAGAAAGAAAGAGAGAGAGAGAGTGAGTGTGAGTGTGAGTGTGAGTCACAGAGAGAAGGACAGGATAGAGAGAGTAATGTTGTAGCGGTGCTGCCTCTCTCTCTCTGGATATGGACACACCAGAGAGGAACCAGATCAACGCTCCCGCTGCCATATTTGAGGTTCACTTCACTTCACTCCACCCCCCACCTCCAAATTCTCCGTTTTTTCTCCTCAATTTCGTAACTTGTTTGCGGTTTTCAATTTCATGGCTATTTCTGCTCCACTGAGTTTCTGGGGTTCTCTGCATGTATTTGGTTGATTATATCTTTTTTTTTAACTTTTTTTTCCCATCTCAAATTTTAGTTGAACTTTTCTTTCAGTTCCAAGTTTTCTTCTTTACCTTTTATGCAGAATACTTATTTTTTTTCGGGTTATCCCGTTGAAGTGTTAGTGATGGTTCATTCTGTGAGTGTGATTTTTTGTTTCTTTTTTTCTGGGTAATTTTGGGGAAAAAAAATTGTAATTCATCGTGTGAATTACTTCAATGGTGTAGATCTCTCACCAAGTTCAATTTGCACAAGTCCTGTAAATAGTTTGTTTCGCTTTGGGTTTCGGGTTTGCTGTGTGTTCTTTACTTAATTATTCTTTGGCGTCTATTTCTAGGGTTATTTTATTTTTGTTGGATACACAGTATTTATAGAAGTCAAATGGATTGCAACAGATTTTTCCACGAAAAACTATTGTGTTTGCAATCAAATTGAGAAAATTCTGAATTTTTTTTCTGTCTTTCTTTCTCACACAATTTTTTTCTGTAACCTCCAACGATAAATATCACAGAGCCAGGTAATTTTATAAAGGCCAGATTTTACTGGCTCTAAAGTTAATATTTTTCCCCCCCAAACAAACTTTCAATTTTAAGTCTCTACAATCTTCTCTTTTGTGGTCAATGGTCATTCTCCCGTAGGTTTTCTCTTTTGAAAGGGTTATTATTAACATTAGGCTTTTCATTCTACTATATTGTATGTGCAATGTCTATGCCAATGATGTTGTTCACTTCAATGAGCAATCCCTCTCTGATGTGGCCTACTTGTAAGTTACTTTCTGATTTTCTGCAGTTGTTGGTAAGCCTTTGAAATTAGCATCACCGTGGTTTTTCTTGACATAACACATGTTGCACCGAATTTTCTGTCTGTATATGAGATTATCCTTCAATTAATCTACTTCAATTATATTATCTCTTTGCTATCTGCAGGATTCACCAGTATTCAATTTTATCAACAATTTATCTCCTATAAAGCCTCTTAAATCTGCTCACACTA
Source organism: Dalbergia cultrata (assembly GCA_031216105.1). Lineage (NCBI taxonomy): Eukaryota > Viridiplantae > Streptophyta > Magnoliopsida > Fabales > Fabaceae > Dalbergia > Dalbergia cultrata. The sequence continues at coordinate 13,118,024 of CM062344.1, forward strand.
CTCAGACTTTCAACTCACTTACCTTTTCATCCCCTCCGTCTGTTTTCAAATCACCCCATGTCAGCTGTCTCAAGGAATCTAGACACATCAAGAGGTAATGATGCAATTATTTTTTCTCCCCTTTTTCTCCTTGTTGTTTCTTGATAATTTCCAGTCACATCTATCTGCATGTATGCTTTAGTGATCCATTTCTGATGGTCACCTTTATTCATCTCTAGGCATAACCCTCTGGGGACATCAAAGCCTAAGGTCTCATCTGAAGATGTAAATAGGATTTACTCAAGTGAACAGGCTCCTGCAGATTCAACTCATTCACATAATAACTCGAGTGAGTTACAAGAAAATACTTATCAAGGAATTTCTGCAGGAGATGATACGATAATTGAGCTATCTGGTGAGCACACAAAGTTGTCAGTTGAGCTACCACAAGCCTTAAAATATAACTTTGGTTGCCCTGTCTATGATCCCCGTCTTTGTGGTGATGAGGCTAACTCTCTTTTGGCATTGCCTGGTGAGGCAGCATCCGAAGTTGCCTATGTTCCGGAAGGCTGTAAAAAAAATTCAGTTGAGGGGGAACTGCATCTTCAGGGAATTTGTCAGATGGAGCCAAAGACTGAAGGCCAAGAATGTGATTGGGATAGTTTAATTCCTGATGCCACTGATCTGTTAATTTTTAATTCCCCAAATGAAGCAGAAACTATTAAAGCTCTAATGCAGAAACCATTGGGATATTCTGTACGACTTAGCGATTACATGTCTCTGTTACCACAATCTATGGTCAATGATGGTCGGGGAGTCGATTCACTTGTTCCTCTTTCTCACTCTGAGCCAATAGCAGCTACTGACACAGGCCATATTCAGGACACTGCCAATGTTGCTTTGATGACTGACAATACAAATGAGAAAGTGGATAATGAGGTAGGAAACTGAAGTCTGTTAGTGTTGTTGTGAATTTTGTGTTCTATATTGTTTAATGCAGATTGCATTTCTAATTCTAGCAAAATCCTGTATGACTGTTGTTTGCAAACCTATCATTCTCTGTAAGTACATCATGACAAAAACCAATCATTGAAGTCTTCAAATAAAACTTCGCTGCATTTTGCATTCCGTAGCATATGCTGTAATAAGGTACCATATTATATGGCATTCTTTTTTTTATTATTATTATATCTGTGGTTTATACATATTAAAGACTTGAATTTTTGTCCTGCGTGTTTTGTGAATGTGTTGAACAAACCAATCACGCTTGAAGCACTGTTTTCTTTTGTGTGAAGCTTGTTTCTGTGATGCACCGTGGTACACGGAGGCGATGTCTAGACTTTGAGATGGCCAGTGTGCGAAGGAAGAACTCAGATGATAATTCAAACACTGGTGCCAGTGCATCACAGACTGATGAGAAGAGCGTTTCCAATGAAAAGCAACTACTTCCCGCAAAACGCAATAACAACTCACAGAGATGTGTTTTGCCTGGAATCGGTTTACACTTGAATGCACTTGCAGCCTTAAAAGATAACACAGGCATAAAAAATGAAAAGTCGTCTTTTGGAAGACAACTCCGGCTTCCTGGCTCCACTTCCTCATTGCAACTCTCTACAAGCAAAGAGAATCATCATCAGCAATTGTTATCTGTATCATCTGAGAGAGAACTGGATACATCAGACAACGGGGTTCAGGCTGCTGAGGATTGTTCTCAGGCATCAGGTCACATGGCTGGTGAAGATTTCAATCAGAATAGCCCCAAAAAGAAAAGGCAAGTGCAGTTGCTGATTGCCCATTTATATTTGATAAATGTCTTTACTTTCCCATTAGCTTGATACCAAGTTGGATTGGCAGGCGTAATAAGTTGGAGCCAGCTGGGGAAACTGAGGGCTGCAAGCGCTGTAATTGCAAGAAATCAAAATGTTTGAAGCTGTAAGTTGAAATGAACGCTGTTTTATATTGTATTCTACTTTATTTTGGTGGCACCAATGACATTAGGTTACTATATCCATATATGGAGGCATAAACTTCACTTTTTCTTATTTAGTTAGCTGTAAGTTCTAATGTGCTAGGTTTGTTAAATTGTAAAGCACTAGTGTGACTTTGAAAAGAAACTTAGTTGTTACTTATCTTTCTTTCTTTTGAAGCAGTTATTGCGAGTGCTTTGCTTCTGGTGTCTACTGCATAGAACCGTGCTCCTGTCAGGATTGCTTTAACAAACCTATTCATGAGGACACAGTTCTTCAAACTCGCAAGCAGATTGAGTCTCGAAACCCTCTTGCATTTGCTCCTAAAGTCATCAGAAGTTCTGATTCTGCACCTGAAATTGGGGTCAGAAAATAAATTTTAACTCTACTTTTTACTACTCAAGTTTTAATCACATTTTAACACATGCACTGATTTTGAATATTTTCTTCTTCCAGGATGACCCAAATAAAACTCCAGCTTCAGCACGACACAAAAGAGGATGCAACTGCAAGAAATCAAGCTGCCTAAAGAAATATTGTGAATGCTATCAGGTTTTCACCCTTGCCATATCATGTATGCCTCCACTTTTATTTATAACATGAATTACTGATGGTAGTTTTGTTTTTTGAAGGGTGGTGTTGGTTGCTCTATAAGTTGTAGATGTGAAGGATGCAAGAACGCATTTGGTAGAAAGGATGGTAAGATTTCCCTCATATTGCATGTGAATGCAGCAAGACATCCATCAAATAGGCCTTCAATTTGATCTCTGTATCTGTGATTGGCATTTAGTCTGTTTTGTGTGGTAATAATATTCTCTTTGTTAATTGTTTTGTTGTCAATTCAGGTTCTGCTCCTATGGGAATGGAAGCTGAGCCAGAAGAAGAGACAGAAGCATGTGAAAATGGTACGGAGGAAAAGGCTTTGCAGAAAATTGGAGTTCAGAATATGGAAGATCGTCCAGACTGTGTTCCTGTCTCGACACCGTTACAGCTATCCAGGTTTGATATGCAGACTCTTTGTTGGTTGAGATGATATCATATAAGTGATGTTGTTAACCCGTTGTTGACTTGATTCATTTTTATGTGACAGGCCATTGCTTCCATTGGCTTTTTCCTCTAAGGGAAAGCCACCAAGATCTTTTGTTGCAACCATCTCTGGTTCTGGATTGTATACCAGCTGCCAGAAGCTTGGGAAACCAAATTCTCTTTGGTCTCAGCCTAAGCATGTTCTTCAGACTGCTGCAGATGATGCAATGCCGGATGTTCTTGGAGGCGATAGCTCTCCTATCGCTTACATAAAAACTTCTTCTCCAAATGGCAAGAGGATCTCCTCTCCCAACTGTGACTTGGGACCATCTCCTACTCGCAGAGGTGGCAGAAAGTTGATATTACAATCCATCCCTTCATTTCCTTCTCTCACCCATCATTAGAATCAGTATATTTTTTTTTAGTTCTAAGTTAGTTAGCCCCTCACCCCTTCCCTCTCCCTCTCTTCATGTTATTAGTTTGTTGCTATAGAAGTATGCTTAGGTTTATGTATATTGAGCTTCGTTTTACTTTGGTAATAATCTGTTATGTTGAGTTCCTTCAGCAGTTTACTATTTAAGTAATGGTTATAAACTTTATAATCATTCCAGTGAATAATCTTTGCAGTTTTCCGTTATGATTTTGGACAATTCTTCATGACTAGTTAAGCTCCAACTGGGCCACGTAGAAATTTTCAATGTTTTAAGATGTTGATTTGTCCCAAAAAAGTGAATGGGCTTTTTTGTTTTTGGTCATGATAATGGGCTTTATTTTGCAACTTTATTATCCATGGGCCTTGCATAGCCTTAACCAAACGGTTCTAATGAAATTGAATCAAATCCCCATATGAAGTTTTCAACCACGTATTAAAATATTAAATGTACTTTAGGACGATACAAGATCTTCTCCATCGTTGTAAACACATCTTGGTGTATGCACAATGGGAACACTTAACTGCACATCAGATGCTTGGTACTAATCTGATATGAGCTGGGAAACCATTCTGGTAACGTAGTCCTTTTGATCATTCTACACCGGCCCATGAAAATACGTTTGATTTGGATCTGCTGAAGTGAAGTGTTACCCACTGTTCCCCCTCTCTAAATTATAAATATTTTTTATATCATTTTCTTCACTGTGAATTGCAGGTGTATTGATCCACACTGGCACTACTTGGTTGCAATATGGGGCTCAGAGAGTTGAGATTTCATTCCTTCGGTGTACGCAAGATTCTCTCAATCAAGAAAATAAGCATCATAAAAATATTGGAGTAAATTGCTCTATACTAAACGAATCGAACTTACAAGGTTTGATTACAACAAATATATATTTTTAAAGGGTTTTGTTGAAGTATTTTCTAAGCAAAAAGATTTCACGTCATTTTGATAAAGAAACTAAGTTGTGAATGATAGCCGACAAATTTGGTCCAACCAACTGTAGTTATTCAGCTAGACCAGTGAACAACTGTGTGATATAGGCCTTAATAATGGATGCGCTTGGCTATTCGACAACTAGAACAAGAAAAAGAGAGCTTGACTAGACGGAATCTCTTGGGAGCTGCATATCTCTGTATGTGTGTATGTTCCTTGTTCTCATTTTTTCATTGCCAACAGAGTGAGTGGTGAACAGGGAAATAATTAGCCTTAAAATTCGAGAAAAACAATAGTACTTGCTACTTATTGGGATCCCTTGAAAGAAATCCTCTCACTAATTAGCCTTAAAATTCGAGATAAAAAAGTGTTCTTTAAACTTGATCCATAGATCTATGTTTTGCGGAATTCTATATACGAATTTTCGATCACCCAAAGATTGATGAACAGAACTGTACTGTAAATTATGAGTTGCAGAGTTGAATTGTAGAATACACGAGAGGAATTGAATTATAGAAGCCAAATAAGTTGTAACAATAAGGATTGCTCAAAAAGCCTCTACCGAAAGGTTTTAGGACTCTAAATCGAGAAAAAATACATGATAAGTTTGCTTTCGGATAATTATCCAAACCAGCATTTTATTTCCTTTTTACCCAAATTAGTAGAGTTAGATTCATGCAGAAATATAATAACTTGGTCAATAGTTGAGGAAGATTCATGATAGTATCATCAGAGGTTGTATGTAACTGCATGTGACCCCAAATGGGAAATAATGTCTCCCTTTTTTGGTTACTTCCAGTCTTTTCAGCATGGCCGTTTTATGATTCAATTACATTGCCAAAAATTGAGTAATATTGACAAGTATTGTTACACCCCCAAAGTATTACTAGTTAGTTAGTTTGGTAGGAGGATTAATAGTAGTCACTTAAGTTTTTAGAGATATTAGTGGGTTATGAGTAGACTTTTTAACAGGTGAAGTATCCACGGTTGAAAGTAGTGATTAATTCCTCTCAAAATAAATTATATATTTAGAATAATCAAAATTTTCTGAATTCTTGTAGAATTGTTGGAGTTTGGGAACTAAATAGTTACATCAAATACCCCCCTTTGCTCTGTATTCCCTATCCTTGAACTTTTAGCACACAGCCCTGCAAAATTGACCAAATTAACAGTTCTCGGTTGTTTATTTATACTGATTTTCAAATCCGGATTTTGAGGGGGCCAGGAGAACATTGGATATGCCAGTGTGCCACAGCTTGAAAAGCTACTAAAGAAAGAAAAATTAAAACACAGTCTGATTCATTATATATCTTTTCTGATATGGTAATGGGGCCATATATAGAGTGCCTTGTCCACAATGCCTGGCTTCCTTCCTAGATTTCAAAGACACGTCGTTGGCCTTGTGGTTGGTGAGGGTTGTGCTGGGCAATAGGAAGGAATTGCTAGCGAATCAAAACAAGCAGATACTTGAGCTTCTCATAAGAGAACCAATATACATAGGTACATGTGTATGAATACATACGGTATATATATAGGGTTAGGATTAAGTTACACCGGTGTAACTTTAAGAAGATATTATACCATTGAATAACTTTTTATTGATGTAAATTTTTACAAAACTCGCCGTTAGATTAGAAGTTCACATCGTATAGATCCAGTATGTTAAATTTCAATTTAATCTAAAATTATTTAACATAATTTTCATATACATCAAATCAATGTAATATATATACTTAAAATGAACTAAATAAGAGATACATAATTGTATTGCTATTGATGTTCAACTTTAATGAAATTTGATTAGGGTTTACGTTTAGGGTTTAGGGATACATAAATTTGATTATATATATATATGTTGTGTGTGTGTGTCACACACATCTTTTTCGACAACCAATAATCTTGCAAGAGGGACCAAAGTATGGAGTGAGATCAAAATCATTGTGGGCCGGGGATTTGCAACCCCTACAAGTACTTTGTCTTAAAAGCATATCAGTTTTGTTCGAGAGTAACATCAAATAGTACCCGCAAAATAAGGAAGGAAGGTTCCAGCAGTGGGCTTAAAGTTGTCTTTGCCTTGTAAAGGAGTTGATACCATTACCGTTGTTGTCAATGGACCGATATTTGTGATCCCGCATAGCAATTAAGATGGTTCTATTAATTACAATGTACTGATGAACTCATCTAGAATTCCCTTACTTTGATTCGTTGCCAGCTTCAATACTCAATGTTACTTGCTAGCAATAACATATTTACCTCTCAAGAATAGGATAATTCTTTTAGAGATGAATAAATTAAATCAGTAATTTCGTCATTAACTGAATCAAGATGCCCTCTGTACTCAACCCATTTATCGGTAAACAACAATACATATTTTTATTTCCAATCATTTTGCTATCTATTCAGTGTGGCTTATTAAATGTAATTGAAATTAGACTTGCCTCAGATTTCATCCCAAAAGCTAGCACAAGAGAAAGGGTTGTCTAATATAAAGGATAGTGTATATGTTTTTTCAACTTATATCAATTATAAATAGTATCATCATGACCTGTTTTGTACGTGTTATGGACCACTTGCAGGTAACAAGTCCTCCAAAGTTTACATTCAATTTGTTCCATCTTAGGCCTAAGAAAGTGTGTTAAGTTTTACATCAGTTAAGTATATAATCAAATTAAAAGTACATAGCCTTTATAATAATTTAGAAAATTCTTCCTCCCCAAAGCTAGCATTCTTTAAAAATAAAATAAAATTGCCCAAGCTATTATCAAGAGTATTGACTGTATTCTTACCCCAGCGTGTCCATGAACAATATTAATATATAAACTTGTGTTGTATAAGTATTAACATTTGAGAATTTTATGACAATATTTTCTTCAAATTTCAATATAATTTTACTGGCTAATTGAGTTCAACTGATAGGAAATTACTTTACATTTTTTATGATTTGATCAATTGAAAAGAAAGAGATTTATCATTCGAAAGCACATATTTATATATTTTATTAGAGATTAACGTCATAATTTCTCAAGAACGTAACACCCCAACAATCCAACACTATCCCCCATAAAAAAAATAAATTCCTACATTATCATAAGATATTTAATGTATTTTTAAAATTTAAATAAATGTTGACAGAGAAGTTGTTAAATAGTATTACGTATGTATATGATAATTTTCTTGCACTATATTATTTAAAATACTGACAATTGGCAAGGAATCACGTAGGTGTAACAAAAAGTCAACAGCGTCAACCAGATAAAAAGTTGGCAGGAAATTGCAGAACCTTCTAATTTTAGTTTAAAAGAATTTTTGTATAATTTTCTATTTATCTAGATAGGCTAGGGTAGCCCATCTCGATTTCTAATTCTTTAGCCTCTTTGATCGCATTCGAGCTCATGGTTGGAGGACTTGTAGATCGGTCAACACTAACTCGACCCATATCCTCAAATATCTGGTCTCCATGCTTAAGTCTCTTCAATCCTCCGGGTTTCAAGACTGGGGGCCTTGTGAATTAGACGGTACTAGACCAACCTACATCCTCATATGGATCGAGCTTCGGACACACCCTCGCCTAGCCCAACGAGCACTAACCTAACACGTGAAAGTGAGAGATACGGTCACAATCTCTCCCATTAATGCCTCATGGGTCCCCTCTCATTAATGTTTGGCCAATATATATACTCCTTTTAAGAGTGAGAGGACATCTCATTCTCTGGCCTTAACGCTAGCTTTTCTCTATTTTGAGTTAGACCGTAACAATATCTATTTCATTTTTGTTAAAAGACAAATTTCTAAAAAATGTGAATAAAATTTGTGTCATCTTTACTTTTTCATTTCAATATTAGAATTTGTTTAGTTAGAGGATAAAAGTAAGGATATAATTTTCATAAATAAAGTTTATAAATAATTTTATCCAAAGTTTATCAATGAAAAATTTACCTTTATTTTTACCCCTAAATCAAATAGATCCTTAAGGTATATTTTATATGATAAGAAAAAAGAAGAAAATTTTTTCACAAGTGACATTCATATATAAAACTAATACATAGTGGTTTCCTGTAAAAAAAAATTCATTCTATACTAAATACGTACATCTTTAAAGAAATTAATATTTTCTTTCACAAAAGCTCATGGTTCATTATATATAGTGTTCCTTTTTTGTATTTATTTTATGTAAGCATAAATAACTAATGGTGAATGAAAGTTGAACAAGATGGGAAATTAAGAAGCTGAAAGTAATATTGAAAAAGTGTATGATAACTTTAGTAATTTTCCTTTCTTTTGCGACTAATAGTTTGAGTGAGTTCATTGCCTATCATCCTACCAAGATTAGGGAATAGTTCTTGACTTAAATTTATAAGATTGTCTATTAACAAGATCATTACGTCACTAAATCAAACTTACATCATTGGTGTTATGCTTTCTTTCTTCCCTAACATAATTAATCCTAATCGGATTGGAAAATATGTTTTCTAAAGATGAATGTTCACTCTACTGAAAATATTCTAAACTCATAAATAAACCTAGTTTATTTCGTTATTATTAATTTCATTTTTATGAGTTTCCCCTCTACCAAATCTCACTATTCTGTGATGGCAAGTTTGGCATCACCACCGCCCAAGTGACCCGTCACCATAACTACTTCCTCTTGGTTAGGTTTGCTACAGTGGATGATTAATTATAAGGTGGGACACCTTCTACTTCTAACCAAACACCTTTGACTATCATCATGCCCGATCCACATTGCTGCTATATTCTAGAATCAGACGCTAATAAAAACGGAACAAGAAATGCATTTCATCATACAATGTAAAGTCAGAATTATTTGTGATGCATAATTTTTAGACATATTTGTTTTATTATATTTTTAGATTTACATTTCATTTAATGCATTGTCTACTTTACAAAAGACAAAGTATTCCATCAACCGCTGCTTTTGGCTTTAGCATCTCACCTATCCCAAGTATTGTCATCATAAAAGTGCAATTCTATTTGCATGCCGCCTCCATAATGCCAACCCAAAAAATAATTAAAAAAAAAGGTATAGATATACAAAACATAGAACTCCATAAATCAATCACAAATTGTTGCTATATTTGATTTGATATGGTAGTCTCCCTTCCTCCAATAATTCCCCCCTCATAAAAATGTCGGTTTCTTGAACGCTTCTGTCAAAAAGAAAGATGGGCATGATACCTACCAATAATTATTTCTATGTTGAACACAAGAAAAACAAAGATTTTCCGTATAAACTTAACAATATATTTAATTGAATATGTATTATACAGCAGTTATAATTTATGATTATCATGCTTGTAAAACATTTTATATTTTGAGCTTTTTCATGTAAGAATCTTTTATGAGTATAAATATAATCAGTGTAAATTTAAGATACCATGTCTACATGATATGAAAATATATTGAGCGCATTATATGAAAATATTGTTTCTCATTTTAAATAAAAACCAAAAGCTTTGATGTCCGTGATTGAAGAAGAAGCAAGAAACACGAGTGAGAAAAGCAATTGAAAAATAAAGGGTGCTAGTTCCCTTTCGTTCCCCAAACAAGTAACACGCTCAACATTTTCAAACTAACGATGGAGATGATGAAATGAAAGACCCAAGAACACGACCGTCGTACAATATTATTACTACTACTTATTAACCCCAAAATTAACGAGGGTAATTAAGACATAATCATAACTTTGGATCCCGTTAATGACGGTTGGAATGGAGCCTCGGGGTTGCAAAGCATTCACACGCATTCCCTTCCTTAAAGGTTACTGTAACGTAATCATTGTAATTAAACAGCAGGATTAACAAAACCACAACAACTCCTGATGCTTTTCTCCTCTGTGCTCAGTCTGTCTGTTTGTCCTTTTACAGCTTATGAGTCATACACTGTCATAGCCGACACGCAACAATATATTGCCAATAACACAATTCACACACACACACACTCTGAGAAAGAACATTGTCAGTTTTTTTTGTTTTTTGGTCTGAGACACACAGAAAAAAGAATGGGGTAAACGTGAACATTATTTTAGCAGCTGCTGATGAGGATCCCAGTGTCAGATTCTATGATTCTGGGGTGTGGTTGATCTTTAGCTGGGTCAAAGTTTGATGCTTTTTGTGGTTTTCTTGATACCCATTTGCTTAGTTTGATGATTATTGTGCTCCTTTAAGTGGCTGTTGAACATCAAGTTCATTCATTCACTTGGTAAGTGATTGATCTCATCATAGCTTTTTGCTGAGCTTATATGCCCTTTTTTTGTTCATGATCACTGCCATTTTTCACACCCTTTCGATATGCCTCTGCTTTTCTGTGTCTTTAGCGTTTTTGTATAGCTCTCCATGGTTCTTTAGCCCTTCATGATGAACAATCGTTTTGCATAGGATGCTATCATCATCGCTAGAAATTCCTCTATTGTAGCAGTTGTTTCTATTAAGCTAATTGCCTTATTTCTATCCATACAAAATCTAATGAAGAATTGAAGATGAAAAAAAAAATGTATGTTCTGGTTGTCCATGGATTTTGGAATCCTTTATTGCATTTGGAGTTCTTTATCTTAAAAAATTCATCATGATGGAGGATGGAAGTGGGAACCTTCTTCTGCTTATTTTATATTCGTGCTGTAATCTTGCCCCGCAGTTTACAGACATAATTTTTTAATCTCATTCTTGTTCCTTTCTTTCTGACAGTTGCCCCTTGTATCAAATTGTGGAAGCAGCTGAAACAAGAAGTTCCCTGAACTAATAAACTGGAGCTCTTTCCAATTTGGCAGGTAATGATACAACATCAATGTTCAAGGAGTTTTTTTCTTATTGATTAAGCCACGGGAGTAAAGTTGGACTTCTCATGAATTTGAAACTATTCTTATTATGATTACATTTATTTGATTACAGGTATAATAAATGGAGAAACAGCCCTAAAGTGCCCCTTATTAGAACAGGGCAGCTGGTGGAAATCTATAAGCTAATAGTCTTTCGTGGATCCAATATCAGGCATTTGGTTGGGTTGTTCATCTTCACTGGAGTTATGGCAACCTTGTCGCATTCTGAGTCCAGACGCTTATATTCTTGGCTATGGGATAGCCACATTAGCCCAACAAATTCAAAATGGCTCAATGAAAACCTTACAGGTGTGTCTTTTTCCCTTATATCTTGAATTGGATGTTTAATGTTTTGCTTGGGGAATTTGAATATATTGCTTGAAGACTTAGAGTTGTTACATTAGCTGGTTTGCAACTGTGTTAAATTTGTGTTGCATTTCAGTTGAAACTAACTTTCCACATTAAGAGACTACTCTGTAAGGTAGCTTTAGCTGGGGTGGAGAATTAGATCACTATGGAGGTCCATACATTTAGACATACTGACATGTGACTCATTATTAAGCCAAATTTCATCAAAATAAAATAATTGATTGTAACAAAGCTCATAACAAAACAATACTTAAGAGAAACAAGATAGTAAGTAGTCTATAGCACTGTCTGAATCAGAATGTTGTGTCAATGTCTGCTTGGTAGTCTGAAACTTGTGGGAATATTTTAGAGACTTAAGCTGCTCCCATAGAAAGTTGTTGTAACAGCTTTTTTGGCAAAACATATACATTGCTGACCTGCAGTTCATCTGTTACGTGTTCGCTTCAAAATGAGTCGCATTTTTTGGGATTTTGAAATGCTCCGGAGTTCTGAAGTTTGCGGTAGTCTTTTTCTCTAAAATCAGGTTGTTTGTGGCATCTGCTTCATAGCGGTTGCTTGTTTAACGGAAAAGATTAAAGATATGCAGCCCCATAGTCTGACATATTAAGAAGTAATGTACTATGTTGATTATGGTTTTGAAATCTACATATTGCTTGATCTAATAACTTTTGAAGTTTACCTCACAAGATTGTCTTTTTGGCTCGCAACCTTAGCATGACCAAACACCACAGCATCCTGTGGCCTATTGTTTCCGATTTATCCTTAGTAATGCCTTTTTCAATGATGAAATCAAAATTCCCTTTTCACTTTGTTATGATGATATCTATTTGAAATCATCAGTCTTCTAAATATTGTGAGCCGTCAGCTACACGACAGGAATTTTTTTTCTTTTGCATATTGTTGCTTTGATGCCGTCACAATCACAAAATTTGAATTCATTATCATAAATTAATGATGGAATTTATAATCAAACTTAGAATTGATAAGGATCTATTAATTATGAATAATGTTCTTATTATCTTATCTTCTTTGTGATTGTTTATACAGACATGGATGCCAAAGTCAAAGCAATGATCAAGCTCCTTGAAGTGGATGCAGATACATTTGCTAGGAGGGCAGAAATGTATTATAAGAAGCGCCCAGAACTCATGAAATTAGTTGAAGAGTTCTACCGTGCCTACCGTGCATTAGCAGAAAGGTATGATCATGCAACGGTGGAGCTACGCCATGCCCATAAAACCATGGCAGAAGCATTTCCTGACCAAGCACATTACACGCTGACTGATGATTCTTCAGGCCCTGATGCTAAACGGCACAAACCAGTAGTACCCCATCCAATTTGTGCATCCTTGGAGCCAGATGATCTACAGCAACAAGCATATGGAATTTCTTCAGCCCACAATATGTCCAAAAAGAATGGTGCTGGGAGAGCAGAAACTGAAGTTCAAACCTTAAGGAGTGCCCTGGCCAAAATACAATCTGACAAGGATGCTATCTGTCTTCAGTATCAGAAGAGTTTGGAGAAGTTATCCGAAATGGAAAGAGATCTTATCAAGGCACAAAAAAATGCTGGAGACCTTGATGAACGAGCAAGTAAATCTGAAATCGAAATCAAAATATTGAAGGAAGCCCTGGCGGAGCTAGAAGCTGACAAGGATGCTGGTCAAGCTCAGTACAATCAATGTCTAGAAAGTATAGCTACCCTGGAGAGTATGTTATCTCTGGCCCATCTGGACGCAAAGGGACTTGATGAGAGTGCTGTTAACGCAGAAAGTGAAGCCGAAAGTCTCAAGCAAGAACTTAGCAGATTGAAAGCCGAGAAGGATGCTGGTCTTCTTCAATATAAGCAGTGTGTTGAAAAGATATTGGTTTTGGAGGCAAAGATAACCCTTGCTGAGGAGAATTCCAGGATGCTAAATGAGCAACTTGAAAGAGCAGAACTAGAAGCTAAAGCACTGAGGAAAAGGCTTGCTGAAGTGAAGGAAGAGAGAGAAACTTTAGCTGCCCATCAACAGCAGTGCATTGAGAAAATATCTAAACTGGAGAGTGAAATTTTGCATGCCCAAATAAATTCTGACCGACTAAGTAGAGAAATTGAGAAAGGGGCTGAAAAGCTTAAGAGTGCTGAAGAACATTGTGATATGTTGGAGAAATCAAATCAATCTCTTCAGTTAGAGGCTGAAAATCTGGTGCAGAAGATAGCTGTGAAAGATCAAGAGCTTCTAGAGAAGCATGCTGACATACAGAAGCTGCAGACTCTGATGCATGACAAGCATTCTCACTTTCTTCAAATTGAATCCACTCTACAAAAGTTGTACTCTCAATCACAACAGGAGCAAAGAAATCTTGCTCTGGAGCTTAAATATGGGCTTCAGCTGTTGAAGGACTTAGTGCTTTCCAAACAAGGTTCTGAGGAAAAAATGGAAGAGATTGCTGAAGAAAACAGAACTCTGCAGGAGCTTAACATTTCTTCTGCTAGATCAATAAAAAAACATCAAATGGAAATCTCTAAATTGAAGGCGATCAACGAGAAAGTCGAGCGAGAGTTTGCTCTAAACTCTGAAGAAAGCAATGCCCTCCGGCGGGAAGCTAATCAAATAAAGGATAATATCCAGGATTTGAATAATAGATATCAGGCTATGCTGGAACAACTGCAGACTTTGGGTTTGAATCCTAGATGTTTTGCAGCATCTGTGAAGGATTTGCAAAATGAGAACTCAAAGCTAAAGGAAGTCTGCAAAATGGAATGCGACGAGAAAGAAGCACTTCATGAGAAGTCAAAGGATATGGATGAGCTTCTGATAGAGAATGCCTTTATGGAATTTTCCATGTATAGATTGAATGATGAGTTAGATGGATTGAAAGCAACAGTTAAGAGATTTCAAGAGTCCTGTCAAGTCCTCCAGGAAGAGAAATCCATTCTTGTTGCTGAGAAATCAACTTTGCTATCACAGTTACAAGTTATCCAGGAAAGTATGAAGAAGCTACTGGAGATGAATACCTTTTTGGAGAAGTCCCTTTCTGATGCAAAGACTGAGCTCGAAGGTTTAAAGGCTAAATCAAGTAGCTTGGAAGAAATTTGCAAGTTGCTAAATGATGAGAAGAACAATCTTCTAAATGAAAGAAGTATCCTGGTATCTCAGTTGCAGGGTGTTGAAGCAAGACTAGGAAACCTGGAAAAGAGGTTTACAAATGTAGAAGAAAAATTTTCTGATGTGGAGAAGGACAAAGAAAGCACAGACAATCAAGTAAAAGAACTCTGTGCTTCAATTTTGGTACAAAACGAAAACCATACTATTCATAAACACTCGTGTGAAGCTCAACTGGCAAATTTGGAGAATCTTATTCATGTACTACAGGAAGAGCAGCGATTAGGGATGATAGAATTTGAAGAAGAACTTGACAAAGCTGTGAATGCTCAAGTAGAGATGTTCATTTTGCAAAATTGTATTGAAGATTTGGAGCAGAACAACCTGGCCTTATTAATTGAATGTGAAAAGCATGTTGAGGAATCAAAATATTCTGATAAAGTCATCTCTGAGTTGGAGAGTGAAAATCTTATGCAACTGATGGAAGTAGAGTTCTTGTTACATGAGATTAGAAAGTTCAAAATGTGTATTCATCAAGTGTGTGGGGCCCTTCAGATTGATCCAGATTGTGGGCATGACCAAGGGATCAAGCAAGGGGAAATACCAATATCTCATATTTTGGACAACATTGAGGGCCTGAAAAGGTCTCTTGTGAGAAGCCAAGAGGAGCAGCAGCAGCTGCTTGTAGAGAATTCTGTCCTCTTAACTTCACTCGGGCAACATCAATCCAAGGGAGAAAAACTGGAATCAGACAAAAAGATCCTGGAGCAAGAGTTTGAGAGCTTGAGAGAGCAGAATACACTCCTGCAGAAAGAAAAGGTTGAAGTTCTGGAGATGAACAGGCAACTTAAGTCTGAAGTGGCTGGTCGAGAAGAAAAGGAGAATACACTAAAGACTGAATTTGCAGCTCTGCAGGTGGAGTTGATAGATATGCGGAGAGCAAATCAAGTGTTTCAGGAAGAAAATTGTAAGCTGCTCAGGGAGAAAAATTCGTTGCTTAAAAGTGTTTTGGACCTCAGAGATGCAATGTCCGCTGCTGAAGATGAGAACAGTGTAATCCTCCATGAGATACTAGCCCTTAAAAACGTTAGTTTGGTTTACCAGAGCTGTGTCACTGAGAAAGTCATTGAGCAAAAGGAACTTCATGAACGTCTCAGCAATGTTAGTCATATGAAAAATGACCTCAAGCAGGAACTTGGCGCGTTGAGGAAGAAGTTTGAAATGACAGAAGCAGAGAATGTTTATCTTAATGAATCAATTGAGAGGATGGACAAAGAGCTGCAGGAAGCCAAAGACACAAATTCCCATTTAAGTCATCAAATTGAAAACTCAGAGAGTCTTCTCAAGATGAAAGAAGCAGAGCTGTCAGAAATGAAGAAAAGGCTAAAGACTGCAGAGACGTTGAATGCAGATTTTTGCAGAGATATTGAGGAGCTGAAGATGGAACAACGAGAATCAAGGAGGATCAAAGAAAATCTAGCCAGGCAGATTCTTGACCTATCAGAAGATTGCGTGAATCACAAAAAAGAAGTTGAACAACTTAATGAATCAAATAAAAGCCTTCTGTCTGAGATGAGATTATTACGTGATGAAGTTGAACAACACGGGGTTAGGGAAGAAACACTGAATTCAGAGCTGCTGAATAAAACAAACGAATTTGAGCTATGGGAAGCGGATGCTACCACATTCTATCTTGATCTTCAGATTTCATCCATTCGTGAAGCACTGTTGGGAAGTAAGGTTAATGAGCTGACTGGAGTTTGCACGAGACTTGGTGATGAAAGTGCTGCGAAAAGCTTGGTTATTCAACAGATGACAGAAAGAATCAGTGTACTGGAAAGTAAGCTTGGAGGATTGAAGAGGCAGTTATCTGCATATACTCCAGTTATTAGTTCTCTAAAAGATGATTTTGCATCTCTAGAACAAGCTTCTCTTCTTTGGACCAATACAGCTTCTGGTGTTGGCAACGGAGTACAAAAGGTATATTCTGTTTTTACTAGTTATTGTGTACTATTTTCTCTCCTCTCAGAAGAGTTTATGCATATAAATATACATTCTACTGATCCATTCATGTCATGAACTATTTGTCCAGGATGTAGTAATTGAGACTTGTCTCCAAGAAAATAGCTATCAAAGCTTAAGAGAAAATAAAAGTACTTTGATACCAGTTGGGGTTTCAGATTTGCTGAGCATGCAGGCAAGGATTAGAGCAGTTGAAAAGGCAATGCTGGAAGAAGTTGAAAGACATGTCAAGGCGAAAGCAGGGGCTGTGGCACAAGTGACTAAAGATGGAAATTTGCAAGTTGCTACATATCCAGAAAATGTCAACAGAAAAGTGTTGATGGGGCGTAAGAGCAAGAGCACACGTGATCACAGCACATGGAAAACTAAATCTGAAAATGTGTTATTGATGAAAGACATTCCACTTGATCATAACTCAGGTGATCTAGATTCGAAGTATTGCAAGAGAGAGCTTAGTGGGACTGATGACCAGATGCTCGATTTTCTTGAAGCTGCTCAGCAGGACTGCTGTGATAATTTAGATGATGTTGTTACTTTCCAGCAATCAGGGAATTCAGCGAGATGTCCGAATTCCTCATCAGAATTAGAGGTGGAAAAGGAGCTGGGTATTGACAATCTCGAGCTGTTGAAAACTAGAAGAGAGACAACTCCTCAAAATGGCAAGAGAAAGATCTTGGAGAGGCTAGCCTCGGATGCTCAGAAACTGGCCATTCTTAGGATGTGTGTGCTAGACTTGAAAAAGAAGCCGGTATCGAAGAAGAAAAGCAAGAAGCTAAATGAAATTGAATATGAAACAGTCAAAAGGCACATAGAAGAGGTTGAGGAAGCTGTCATGCAACAAGTGAATATGAATGATCAACTGACAAAGGATGCTGAGGAGAGCAACTCATCTTCAGAAAGGGAGACCTCAGTGGAGTTGGAAAAGGGTGGACACATCCAAAGAAGTAGAGTAACTGAACAGGCACGAAAAAGCTCTGAACAAATAGGAAGGTTGCAGTTTGAGGTGCAGAACATACAATATCTTTTGCTGAAACTGGCTGATGAGAACAACTGCAACAAAGGGAAACACAAATTCTCTCGACCGACAGGTGTCTTACTCAGGGACTTCATCTACAACGGGAGGAAAAATAGCAGAAGGCGTAGAAAGGTGTGTCTTTGTGGAAAGCCTTCAAGTAATGAGGACTACTAATACAGAAAATTTAGAGAAAGTATGTTGTAAGTATTCTGATTTTCTTCACTTGGGATGTTTCTATAACTACCGTATCAATTCTTAACTTAGATACTATAATGGGAGCCTGTTTTTAATTGGGTCTTCAATGGGAGCTTCATCATAAGAAATGAGAGATTGTCAAATTTCAAGACGGGCTTATCTGATCATAACAACTTTTTTCACCTCTCTGTTTTTCAGCTTCCGAAAGAGGATTATAGTACTGAGTGTCATGTGTGTAGTTAAGAATTGCACTGTAACAATGTTTTTCATTCGCTGGAATTTTGCATTTCGTCTGTTGTTTTGTGTTTCAATGACGTGGGCTGTGTTTTATCGGGGTAAAAGAAATTATCGGGGTAAAAGAAAAATTTATGTAATGAATCGGGCAACCCGACTAAGAAATACATTGTATTATATTAATTATAAATAAATAAGATTAACTTTGTGAGCGACTAATAATTAAATATATATTTCAAAATTTTAAAATAGTTTCATTAAATACTATGTGTATTAGATGACATAATAAAACTGAATGTTAATTATACTGCAGGTCCCTATAATTTCACTCATTTTTTAATTAGGTCTTTATAGTTTAAAAGTTTCTATGTAGGTCCCTATAGTGTATGAAAATTTTCAATTAGGTGCTTGTCAGTACAAAAAAATAGAATATTCTATGAAATATGGAATATTCCATTTCCATCTCGCTCTTCACATAACAGCAGGGATCTGGTTAAAAATTCTAATATACTATAGAGACTTAATTTAAAATTGAGTAAAACTATAGGGACATGAAGAATAACTAAATATATTAAGGAAATAATTGAAATTAGAATAAATTTAAATATATTTTACAATATTATCATTATCATCTACCCAATATTGTCTCTCATAATTAATCTATTCACTAACACTCTCTCATAAGAGTATCAAGTAAACAAAATAATTAATTGACAATTCTTGTGTGAATCTAATTATACAAAAGAAGATCTTCCTATAAAAAAAAAAATCTTATGTGCTTTTAGAGTAAGATAAAATATTTGTTCTACTCTATTTATTAATTGACATATCAAATTCGCATTAAAAATATAGAGGAAATATGAGATAACAATAACCTATAAAATTTATGTATCAATTAATGAATGAATCGAAACAAATATTTTCACCTATTCTCGATTCATCTAAGTATTTCTCTTTCCTACAATTAGTTTTATTGGTATAACACTATACTTGGCACCATGAAATTTAGTCAATCTTTTTCTACCAAATACTACCATCTTTCTATAAAATATTCATTTAAAATATATTGATTTTCCAAAATTCACCAAAGTATAATGGTTATGATCAGATAAGTTATCATAATAGAGACAATTAATCTATCTGAAAGAGAAAAACAAATGATAAATCATTCTAAAAACTAATTCTAGCTAGTTGATTTCTTTCATGCTATATAAGATTTTGATTTTGATTTAGCATATATAATTTATTTTGAAATGTTGAATACAAGCACAAATGAAATTTCCTTTTATTTATTTATTTATTTTTTATAAACTTAGAGAATGGTAGAATAATGATTTGGAACTTTATGGGTTTTAAAGATTTAATTATTCTTCAGATCCCTATAATTTTGATCAATTTTCAATTAACTCCCTATAGTACATGAGAATTTTCAATCAGGTCTCTGCCGTTATGTGAAGAGAGAGATTCCAATGGAATATTCCATATTCAAATGGAATATTTTATTTTTTTAAAACGACAAGGACCTAGTTGAAAAATCTCATACATTATAGAAATCTATTTAGAAACTTTTAAATTATAAGGATCTGATTGAAAATTGAGTAAAACTATAGGGACCTATGGTATAATTAAACCTAAAACTAAATAAGAGCAATTATGAGTAATGTTTTACAATAATGATATTCATCAGAACTTATAAAAGTAATATTTATCAACAAAAAATCTCATTAGATTATGATCAAGAATGAATCAAATGAAATTAATAATTTTTTCACTTGTGCTTGGTAGCCTATCCAGAGTTAATAATCCGCAATTAGTGCGCCACTTAAGGGCAGTTGCAAATTTGTAACACTGTTGATCCGTAGTCAAACATGACAGCCGGCAACCATGTCCTTAACTTCCCGTTCCTACCCTTGATTGCTTGATGCCTACTCCAAATATACCCTTCTTCCAAGCAAATTCCTTTATGGCATAGTTTTTGTTTTCCCATATTCACTTAATAAATAGGCCAAGATCACTCACAACTTCATCAACACTTTGCATGCATCCCAAGTCAAACTAAACCAAGGAGCACCTATGATGGAGGAAAGGACTGCTGCCATGTCTTCCAAACCAGATACCACAGAAGAGAGAGTTGATTTGACCCAAATCTCTCTTCGACCCCTCCAGCTTCCTGATCTTGATGATGTCATGGTGTGGACCACTGATGAAAAGGTTGCCAAGTTTTGCTCTTGGGGCCCTTACACTAGCAAAGACGAGGGTATTGACTTCATTGAAAATAAAGCAACCGAGTTCCTATGGTGCCGAGCAATATGCCTCAATGATCGTGCTATTGGGTGCATTTCCTTGACTTCTCATGCTGCCTATGATAAAGCCAGGGAAAAATCTGCGAAATATGGATATGTAATGGGGTCCAAATACTGGGGCAAAGGGATCGTGACTCATGTTGTGAAACAAGTGATCAAGGCTGCATTCAGTGAGTTTCCACACTTGGAGAGGCTTGAAGCTCTAGTTGATGTGGAAAATGTAGGGTCTCAGAGGGTTCTGGAGAAGGCTGGTTTTCAAAGGGAGGGTGTTCTCAGGAAGTATCTCTTCATGAAGGGAAAAAGCAGAGATATGGTCATGTTCAGTCTTTTATTAACCGATCTTCATCCCCAAGTTTGATTTGTCTGTTTTTTTATATTATTGCCAGTTACCCTGATGTTTGCCTGGTCCACCTCATCTTATGGTGGGTCACAAAATGTTCATATCCTTACATCTTGTAATAACCATCTCATTTGCACAAGTTGCATGGTGGCATAGCTAGGAACACTGAAAGATGATTGATGAGTGTCAAGCATCCTGTGGTAGAATTCATTTGCAAATTCACATCAATTGCGTTCTTATTAAGACTCACATGGGGAGGTTTGACTATTGGACTCTCAAGGTCCTTAAATCACAACCATTAAAAGAATAAATCAATGGCTAAAAAAACTTTCCATCAATATTTCATTTAATATACAGGTAACTTGATCATATGGTATTAACGATATGAATAACTCAAAAAAAAAAGGAAAAAAAAAACTAATTATTACTTTCAATTTGTGTTTCCCATTCTACCCTTCACCATTTCTACCGTGTCACTCTACTCTCATCGTTGACTTGGTCTTCTAGTGCCATCGCCGCAGCCATCTTCTGATGGCGCCACCCCACCCTTCACTCCACCTTCCCCCCCAGATGTCACTTTCTCTCCTCCCCAACAAGGCAACAACCTCCCCAACAAGGTAATTAATTTCAATTGCATTGTTATGAATTATTATGAGCAAATGCTATATTGCTAGAGTCAAACCACGTGCACCACAGATGTGAGACAGTGGTTGTTGAAACGCTTGTTGTCAGAAGATTGCGAGGAACTGTTTTGATTTGGTTTTGTTTTGTAGAGGGGAGGTCGCTACCGCACTAATTGTGTGCCGCGCCTACTGATCTGGTTCGAAAAAGATGAACAGTGGATGTGGCGGTTTGTGTGACAGGTGCGGCGATTTTTGACATGGAGGAGGTAGTATCATTCACCTCACGCTTTGCCAAGTGAAGTGTTCTCATCTTTCTATCTATATATATATTGGCAGCAATGAGAGCTTCATTCAAACCAACTACCACAAGTTTATTCAATAAGATGAGCGAAGCCGTTTCTTCGAACTTAGATTCTAAGGAAAAGAGTATTGATTTCACTAGGATCTCTCCTCGAGAAATCGATCCATCTGATGTGGATGATCTCATGGTGTGGTCAAGCGATGAAAAGGTGACCGAGTATTGCACTTGGGAACCTTACACCATCAAACAGGTTGGCATCGATCACATCAAAAAGATACCAACCACATTTTCGTGGTACAGAGTTATCTGCCTCGACAATCGCGCAATCGGGTCTATTTCTGTGTCCCTGCACTCAGGCGAAGACAAATGCAGAGCAAAAACAGCTGAAGTTGGCTATATTTTGGCTGCAGATTACTAGGGCAAACACATGTTCTGAAGCAAGTGGGTAAGATCATATTTAGCATGTATCTAGACATAGAGAGGCTTGAAGCTCTTACCGACCTTGAAAATGTGGCCTCCCAGAGGGTTCTGGAGAAGGCTGGGTTCCAAAGGGAGGGTGTTCTGAGAAAATATATGTTTATCAAGGGGAAGAGCAGAGATGTGGTAATTTAGATGATGTTATTACTTTCCACCAATCAGGGAATTCAGAGAGATGTCCGAATTCCTCATCAGAATTAGAGGTGGAAAAAGAGCTGGGTATTGACAATCTCGAGCTGTTGAAAACTAGAAGAGAGACAACTCCTCGAAATGGCAAGAGAAAGATCTTAGAGAGACTTGCCTCGGATGCTCAGAAACTGGCCATTCTCAGGATGAGTGTGCTAGACTTGAAAAAGAAGCCGGTGTCGAAGAAGAAAAGCAAGAAGCTAGATGAAATTGAATATGAAACAGTCAAAAGGCACATAGAAGAAGTTGAGGAAGCTGTCATGCAACAAGTAAATATGAATGATCAACTGACAAAGGATGCTGAAGAGAGCAACTCATCTTCAGAAAGGGAGACCTCAGTGGAGTTGGAAAAGGGTGGACACATCCAAAGAAGTAGGGTAACTGAACAGGCACGAAAAAGCTCTGAACAAATAGGAAGGTTGCAGTTTGAGGTGCAGAACATACAATATCTTTTGCTGAAACTGGCTGAAGAGAACAACTGCAACAAAGGGAAACACAAATTCTCTCGACCGACAGGTGTCTTACTCAGGGACTTCATCTACAACGGGTGGAAAGCAGAAAGCGTAGAAAGGTGTGTCTTTGTGGAAAGCCTTCAAGTAATGAGGACTACTAATACAGAAAATTTAGAGACAGTATGTTGCAAGTATTCTGATTTTGTTCATTTGGGATTTTTCTATAACTACCATATCAATTATTAACTTAGATGCTATAATGGGAGCCTGTTTTTAATTGGGTCTTCAATCTGATCATAACAACTTTTTTCACCTCTATGTTTTTCAGCTTCCGAAAGAGTATAATAGTACTGCGTGTCATGTGTATACTTAAGAATTGCACTGTAACAATGTTTTCATTTGCTGGAATTTACTTTTCCCCTGTTGTTTTGTGTTTCAGTGACTTAGCCTATGTGTTTTGGTAAAAGAAATCCAAAATGACCACTCAAGTCTCAATCCAGGAATTTATCGGGGAAAGAGAAAAATTTATGTGATAATTCGTGCAACTCGACTAAGAAACACAGAGAGTGGCTATAGCATCAATTTTTTATTTAGTTTTATCACAATACCCTTCTTCTTTTTTATTTTATGAATAGTTAACATAAACTATTTATTAGTTATTACAACATGATGAGAAGCTATATTATAAATTTTAATATTTATCTCGTTTATATATTTTTAGATAGTTTTTAACTATTACAAATATTGATAATTAATTTATTTGATATACTCATTTAAATATAAGTATTATTTTTTATCTTTTATTCAATAATTACTTAAATAATATAATATTGAGTATTTTTAAAAAATAATAAAAAATCGAATAAGAATAGAGATATAGTACTAAATCATGGTATGTATACACGTACAACTACATGTCTTATATCGTTACATTTAGCATTTTATAATTCAAATTTTTAAGTAAATAAATAATACCATAGTTCATTACTATTGGCTAATAATTTTTACTATATATATTTTTCTTTATTATCCTTGTTCTTAAAAAGTATTAAGATACTTTCATATATTAAATTAATTTCTTAGCCACATGATAATTTAAAAAGGTTAATTTTTAATCCATAATTGAATAGTGTAAAGACGATATTATTTACTTTATATTAAATAAATTTTCATACTTCTAAATAAATTTAAAAAAATTAAAAACCTTGAATGGACACTTATTTTTATCTGTCAAAAAACTATCGATGATAATACACACCAATTAAACATAAAACTATTTCAACGCATAACATTATTTCAACTTTTAATAATAAATATGTCAAAAAAATTACAATCGAAATTAAGTGATTGATGATAAATTCTAATATTATATATTTCTTTAATACTTTTAAAAACTATATAAACAATAGCTAATAAAATACTATATGTATTTTTCATATTGTGATTTAGTAATTTCTCTTTATTGTTATTGATTTTTCTTGTTATTTTTCTCTGAAATATTTACTACTATGTTGTTTAGATATATCTTATTTTAAGGAATTTTCAAACAAAATAATTCAATAATCATAAGTGATTACATTAAACATACTTATTTTAATTAGCTATAATATATGGTGATTATATCTAAGAATGAAATATATAAATATATTAAATATTTTAAAATAATAATAATTATTATTATTGATTACTCTATTTTTTTAGTAAAAAGAGCTAAAGAAGGAAAAAAGAAAATGCAAAGCAGCATCACGCTTCAGAAGCAAATCTTGATGAACATAAAGTTGTTCTCAAGCATCAAGCTCGAAGTCAATAAAACCCAAAAGCACCTCTCTTGGCCAAATAACCAAAGAAAAGGATATTTTGGTGAAATTCCATAAAAATTTAATACAGAGGGAGCAACAATAGACGCGGAGGAGTGATAATATCCACTGTCAGAAACATATTGTATTATATTAATTATAAATAAATAAGATTATGAAAGAACTTTGTTACTGACAAATAATTATATATATATATTTCAAAATTTTAAAATAGTTTCATTAAATATTATGTATATTATATGACATAATAAAATTCAATAAGAGCAATTATAGGTAATATTTTACAATAATGATATTTATCAGAATTTATAAAAGTTATATCTATCAACAAAAGATATCATTAGATTATGATTAAGAATGAATCAAATGAAATTAATAATTTTTTCACTTGTGCTTGGAAGCCTATCTAGAGTTAATAACCCGCAATTAGTGTGCCACTCAAGGTCGGTTGCAAATTTGGAACACTGTTGATCCGTAGTCAAACATGACAGTCGGCAGCCTTGTCCTGAACTTCCCGTTCCTACCCTTGATTGCCTGATCCCTACTCCAAGTATACCCTTCTTCCAAGCAAATTCCTTTATGGCATAGTTATTGTTTTCCCATCATCACTTAATAAATAGGCCAAGATCACTCACAACTTCATCAACACTTGCATGCATCCAAAGTCAAACTAAACCAAGGAGCACCTATGATGGAGGAAGGAACTGCTGCCATGTCTTCCAAACCAGGTGCCACAGAAGAGAGAGTTGATTTGACCCAAATCTCTCTTCGACCCCTTCAGCTTTCTGATCTTGATGATGTCATGGTGTGGACCACTGATGAAAAAGTTGCCAAGTTTTGCTCTTGGAACCCTTACACTAGCAAAGACGAGGGCATTGACTTCATTGAAAATAAAGCAACCAAGTTCCTATGGTGCCGAGCAATATGCCTCAACGACCGAGCTATTGGGTGCATCTCCTTGACTTGTCATGCTGTCTATGATAAAGCCAGGGAAAAATCTGCGGAACTTGGATATGTAATGGGCTCCAAATACTGGGGCAAAGGGATTGTGACTCATGTTGTTAAACAAGTGATCAAGGCCGCATTCAGTGAGTTTCCACACTTGGAGAGGCTTGAAGCTCTAGTTGATGTGGAAAATGTAGGGTCTCAGAGGGTTCTGGAGAAGGCTGGTTTTCAAAGGGAGGGTGTTCTCAGGAAGTATCTCTTCATGAAGGGAAAAAGCAGAGATATGGTCATGTTCAGTCTTCTATTAACTGATCTTCATCCCCAAGTTTGATTTGTCTGTTTTTTTATATTATTGCCAGTTACCCTGATGTTTTCCTGGTCCACATCATCTTATGGTGGGTCACAAAATGTTCATATCCTTGCATCTTATAATAACCATCTCATTTGCACAAGTTGCATGGTGGCATAGCTAAGAACACTGAAAGATGATTGATGAGTATCAAGCACCTTGTGGTAGAATTCATTTGCAAATTCACATCAATTGCATTCTTATTCATGGATAAGACTCACATGGGGAGGTTTGACTATTGGACTCTCATGGTCCTTAAATCACAACCATTAAAAGAATAGATCAATGGCTAAGAAAACTTTCCATCAATATTTCATTTAATATAAAGGTAACTTAATCACATAGTATTAACAATACGAATAAATCAAATAAAAAATTATTATTATTATGTTTAATTTGTGTTTCCCATTCTACCCTTCACCATTTCTGCCGTATCACTCGACTCTCATCGTTGACTTGGTCTTCTAGTGCCATCGCCGCAGCCATCTTCCGATGGCACCACCCACCCTTTACTCCACCTTCCCGCCCAGATGTCACTGCCTCTCCTCCCCAACAAGGTAATTAATTTCAATTGCATTGTTATAAATTATTATGAGCAAATGCTATATAGCTAGAGTCAAACCATGTGCACCACAGATGTGAGACAATGGTTGTTGAAGCGCTTGTTGTCAGAAGATTGCGAGGAACCGTTTTGATTTGGTTTTGTTTCGTGGAGGGGAGGTCGCTGCTGCACTAATTGTGTGCCGCGCCTACTGAGTCACAGGGAGGGGATGGTGGAGGGAGGAGAATGGTGTCATGTAAAGTGAGATGTAAAGAGGAGAAGATAGTAATTGTATTCCTTTTGAATTTATGATTAAACCTTGAGGCAAATTATAAAGTGAATTTTGTATGTTTAAGTCTTTCATTAACCATCTATTTTTAATTATTAGATGAATATTATTTTTATTAGATAATTTAATTTAATAATTAATAAATAAAAAATTTATGATTGACCCAAACCACTGTAAAATCCACCTATATATATTTTTTTTGGTCTGAACCCATCTATACTTTGTAATTACAATTTTTTGTCCCGAACCATCATGGTCCAATACTGGAGAGGCCCCATCATAGAACGATCCCTTATTCATATTCAATTATGGCGGCTACTGAGTTCTTTTTCCACACTTGGTAGTATCATTCACACGAAATTATTTGTAGCCACATGAAATTTCTTATTGATAATTTAGCTCTATTTGTAGCCACATAACCTCACGCTTTTCCAAGTGAGGTGCTCCTATCTTTCTATATAGATATATATTGGCAGCAATGAGAGATTCATTCAAACCAACTGCCACAAGTTTATTCAATAAGATGAGCGATGCCGTTTCTTCCAACTTAGATTCCAAGGAAGAGAGTATTGATTTCACTAGGATCTCTCTCCGAGAAATCGATCCATCTGATGTGGATGATCTCATGGTGTGGTCAAGCGATGAAAAGGTGACCGAGTATTGCACTTGGGAACCTTACACCAGCAAACAGGCTGGCATCGATTCCATCAAAAAGATACCAACCACATTTTCGTGGTACAGAGTTATCTGTCTTGACAATCGCGCAATCGGGTCTATTTCTGTGCCCCTGCACTCAGGCGAAGACAAATTCAGAGCAAAAACAGCTGAAGTTGGCTTTATTTTGGCTGCAGATTACTGGGGCAAGGGGATTGTTACACATGTTCTGAAGCAAGTAGTTAAGATCTTATTTAGCATGTATCCGGACATAGAGAGGCTTGAAGCTCTTACCGATCTTGAAAATGTGGCCTCCCAGAGGGTTCTGGAGAAGGCTGGGTTCCAAAGGGAGGGTGTTCTGAGAAAATATATGTTTATCAAGGGGAAGAGCAGAGATGTGGTAAGCTATAGCCTTCTTCCAACTGATATACAGCCTGAATTTGCTTCTTTGAAGCTTTGAAGCATACATGTGTAGTTATTTAAGAACTACAATAATGCCAACAATAAGGCAAACTTGCGTAACCATCTTACCTCTGTTTTAGGTTCTCATCTTTTGGATGAACCATTCAGCTTGTGATTGCAAGCAGTTTCCTTCTTTGAATATATGTATTAGGATTGTTCAAAAGCTGTAGAAATCGGCAAATGAGAAAACCGAGATAAACATAAATGTATTGTTGTATGCTGATAACGAGTGCAAGAATTTCAATACTGGTTGGGAAAGCTTGTTTGACCAAGAGACAAAGATGGCACAAAATTCTTGTCTTTTCAACAAATAACAGATTGAACGAGATTAGAGAGTATCACTAACTGAATTTTGCCAGACCAAAATACGAATTTAGATTGGCAGCAAAAAAATTGTTTCTCATTGTCAAAACAAAACTGGTAAATAAATAGTAGTGAAAGCAGGAGGAATCCTAAAACACTAAAATCGCATTATCAATCATTCAAGCTCCAACAACTTCAGTGGTTGCCTCGGCCATTGTTTCATCGGCAGGCCTGTCCACCTTTGTGCCAACATCTTCAGAGTAATCACCATGAACCTACAAGGACAAAAGAACAAAGGCATCATATCAGATAATTGATCAGGGTTTCCAGCCATAAGCTTACAAAAGTAAAATAAGGTCTTTCCTACTAAGAAACCTACTTGGAAATTATTCCCATTACATAAGAGTCATTAACAATAATTAATGAATCAACAGAACGAGAAAGAAAAATAATTGAAAGAAACAAAGTTTGCAAAATAGTGTCACAAAAAAAATTAAAAAATGGCTGACACAATAAAACTTATTGTTCAAATAATGTGGTACGCAGTGTGGTTGAAACACTATAAAGGAGAGCTTTTGCAAAATTGAGCAGCAAACAAAATAGAAATCCAATAGCAGTATGATTGACCATTTAAAAGTTTTATAAAGATGAATGTATCATGAACACATTTAAAAGTTTTCCATTATATACAATAACAAGCAGGCAGCAAAAAAAAAATCTTGAATCCAAAGGACACACCTCCATCAGTTTCCCAAGATCAAATTTGGGAGCTTTGAGGATCTTAACTTTTCGGATGAACACATTCTGTAGGGGGTAAATGCTATTAGTTGCCTTCTCAATCTCTTTTCCGATCATCTCAGGGATGAATTTACGGACCAACTCTTTAAGATCACAAGCTGTTGCCTGGTTGGTCATGATCTCCCTCATCTTCCTGCGAATCTGAAAAAATAGAGGAGTCTTTAACATTCATAGATATGCAATACTACGGCAGTAAGAAATGATACTCCACCACCATAACTAAGGCCAACCAATTTTCCAATGGTCACATTTGGAAACCATACTCAGTAAACTGGTGGGCAATTTGGGGCAGAATGGCATAAATACAACTAACACACTAAGCAAATAACAAGCAATAAAAACCGCCAAGCAAAAACCATTTACCTGTCGAATCTGGCTGGATTGAGCATAGCAGGTTCTCTTCATCTGATTAAAACGTCTCTTAGTAAACCCAATGCAGAACATCCTCAAGGTATAATTATCAGTGGTCTTCACATCAACATGAGCTTCAATCAAAGTCTGCCATTTGCGCACCAAGGACCTCACCTTATCTGTTGTAAAATCCATTCCCTGCATATTAAAGATAGATGTTCAATGAGACTACTACCATACGAGGGGAAAAAATAATTTGATAAAATGTTAAGCAACCTAACATACCCAGAAATTCGTTAGAACATTCCTCCCTTGAACATCCTCAGCTCTCAAGCGAATCTTCCTGTAGGCATGGTCCTCATCACCTTGAAGATCAGCCAGGGAGATCTCAAAAACTCTATGTTTGAGCCCTTCCGAAGCAATCTGCCATTCAAAACACCGATCATGTCATCATCTATGCAAACATGCACATGTCCCAACAATTTAAACTACAAGCACACCAAATCACAAATCACTTGTAGAATTGAAATGAGTGAAAGCAAAAACCCTAAACACTGAACTGAAAAAACTATTCTCAAAGACGCAAGAGCACATGGACAAGCTATTTAGCAACAATATCCTATGGCTTCAGAAACAGACACAAGAATAAAATACGAATAAAACGACAAAACCAAATTGTAGAATGCTACCATATATATACGTATGTGTGTGTATGTGCGCAGTTAGCTGCAGTAGATCCAGCAGAGCAATCATTCAAAAATATAACCAAATCTTACAAATTAAAACATGTCCAGTCTATAAACATATATGCATAGATAAAATGGTATAACATTGAGGCGTGTGTGGATTATGTTATGGACTGAGATATAAAGACAGAGAAAATTGATGAATATTATTAATACCTTGGTACCCTGAGTACGAGTGACGAGGGTTTTTCCAACATTCTTAACTTGGAAGACGGACGGTGCCTTAATATCGTACCAATCCTTCTTGGCAAAGGGATCGGCGCTGCGAATTGATGGAAACAAACAAAAGGAGAGTAGTTAGAAAGTGGGGAATCATTTGAGAAAAGAAAATTGGAATGGGAATGAGGGTGCATACGCCTTCTTCTTGCCACCCTTCTTCCCCTTGGAAATGCGCTTGTTCTTCCCTACGGCCATTCTTCAACAACCAAGTCCTCTAGCAGCACAAGCTTCTTTCTTCTCTTTTGGCACTTGCTGCTGCTAACCCTAACTCGGCGTTGGCAGTGTGAGCTTTCCCTCTCTATTATATATCCGGCTATCTTCCTTGCGCTGCGCTTTACTTGGGCTGCCTATAATGGGCTTGGGCCTACCTTCGATCTCATTGGCCTCCGTTCTTTTGTTTTTTTGTGGTTCAATATTTTAGGACTCCTCAACACAATTTCGCCATAAGACAGACAAAGTTTGAAAAAAAATTTGCTGTAAAGCCAGAAATAGTAAAACAAACTTCGGACTAGCCCAAAAAACAATTCAAGCCTGACCTTTTACTGCTAGCATATGATATGTTATGTGATTTTTCGAAGTGGTTTTAAACACATCTTGTTGTACTAATTAAAAAACAGAGAGTGGTTCGTCCAAAAAATATAAAAAGTAAAACATCTAATTTATTTGTGTTCTCCTTTCTTTTTTTCCCAAGGAAGTACTTTTTGTGAGGTATATTCGCAGAATGTATTAAAAAAATTTAAAAATTATAAATGTAATTAAATATCCGAAATGATATCTATTTTTTATCTTCAGATTTTATTTTGCGCACAAATTACACAAAATTTTAAGTGATGAATCTTGGGCTTGAAATTTATAGCAACTTAATCATGAAATTAGCTATGATTATTGAGTGATATAGGCTTTCGTTAATGGGGGTGAAAACAAACACATTGCTACTGAAACTCGAAAGAACCAATCATATATATATATATATATCTCAAAGTAATATTATAAGAAAAGTGAACTTGAAAAGTCATTTTTTCATAATTTACAATTGTAAAGTCTAAAAACACTTATTAAAGCTACTAATACTATAACAAAAAAAAATTTAAAAGTCATCTTTTCAACTTATGAAAAAATTCTAAATGTCAGAAAGCATTTATCAGATTTCTTTTTTTGAGTTTTACTATCATCAAAGTATTTTGAAATTCCCCACTCCTCTTTTAGCTTTATGCAAATTTAAATGTTTGTAACCATCCATTCTTTTAATGTTTATAGTTATCCGCACAATCATTTTTAGTGCTTTTTATGATTCATTGTCTTGCCCTATCATATCCTATCCGTCATCAATTGTTGTCTCATTTTTTCAATTTTATTTTCTATTTCCTATGATTCACGTCTTTCCAATTCATGTGTTCCCAATGCAAATTGCTGCCCATCTACTCTCTCAATTTCTTAATAAAAGTCATGATGGGATAATGTGCAATTTTGATATATTAGAAAATTAATATATTTGGCTACAAAATTATGAACAGCTATTAATTTTCTACTGTATCAAAATGACATAGCATCCGCTCACAACTATTATTAAGAAAGGGAGTGAGTACTGTTTATAATCATGCAAATGTGCCTCTATTCCAAACTCCTTCATCATCTACTACCTATAAATGTGCCTTTGTTCCAAATTCCTAATCATTTGTTTCATTCCCTTCAACTGCATTCCCTTCTTTTCTTACGTTGCTAATGTGCCTCTATTTTGTGTTTGTTTCCTCCAAAATTCTACCCTAAATCTTATCACTTTTTTTTTATCTACAAAGGCAAGATAGTTGCAAACAAATTTGTTGTCAATTTGAATAAGCCCATGGTAAGTTAGATCTGTTCTGTTTTGTGTTTCTTTCGTCCAAAATGTTACACCAATTCTATTATTTACCTTGAAATCGGATTTTATTTTTGTTTTAAGGGATGACTTTGCATGTTGACAACAATGGTTTGAAACATGCTCAATGAAGCTTTAGTAATGGAATATCAAATTACTCTAGTAGGTATTCTTGCTAACTGGTAGATGCTCTCGGCTATCTTGGCTTATATGAGAGACAAATATAGATATTTGAAGTATTTAAGTTATGCTTCCACACTTTACGTTGCTGTTATTACTTCTTTGCCTTACTGATGCTGAGTTTATTTTTATATACTTTGAAAGCCTGAATGATGACATCTATGCCTAAGGGAGCTTTGTGTATTATGCAGTGGTTGTTATGGAGCTACTGGTCTTGCTATTTTCCTCGGACATTTTGGGTCGTGTGACCAGTGGTCTGGTGGTTTTAATTGTGGGGTCTAGTCATATGTGAAAAGAAAGAAAAAAAAAAGAGAGAAAAAGCAGAAATGTTAGAAAATGAGAAAGTTGAAGTCGAAGACCTGAAAACTTACTACAATCAGAAGTTGAAAATACACGTTGTGTATGCATTTTTCATTTTGATGCCACAATGCATAGATCGTGTTTAGACTGTGCATTACTTCTATAAATAGAGGAGCACTTCATTCAGCAAAGAAACAACAGGAAGCGAGAGTTAGAGAGTTGTAGAAAAAAAAAATAGAGAGTGTGAATAAATCCCAGAGAGTATAGGGTGTGGGTATATACACCGGGAATATTTTGGGTATCATCTCTATTACTTCGTGGTATTGTAAAATTGTAAGGCCTATTTGGCAAAGATTTTTAAAAATTGTTTTTAATTTTTAAAAGTGAAAAAACAAAAAAACTTGTTTGGTGTTATGTTTTGCCAGCACATGTTTTAAAAACCAAAACAAATATCTTAGATTTTTTTTTTTTTTTTTTTTTTAAGGAGGGCCTGATGGCCCAAGAAAAAGATTAACAAGGGACAACACGGGGTATGGAGGCCCCTGAAATATCAGCTAGTAGAAAAGCATATAAATAAGCCTGAGGTTGAGTCCATATTGTAGCTATAGCGTTTGACTTTAGAGCCCTTTTGGCTAACTGATCCGCAACAGCGTTTGCTTCTCTGAAAATGTGATTGAAAGTGATATTGGTAACTTGACTGGAGTATCTTTTGATTCTGCTAACCAACCTTGAGTATCTGAAATTAGAATTCAGGGGCTTTAAAATTAAGTCAATGGCAACTGCTGAGTCACTTTCCACCATTAAATTGGAAAAGCCTCTATTAAAAGCAATTTCAAGGCCTTTCAAAATAGCCATCAATTCAGCCATAAGAGCAGTTTCGTGACCAATTCCCTGAGAAAAACCCAGCACCCAGCTGCCATCACAGCTTCGAAAAACACCCGCACAGCTAGCCATCCTCGGATTGCCCTGCGAAGCCCCATCGGTGTTAAGCTTCAACCAACCAGTAGGTGGGAAATTCCACCCAACATTGATTGTGGCTGAAGGGTGGTTTATCATCCTTCCATTACAGTGAATGGCTTGTTTTATTTGATTAGCAAAGTGGAGAATTGATTCTTTGACTTGTATTGGACTTTGGGCTATCTCTTGATGAACAAACAGATTCCTCTGTTTCCATAGTGACCACACCGTAACCATAAAAATGTCCTGCCATTGAAGATCCCCAATATTCCAAGAAACATGATGGAGATTAAAATTTATCCAAGAGTGGATGTTAAGAGTGAAAAATTCAGCTAGGATATTAACAGGAATGATTTTGATCCAAACTCTAGATGCTGAGGGGCAATCTCTCACAGCATGAATTGGAGTTTCAATATCAACATTACATCTAGGGCACAAAGCAGATCTTTCTCCACTCCATTTAGCAATCCTAGAGTAGGTCAGCACTCTATTGTGATTGAGTAGCCAGAAGAAAGACTTGATCCTTTGAGGGCCTTTCCATTTCCAAATACTCTCCCAAACTTGGTTATTAATCCTGTCATAATTAGTCAGATGACTATACAAGGCTTTGACACTGAAAACACCTGAGGAGCATAATTTCCAGTAAAAACTATCAGGACCATCTTCCGAAGATGGGGGTAAAAAATTGTAAATCATTTGAATTATATCAGGGGGAAGATACTGGTCTAAATAACCTTTATTCCAATCTCCCACTTCATCAACCACTTGGTTAATAGTCAACTGGAGATCTTGTTGAGAAATGGAGGATGTGGCATAACATTGAAGACTAAGATCTGGTTTCAGCCAATTATCTTTCCAAAAAGCAATAGAGCAACCATCCCCAACTAAGGGACAAACATTGTCCATAATTATAGGCCAGATGCGAGATAAATTTTTCCAAAGAGGAGAGTCAGTAGCGGAAGATTTGAAATCATTAACAAGATCACATTGTCTAGCAT
Organism: Dalbergia cultrata; assembly: GCA_031216105.1. NCBI lineage: Eukaryota > Viridiplantae > Streptophyta > Magnoliopsida > Fabales > Fabaceae > Dalbergia > Dalbergia cultrata. Next base: position 13,152,565 of record CM062344.1, read on the forward strand.
ATTTACCTTTGAGAACCCTTACCCATAGAGAAGAAGGGTTGTTGATGATATTCCAGCCAATCTTGGCTAAAAAACAGTCATTTAGTATAGTTAGCCTTCTGAAACCCAGACCCCCCATCTTCTTCGGAAGCACCATCGTATCCCAACTGATTAGGTGAGGCTTATGGCTATTTTTGGAGGACCCCCACACAAAGGATCTCTGAGCCTTCTCAATATCTTTACACAAGCTTTTAGGAATGAACATATGTTGCATGGGGTAGGTGGCCAGCGCACCCAAAACAGAATGGGCGAGAGTAATACGACCAGCAAGGGATAGGCATTGAGACTTCCAGCCAACCAATTTCGCATTTATCTTGGAAGAGATATTGGCAAAATGGTTTTTGGATGATCTTCCACTATGAATAAAGGCCCCAAGATAATTTCCCACTTCAGTAGCTTGTTTGAAACCAGCCATGTTAATAATAACCTCCTGCTCTTGAGGGGAAGTATTCTTAGAAAAAAAAATGGAGGATTTATCAGTATTGATCTTGTGCCCAGAAGACGCTCCAAATTTATCCAAGATATTAAGCATCATTTGCATCTGAAACGGAGAAGCTTCCATAAATAGGAGGAGGTCGTCTGCAAATAAGAGATGGGAGATATCTGGACCTCCTCTACCCGCTTTCATTGGTATCCATGTGCCATCTGTAACTGCTTGCGAGATCAAATGGGAGAGACGATCCATACAAATGACAAAGACATAGGGGGAAATTGGATCCCCTTGTCTAATCCCCCTATTTGGTTGAAATTCCTCTGTGTAAGAACCATTCCAAAGGATACGAAAAGATGTGGTCGTGATGCAGCACATAATAACTTCAGTAATGTGATCTGGTAGACCAAATTCTACAAGGCAACTTCTAATAAACCCCCAGTTCAATCTATCGTAAGCCTTTTCGAGATCAATTTTTACAGCCATGAACTTCTTTTTGCCTTTCATGCGACTCATAGTGTGAACCATCTCCTTGGCTATGATGATGTTATCATGAATATTTCGCCCTGGAACAAAACTTGCTTGGAAAGGGGATATTCGGTCAGTTAGAAGAGGTTTGATTCTTTCAACAATCACTTTTGATAGACATTTGTAAATGGTATTACATAGAGCGATAGGTCTTAACTGGTTAACGAATTCAGGTTTGTCCACCTTCGGGATGAGAGTTAAAAAGGCTTCGTTCAAATTTTTTACCTTAATAGGATCAGCCCATATTTCTTGAAGGCAAGCCAACACCGAGTTTCCTACAATCTCCCAATTGTGCTGAAAGAACATTGCTGGGTAACCATCAACCCCTGGTGCTTTTAGGGGACCAATCTTAAACATGGCCTTCTTGACTTCTGCTCTCGTAAGGTGCTTATTAAGCTCTTCAATTCTGAGATTATGGATGGGAGGGTATGAAGTATCTGTGAGAAGAGGTTGTCTGGCTGCTGACTCCTCATTATAAAGGTTAACAAAGTGAGAGACTATCAACCTTTGGAGCTCCTCCATGTTCTCTGTCCATTGTCCAGAAGCATCCCTTAGCGCAACAATCTTGTTTTTTCTACGCCTTATGATGGTTTTGGTGTGATAATAACGTGTATTACGATCACCATCATTAATCCAAATAGTTCGAGATTTTTGGAGCCATAAGCGTTCCTCTTGGTTAAGAGTGTTATGAAGTTGATCATGCAGATCCATTTCAAGTTTGTCAAGACTAGGGTTCTTTCCATAATTACGAGCTTTCTGGATCCCATTGATTCTGGCCATGAGTCTCCTTTTGCGAGCAAAAATATTTCCAAAAGTATTTTTATTCCACTCTCTCAGATCGTTCAGAAGGGAGTTAGCAGCATAGATCCATGGTGTATGATTGGTCCACTTACTCCGCAAAAAATCTTTGAAACTATCATGTTGAAGCCAGAAAGTCTCAAATCTAAAAGGTCTGGGCCCTATCAAATTCCACATACCTTTCATTTGCACCAGCAGAGGATGGTGGTCCGAGTGAATTCTAGGGAGAACCTTGACAACTGCTTCATCGAAATTGACCCGCCAAGCCTGATTACAAAAGGCCCTATCAAGGCGTTCAAAAACTCTATCTCTTCCCTCTCTTTTTGACCCTCTCCAGGTAAATTTGGAACCCGAGAAACCCAAATCAATAAGGTTGCATTCAGAAATCCAATTAGAGAAGTTTTTGCATTTTTGAGCATTGGCTGGGACACCACCTTTTTTTTCTTGGGGAGAGGCAATCTCATTAAAATCCCCTAGGATTAGCCAAGGTAGGGAGATGTTACCAGCCATGCTTTTAATTTCACTAAAGGCTTCATAACGTATCTGCTCTCTCGGACTAGCATAAATAATCGTGATGAGCCAAGGGGGATTAAACCCATTAGTGACTTTAACATGGAGGAATTGGCAATGAGAAGAAATAACATTGATGGTGATAGAATCATCGTTCCAAAGCAGCCATATACCACCAGAGAAACCTCGAGCTTCAACTATAGTAGAATAACGAAAGCCCAGATTCTTAATCACATTCCTTGCTCTATATCCACTACATCTTGTCTCTTGTAGAGCAACCAAAATCGGTTTGTACACACGGTTATATTCCTTAAAGGCTCTTCTGAAATCTTTTCCAGAGGCCCCTCTACAATTCCAATTAAAGACTATCATTAAACAACAATAGAAATGGGACAGCTATACCAGCTGCATAGCCACCACACCCTGGGTCTTCTCAGTCTCATCTTTACCAAACAATTGGTTTAACACGTTATCTGGCCCATTCGCAACACAGTCTCGATCCATCAAATGTTGGGGTGGAGCCTCAACAAAATTTGGTTCTTCATCAGGGGGTTTGGGCTCAGGGTCTACTGGCCCAATAGGGGATCCAAAGTCCAGAGGAGTCTCAGGACACATGGATACCAATTCCAATGAGTCTTCTGATCGCACGTTATGACCAACGGTAGTCTTTGGAATATGAGGGGAGTTTTGTAGAGAAATAGCCAAGGCTCCACTTTTAGCATTCTTCTCGGGATTGGGGCCACTTGTAGGATGCTGAAAAGTAGAAATAGTGTGGCTCTGTAGCTGCACATTGTCAACAGCGTTCTTCTCACTTCTCTCTCTTCTCATGATACTGCCAGGAACAAATACACGCTGCTCAAACGCCTGCTCTCCTACTTGTTGTGTCATATTGTCAACCACCTTTTCCACGTACTCCTCACCCTCCATTTGGTTCAACGCGTCAAACCGCGATCCATCTTTTCCACCAGTCTTTTTCTCAATGTTGTGTTGCCCAATGGCATGGTCATTACTCCCTGTACGGTGGCTGCGTCTTGTCTTTTGTACAGTCATCCAAGGACCATACTGCCCTTTGACAGCTGTATGAGGGTTAGTGTTTGGGCGGTTGCTATTTTCATCCTCCGCCGCTTGAAAAGCATCCTCACCATGAGGTTCCGGTGGCTGCTGTTGTTCTTGGTTGGGCCTATCTGGGCAACGATCCCGGGAGTGGCCACATCGCCCACAAAGAAAACAAATATTATGCAAACTCTCATATTCAATGCGGTGTGTCAATCCCTGGATTTTATAAGAAGCACGCAGCGGTTTCGTTAGATTAAGTTCAACACAGATCCTGGCAAATTTTCCCCTTTTTTGCTCAAAAGTGGGGTTATCCACTTTCAGTGTAACTCCAATAAGATCTCCAATACGATGGAGATGCTTTTTATCATAGTACTCCATAGCTAAGTCGGGTAGTCTCACCCAAGCTGCAATATTCTCTACGCGTTCATTGTGGGGTTCAAAATTTGGCTTCCATTTCTGCACCGCCAGGTATCTATCAAAGATAATCCAGGGACCCTCGGTTAAGGCCCAGATGTAGTCTTCCCTGTTTGTAAATCTGACCAAATAAAAATCATTCTCCACATCGATAAGGTGGATATGGCCGCTCTTAGCCCACATGTTGTCCAACTTCTTCTTCAATGTCTGGTAACCAATACGCCTTCCCAATAACTTGACAATAAGAGTTTGTGCCCAAGGGGCTCTAAGTCTCTTCTCCTCTGCTTTGTTCAGGAGGATATCCGGACATCCAAACTCATCATACACCACCTTTGCTTTAGGTTCCTTTCTGGATCTTCTTCTCTCCTCCTCATCAAGAAGATTTTCCCCTGAACTTGCTAAAAAAAGATCTTCTTTTTCCGAGTCAGAATCATCAGATTCGTATTTGGGGCTGTCATCATCTTCCTCTTCGTCCCCTTCATAGGTGTTCATCACCATATCTCTGTATGATTTTCCCCTTTGTGGTATGACTGTTTCTACCTGGTTCCCCTCCATCCAGTCTTCGTGCCTTACTTGCAAGGCCACTGATCCCGAAAATCCCTCACCATATTTCTTCACCTTCTTCGTACTCCTTTTCAGCTGATCGTTTTCTTCCAGAGAGACAGGGGGTTGGTGGCTCATGCCTTAGCTTTCTTTTTGAGGGAGGCTTTTTACATATATGCCTGCTTTTGAGAAAGAGAGCTTGTGTGTGCGGACGGACACGGATGATCTTTTGCCGAGAGAAAAAACCAAAAAAACCCTCTTTCACCCTCTCCTTCCTAACTTAAATATCTTAGATTTTAAAAACATAAATGCAAAACAAGCCCAAGATGTTTTCTTTAACTTATGTTTTTAAACCGAAGAAACACACGGTGGCAAACTTGTAAATCCCTTGAGTTTCCATTCTCTCCATTCGTTCGATTCTTGTAGAATAGCTGTTCTCGTTTAGCCTTTTTTCACATGGACACTCACCACACAAACTCAAGTTTAGAGCTGCTCCCCTACTCATCTGCGGCTAACCCCCAAATCCGTTGCTCAACCAAGTCTCCAAATCCGCCGGCGAGGCGCGCAACCCAGCCCCTAGATCCACCTCGCGACCCAGCCCTCATATCTACTTGCACAGCGAAGCATAGGTCGCGGTGGGGTGCGTGGGCAGCCTTTTGGGCAGAGAGAGTGGTGGAAGGTAGAGGGAGCCGGCACCACTGTGACCTTGGTGTGGCTAGGTCGCTGCGAAAATAACGAGGTGAGGGCGGCACTGCTGGACACAGAGAAAGGGAGAGGCAGATGTGGTGGCTAGGCTCGTCTGCTGTGTGCGCCATGGCTGAGGAAGAGCATGGTGGTGTATGTGGCACTCACAGGGAAGGCACAATGGCAGATTACGCGGCGGTGGTGTATGCAATGGTGGGCCAATCCACCACGTCTTCTCCTAGTCCTCACATGGTTTTTAGTGTTTTATTGCCTTCTATTGTCACTTTTGCAATTTTGTTGTATGCAAATTATGAAAAAATGAAAACTGAAAACTCAAATCAAACAGGTTTTAAGAGTTTTTTTGGTTTTAATTTTTAAATTTTATTTTTAATTTTATAATTTTTCACATTTGATAAAGGAAATATTAAAAATGATGAAAAATATAAAATTAATTTTATATTTTTTTTCATAAATATTAAAAGTTGAAAAAGTGAAAATGAAAATAGGAAACTGAAAATTGAAACCACAGCCCCAATGTATCAAGCACCCACGGGAGGAGTAAGCCACACTCACAACCATTGAAGCTACAAAACACAAATATTTGTCTTGTGGTTTATTCGTGTTCCTTGTCTTTGTGTCTGCAATCCTCTTGCTGATGCGTCTAAAGTGCAGCAACTCAACGGCGTTAGTTTTTCCAAAAGCAAAAATAAGAAAAAAATTGTCAATTTTTTATTGAACTAGCAAAATCTCATTAGAGAGACAGGATCCGAGATGGAGAATGCAGTAAGACGCCCTTTCTCTAAAATTCAAACTCACAAACATACCTTCAAAATCGGTTTCATATTAATAGTGAAGTTTAGAAAATAGTAGAGTTGAGAATGGACAGTAATAACTAGCTCTAGCTGCGCCTGCGCGGTCAAAGGGAAACCTTATGAGCTGAATATCTTTTTTTATGGAAAGATTAACTCAACCTTCACTGATACGGGAGGAGAAAATCCAATCTTCCTCCATCAAATCCAAATCAACTCAACCCTTGATCTTTGTCTCTCTAATTTGCCCAAGAACAATGGAAGGGATAGGATGATGATGAGTATGACTTCACATGGATATGGACGGACCAATACTAACTCGACACATTACCTCTTCCGTTCTGTCCCTTCTATCTATGATGCTCACTGTGTACAGTACTGTACCTGCATGAATCTATGTTTTTCCTGTCGCTGTTGCTTTTCCTCTTGGGTTTCCTTACTTTCTCGCTCCTTCCTTCCCTAACTTACCTCCTTCTCTCACTCATCATCATCATATCATCACACAGCTCACCATTTTCACCAAGCGGGCCAAGCAACTTCCTCCATCATATCATATCCAACCTCCAAAATACCATACCAACGACACACACACACACACACATATAATGACGAAGAACGTATGTAGAGAAGTAGAAAAGACACAATAAGAGTACTCATTATTTATTTAGCTGATGAAGAGAAAAAATATTGATCTCCTTGTTCATCAGGACCAGTTGATGAGGTCAACAACATACACTCACACACGAACCACGTACACGGGCGAGATTGACGGAAGAAAGAGAGCACATGCTCGCAATCGTATGAGCTCATGCCTTTGCAGTGCGTGCTCTCTTCTCTTTCTGTCAATCTCCCATATGTTTTGTTTTTTCTCATCTTTCTCTTGTTGTAACTTCTCTTTCTCCCTCTCTTTCTTCTTTCCATAATATTCTCCACCTCCTACTCGCATCATCTCTTCCTCTCCTCTGCTATATATTCACTATTTTTCTTTTTGCCAGATGTTAAATTGCATCACTACGGCCCCCGGCCCGTTAGTTGTACAGTGGAAAGTTCAAAGACAACGTAACCTTCTTTGTTCTTTATGCCTGTGCTCTGATCAGGGACTCTTCAGGACCTGTGTTTCTGATATATAATTATATATATATTACTATAGTTTTCAGTTCTTAATATATTTAATTTCCTGTCGTGATTAATCTTCTTCTTCTTCTTCTTTTTTTTTTGGTTACCTCGCTTAGTTGTTTTTCTTTTTCCTCTAAGAAAAGTGAATGAAGAGTTTCAGAAAGCAAAGGAGCATAAAACTAAAATAAGGTTTGTACTTTGTCTTTTTTTCCTCCCTCTTTTCCTTTCCCTTCAACCTGCTTATCTTTTCTCTCTATTATTTTCATTACATGCCATCACCATGTTGTGATCATTAATTCTTCTTCCGTCCATTAATTCTATATATTCCTTGTTTCTACTTGCATGTTCTTTTGGATGACTATGTAATATTGATTTTTATATATTATGCAACTGTGTGATGTAGCTTCCACAGTGATATTGAGTTTTGATATTTATGATACTATTACTATATATTCTCTTTAGCAGAGGATGGAGCAGAAGAACGGAGTTCCTAATATAAGGTGTAGACGACTCTCATTCAAATCCTTGTTTCCTTTTCTTCTTTGAATGTTCGACCTGTAGGTGTTAGGGGCTCTTTAATTAATTCACATCCTAGTTGTGGTTCTCATATTTTGCCCTTCTTCTTGAGTTTACTTGTTTGTGAATAGAGTAATTAAAACCTCCTACTGAGGGGAAATGTTATTCTTTGATTGTACATGTACTGACAGGCTGGTGTTATTCTGAGTCATAATATTCAATTGGCAGTCTGTAGAGTGCAGACACTGATCAAGGGCTATCAGCACTGGTTATAATTTTGCAACTGGCTACGACTTTCTTAGGCCCCTTCAATTTAAAAATTGTTAGCTCAACGCAAGTATAACATCTCATTTTTGGTTTTTTACACACATTCGCAATAAAATTTGTAGGACCATAAATAAATGAGCATATATCTTAAATGAAGTTGGTTGAACTCACTTCTATTATGTGTAAAGATGAGACATATATTAATTAACTTGTGTTCATGCAGCAACTTCTCCCTTTAATTTCTAGTTGTGCTACAGCCTGCACACATATATACGGATGTGCATGTGCTATTGTGCTTTACAATGGAAATACAGAGAGTGAATAATTATTTTGGCCTCTATGTATTCATTTGAGTTATTAAAATTAAAAAACCAACGATTTATAACATGTTTGATTTCCTATTTGGAGCCAAAAGCGTTTGAAAACTTTAAAACCATGGGTTTTGGGTTCCAAATGAAAAGCCAACCATATTATTAATTCTTGAACTTACAAAATATGATTCTTATAGTAGTTTCTAATAAGGTGAGATATTTTAGAAGATAAATTTAATTTAATTACATGCTACAATTTAATGAACTAAATCATTAATTTATTAATTTTAGAGGTGAAAATGAATTTCACAAAAGATATGCATCAAAAGATTAAGCATTCTTTAAAAGATAAAGTTCACCAACTTGTGTGAGAACTTCAAACATATATATGCGTCCATAATCTTGGAACTTCAACTTTTACAAACACGTAAGAATTATTCACTTGAAAAGCCTATTCATCAAATTCGAAGCAAGCTTTCAAAGTTTGTGATATCAAATTGCAAAATAGAATCATGGGGATTTCACGTACTTCATCTGTTTCAAAATAAATATCTTTTTTACCTTTTACGTCTATTATCATGTTCTTCCTTCATCGACACCTTAAAAGAAGAAACTTTTCTTTTCAATCCTTCAAGATCATCGAATATAATCTAAATTTATTATTTATATGGACCGTGATTTATTAACTCCACAGATTTATGCTTATCAAGTCAAATAGCTTACAACAAACTATTGAATCAATTTCACTAATCTAGTGATTGGATTGTAAATATTGATCATGCATGGGATAAATAATTAAGCCTACATGGTATTAATGCTGCCAAACTTTATTCAAGCTGTTGTGGTTACTATTTCCTCTTGCTAGTGCTTTTCATTAACTTTGTATTATGCAGCTAAAATGGAAAATATTAGACAATAAAAAACTTATAAAGAATTTTATATTCAGAATAATATGATATAATTATTAATCTTTAAATAAATAAGTGATCCATACCGTTTTATTTTATATAACAGATAATTTTTATAAAAAATTTTGTACATTTTTTTTTTTTTTTGATATGTGACGTTACTCTAAGAATTGATAAACCATAGTAAAGCCGAAACATCGAAGTTAAATCCTAGTGAACCAGCTTCGCATGTTGGGTATCCAGCTGGTTGACTATTAATCCGCGCCCGCCTTTGTTGAGTATCGAACGGAGCTTCTTCATACAATGAATGTTAGGTGGTAAATTAAACTATGCTACATAGTGATATATATGTAATCAACATATTTAGATATAGATACATGGAGGTATTGCTGATCTCTCCGTTATATGTTCTGTCCTCATCAGTTATTTATGTGCTCAATTAATTAATTATTTTAGTTCCTATGGATTACTCACGAATCTCTCTGCGACCATTCAAGCCATGTGATGCGGATGACTTCCTTAAATGGGCCAGTGACGATAGAGTGACACAGTACCTGAGATGGAACTCCATCAGAACCAAACAAGAAGCCTTGGAGTACATAGAGAAGGTTGCTATGCCTCATCCATGGCGTCAATCTATATGCCTCGATGACCGCTCCATCGGATACGTTTCCGTGAAGCCGGAGACCGGTGATTACCGGTGCAAGGCGCATGTTAGCTACGCTGTGGCTGCGGAGCATTGGGGAAAAGGGATAGTGACGGAGGCTTTGAGGATGGCAGTACCTGCTGTGTTCAAACAATTTCCGGAGGTGTTGAGGCTTGAGGCTCTGGTGGAGCTGGAGAATAAGGGGTCCCAGAGGGTGCTGCACAAGGTTGGGTTTGTCAAAGAAGGGATGCTGAGGAAGTATGCATTTTGTAAAGGCGAGATAAAGGATTTCCTTATCTACAGCTTCTTGGCTACAGATAAGCAAACGTGATGAATTAGGGTGAGTAATGATGCTTGTATGATAAAAATTTACAATACTTTTATACGTCTCACTTTGGCCCTACTATATCAAGTGAACGGAGTGAGGGTATCAAATCCAATAATAACAAAGTTATAAGGGTAGAAATGTTATAAATTTTTATGGTACAAGAGTTATATATATTTTAAACGGAAAAGCTATTTTGACACCCCGCTCAGGTGTCTATACAGACACCGTATGCAACTGTAGCGGGGTGTATGGATGGACAAATAAAAAGCCGCACACGATAGTTGATCCCAAAATGCATTTTTACTCATCTCCATCCCGTTTCCCTCCCAATGTCTCAACCCATTTGCTCTCACACTCAAATCCCATGTACTGTGAAGGTCATCAGACCCTCAGTCCCTCAAGATAAGTGAAGACCAGCTCTCGCTCCCTAAACCCATTGTGTGAAGGTCGCAGTGGTCTGCATTCTCGGTCTCCCTCGGTTGGCCGCTGTTGAAGTCGTCCGTCTCCCTGTCTCAAGCGCACGGTCACTAGAGCGGTGAAGGGCGTGCTCCACTGTGCAAGCTCTCGGTTCCCCTGTCCAGCCAGGTGTCAGTGTCCCTTTCTGACGTTGAGGTTCTCGGGGGCCCTTTGTCAAGGTGGCGGGCTAGGGTGTTTCAGGTTTGTTTGTGAGTGTGTGTGTGTGTGTGTGGTTTGATCTTTTCTTTTTTGAGGGGGGTATCAAATTTGGGGATTAGATGTGTATTTTTGGATACATTAGGTAGTCATTGTTGTTGTTTTTATGTTGCTAAGCTCCGGCGAAACAGAGGTGTAGAGCTCGTTGAAAGGGGCTTTGGATGCTATCAACGATTTGGAGGAGGAATAGCCCATCGAGTAAGTGTTTTGGTGCCTCTTACTTTAATGGATTTTTATCAAGTTTCGAACTTTCCAGCAAGGTTTTAGTGTATCATTGATTTTGGGTCCTCTGAAGTTCTGTTTTTCTGGGTGTGCTATTTCTATGATTGGTTTTAGCAAAGATCAAGCCCCGCCACAGCCCACTCTCCTTCACTTACTTCCACCCACAACACCCTCTGTTTCACTTCCACCCCCAAGTCCCATAGCACCTCCATCGGAAAAGCTAGTAGCAAGACAAAGACTGTAGCGGCCAAGACAAAGATCGATGTGACCCACGGGACTGTAGCGGCAAGACAGGACCTCCATCCCAAGTCCCTGTAGCAGCGCGCAGTACCTCACCTCCACCCCAACGTTTCGTTTATCATCAGTTTCACTGGGTTTGTGGGTTTACGGAGACACGAGCCACCATTTTCTTCTGAGATTGTATGTCGGTTCCTTTGATTGTGAGTAGTTGTGTTCAAGCTTTGTTTTTTTTTTTTTTTTTCAGATTAAGTGGTTCATTTTGGTAGGGATTTCTAATAGAAGGAACAATAACTCACTGCAAATTTTACATGCACATTTAGTTACACGTCTGCTTTACTTGACTGCCAAGCGCTGGTAATCCAAAACAGTTAGTGGTAATTATAATCAACTACGCTGGTAATTTTTTAGAAACGCTGGTAATTCTGCAGGTGTGGACAAAGAATTTTGTACCCCATCTCATAAGGTATTCTCAAGTTTATTCAAGGTTTTCTACTGAAGTGCCCTTTATTTGGGACCTATCAAAACAAGTAACAAAATCACACTAGTAGTCTTAAATTAGTTCTTCAATCCAGTTGACTGGCAAGCGCTGGTAATATGAAACAGTTACTGGTAATTCCAATGAACTTTGCTGGTAATTTTTGAGAAACGCTGGTAATTCTCCAGGTGTGGACAAAGAATTTTGCACCCCCGAAAATAAGCTATTCTCAGGTTTATTCAAGTTTGCCTATTGAAGTGCCCTTTATTTGGGACCTCAGAAATGCTAGAGGTAGTCATGGTTAATTTCTTTTAAATGTGTTTGTGTGTGTATTATGTGTGCATTTATTTTGTCACCAACACTATCAATTGAAAAATACTCTTTCTTAAGGTGGTTTTGTAAGAGTTATTATTTTCTTGTGCTTTTTTTTTTCTATTTTGTGCAGGTGGGTTAAATTTCCAATTAGATCAGATGGAGGTGGAAAGGTCTACAGAGGAGGAATTCAGTAACAATGACATAGAGGATACTGTTGAGCCAGCTGTTGGTATGGAGTTTGATTCGATCGATGCTATTAAAACATTCTACAAGAAGTATTCAACTGAATTGGGATTTGGATGGAAGATTCGAAATTCCAAAAAGGGGCCAGATGGAGAGGTGAATTATGTGATTCTTGCATGCATCCGAGAAGGAAAAAGGTTGTCACAGGTGCCAACAACATTGAGGACACTCCCGACCGTAGCTGCCAAATGTGAAGCTAAGATTACAACTAAGAGGGGTGGATGTGGGAAATGGACCATAAAAACGGTTGTTCTCGAGCATTGTCATGAAGTTAGCCCCTCAAAGTCTAGAATGTTTAAGAAAAATAAGAATATCAGCATGCATGTCAGAAGAACAATTGAATTACACGATGACGCCGGGGTGAGGATAAACAAGACTTTTCAAACTCTTATGCATGATGTTGGCGGGCATGAGAATTTGCAATTTGTGGAAAAAGATATACGCAACTATATTCACAAGGAAAGGCGTTTGATTGGGAAAGAAGGAGACGCCAAAGCTTTGGTTAATTATTTTGGTAGGATGAAGGACCAAAATAGTAATTTTTGGTATGACATTGACCTCGATGATGAGTTTTGCATCAGAAATATCTTTTGGGCAGATGCACGAAGTCGGGCTGCGTATGAATCCTTTGGAGATGTTGTTAGTTTTGATACAACATATCTAACTAACAAGTATGAGATGCCGTTTGCTGCATTTGTTGGTGTAAACCACCACGGTCAGTCAGTTTTACTCGGTTGTGGGTTAGTATCAGCCGAAGATACTGAAACATTTGTCTGGCTTTTCCATTGTTGGGTAAATTGCATGTCTGGAAAGCCGCCAAAGGGGATTGTGACTGATCAATGCAAGGCAATGCAGAATGCTATTGCAATAGCCTTGCCTGATACGCGCCATAGATGGTGTTTATGGCATATAATGAAAAAAATCCCAGAAAAACTTAAGGGATATGGTGCGTATAAACAGATTAAATCAGCGATGAAAGAAGTTGTCTATGATTCTATTACGAGGGAGGAATTTGAAGGGAAATGGTTTTCTTTCTTGAAAGAGTATGAAGTTGAAAACAATGACTGGCTGGATGGATTGTTCAATCAACGCCATAGATGGGTTCCAATATTTTTGAAGAAAGATTTTTGGGCAGGACTGTCTACCACTCAAAGAAGTGAGAGCATACACGCCTTTTTCGATGGATATCTGAACTCGAAGACAAGCTTACAACAGTTTGTTAAACAATATGATAATGCCTTAAAGAGCAGGGTGGAGAAGGAAGTGGAAGCTGACTTTCGCACAATGAACACCACAATTCAGTGTGGTTCAACCTCCTTTATTGAGAGGCAATTTCAAGCTGAGTATACTAACTCCAAATTTGCTGAAGTTCAAGCAGAATTTAGAGGAAAAATGAACTGTGCTACCATGATGAAATGTCAAGATGGAGCAATTGCTTCTTACGTTGTGGCTGAGGATATTATATTTGGAAATCAATCAAAAGAAGCTAAGTTTGAGGTTGTTTTCAATAGGGACAGTCATGATGTTACCTGTCAGTGCTTGCTTTTCGAATTCAAAGGTATAATGTGCAGGCATTCTCTTTCTGTTCTTGCGCTTGAAAAGGTTAAGCAAGTGCCTTGCAAGTATATTCTGAGTAGATGGAGCAAGAAGATCAAACGAAGACATTCCTACATAAAGAGCAGCTACGATAAAACTGAGTTGAAGCCCATGAAGGAGAGGTATGATAAGTTGTGCAAGCATTTTTATAATGTTGCTGAAATTGTTGCAGATTCTGAGGAAGCAAGCAATCTCCTCCACATTACACTTGAGCATTTCACTTCAAAGTTGCCATCCATCTCTTGTTCATCACACAATTTGAATAGACCTTCAAATGATCTAGACATTTCCAAGAACAAGGGTGAAGCATGTGCAAGTCAATTAAATGAGATTCATAGCCCCAAAAGTGTAACACGGAAAGGTCGGCCACCAACGAAAAGAAAGATTTCTCAAACTGAGAAAGTTGTGACAAAGTATAGGAAGCAAAGTATCAAATCAAGTCACAATTTGGTCATCGAGGTGCTCTTATTTTCATTTACAAATTTTCATCTGCATTCAAGTAGTATAAATAGAGAAACAAATTCTAATGTCATCTCTCCTTGTGACAATGTGTAGGAATGTTTGGGTGGAATGCTTACTGAGCAAGGGGGAAGCAGCTTCTCCATTGAGTCCTCCGTGGAGGTTGTAAGTCGTGCAAATTTGAATGAAAATAGTTCATTGGTCTTTGTACGCACCAATTTAAAGTTAAATATGTAACTTTGACTGATTTGGGTGATGTGGCACACGTTTGGGTGCCATGATAGTAGTGAAGGCTTATGATTTATCAGATAAGCTTGTATTAGTTATACAATCTCTAGACTTTAAAGGTTGTGTTGTTTTTTAACATTAAGTTGTGTCTTGGTTGTAATGGGTTGTACTTATGGTGGACATTTGAATTATTCACCATCATCATATCTCCATATATCGGAGTGATTACCCCGAAGTTTATAATGGTTTATGTGGCAAATGATAATTCAGAAACCATATTATAACAATTTATGTCCTCTGTTTGTCATAAGAGCAGATAGTGGTTAGTGCACCATTTCTATTGTTATGTTCATCCAAAATGGGGTCCTTCTTTGTTTGGTTATTCATTTATTTAACTTTGAACTGTTTCATTAGCAGTGTATAAACAAATGGGGAGAGGTTGATAAATTGATGAGGGTGGTTTGGTAATTTATATGTGTCATTATTTGCATAACAGAGGATAATATCAGACCATATTGTATTGAATGCAAGATGAATGCCAATGAAAGATGATAGTGGGCTATGAAAACAATTGTAACCTCTTTTCTTGTTTGCTTTTGGAGCATAAGATAAATGCAAAAATTCCAACAATTATTGGACCAATGTGAAAAATGAAAATTTAGTGTATACTAAGTTTGTTTGTTTAAAGGTCAATTATAAGTATCAATTGTCAGATATTTATATAATTTTTATATTCTATTACTATACAGTCGAGGGATGTCTGCATCAAAGAAAGTGTTGCAGTTCCCAGGTTTGAAGAAAATGTATTGGGGTCACAGTCATCTAACTCGCACCCAAGTGGATTTGTTTCTTTTCTTCAATCTATTGATCAGAACAGTTGTCCAAGGGTGCAGGCATGTGAAGCACAAGAATCTTTTTTTGTTTTGTTCTTAATTATTGATAAATTGATTATTGATGACGTCCTGTTATTCAGGTTGTACAGGATTTATCTTACACAGATCTATTGGTGGGGATGCATACAACCAAACCCCACAACACTAAAGAGGATACTGTTCAACAACATAGTCAAAATACATAAATATATATTTATATATATTTTCAGACTTTTTGGACAATTAAATGGCATAAATATATATTTATATATATACTTATATATGATGGCAGACAGGTTGGGCTAATGATAGCTAGATTGTGTTTCCTTTTGTTTTTGAATTGGTAAGATAAGTAGAAGTCAGCTCAAAATCTACCAACTTGTTAAATATTTCCAATCTAATAATCATGGATGTGTCTATGCAGGTTGCTATGTACATATGTATATACACATGGCCTTTTCTATTGGCCATGCACAGTGTATTTTTGGGCCAAAATATGCTGTCTGAAGAATTTCCATTCTTTTGTCAAGGGAAGTAGATAGGCCAACACTTGAAGCTGAAGCACACTTCAAAAGGATTTTGAATAGAAAGATATATGTGTAATTTTTTGATTTTGTTAGCCCTCTGGTTACCATATCAAAGATGGTTTATTTGGTGGCACAATATTGATAGCTGGTCATTTTGTATAGGATTTAGTGAACATTACCACAAGAAAATATTGACTTACCCATTGTAAAAGTGTCAATTGTGCAATCACATATATCATTGTCATTTTTTTCTATGTACATACAATGTGTCATATGCTGCTGCAATTTTACTTTGGTCTTACTTCACAAGTCTTTGGAGGAGTGTCATGAGTGGTTGTCAAGTCTATTCAAGGTTTTGTAGCCCTTTTCCCTTTATTTGGGACCTATAACAACAATTACCAAATCACACAAGTGCAAAATACGATGAGGTTCACTTCACTTTAGGGTGAAAACCGCTGGTACTGTGAAACAGTTTTTGGTAATTACAATAAGGTTATTGGTAATTATCAGGAAATGCTGGTACTCACCAGGTGTGGATAAAGAATTTTTTACCTCCTCACACAAACTATTCTTAAGTTTATTCAAGGTTGCCTATTGAAATGCCCTTTATTTGGGACCTATCAACACAAGTAACAAAATCACACTAGTTGTCCTAAATTAGGAATTCACTTTCACTTGACTGGCAAGTGCTGGTAATTTAAAACAGTTTCTGGTAATTCCAATGAGGTCAGCTGGTAAGTTTTGTAAAACACTGGTAATACTCCAGGTGTGGACAAAGAAAAAAAGCACCCCATTCATAATAGGGACCTATCAAAATAAGCTTTTCTCAGGTTTATTCAAGGTTGCCTATTGAAGTGCCCTTTAGTTGGGACCTATCAAAATAGGTAACAAAATCACACTAGTAGTCCCAAATTAGGAATTCACTTCCAGTTGACTGGCAAGCGCTGGTAATCTGAAACAGTTTCTGGTAAATCCAATGAACTCTACTAGTAATTTGTGTAAAATGCTGGTAATCCTCCAGGCAACCACAAAGAAAAAAAGCACCCCGCTCATAAGCTATTCTCAGGTTTATTCAACATTGCCTATTGAAGTGGCCTTTAGTTGGGACCTATCAAAATCACACTAGTAGTACCAAATTAGGAATTCACTTCCACTTGCCATTCTGGTAATCAAGCAGTTTAGTTATTCCAATGAACTCTGCTGGTAATTTGTGTAAAACACTGGTAATCCTCCAGGCAACCACAAAGAAAAAAAGCACCCCGCTCATAAGCTATTCTCGAGTTTATTCAAGGTTGCCTAGTGAACTTCAGCAAATTGGGACCTATCAAAATAGGTCACAAAATCACACTAGTAGTCCCAAATTAGGAATTCACTTCCACTTGACTGGCAAGCGCTGGTAATTTGAAATAATTTCTGGTAATTCCAATGAACTCTGCTGCTAATCTGTGTAAAACGCTGGTAATCCTCCAGGCAACCACAAAGAAAAAAAGCACCCCGCTCATAAGCTATTCTCGAGTTTATTCAAGGTTGCCTAGTGATGTGCCCCTTAGTTGGGACCTATCAAAACAGGTCACAAAATCACACTAGTAGTCCAAAATTAGGAATTCACTTTCACTTGACTGGCAAGCGCTGGTAATTTGAAACAGTTTCTGGTAATTCCAATTAACTATGCTGGTAATTTTTGTAAAATTCTGGTAATCCTCCAGGTATGGACAAAGAAAAAAAGCACCCCGCTCATAAGCTATTCTCGAGTTTATTCAAGGTTTCCCAGTGAAGTGCCCTTTAGTTGGGACCTATCAAAACAGGTCACAAAATCACACTAGTAGTCCCAAATTAGGAATTCACTTTCACTTGACTGGCAAGCGCTGGTAATTTGAAACAGGTTCTGGTAATTCCAATGAAATCAGCTGGTAAATTTTGTAAAACGCTGGTAATCTTTCAGGTGTGGACAAAGAAAAAAAGCACCCCGCTCATAAGCTATTCTCAGGTTTATTCAAGGTTGCCTACTGAAGTGTCCTTTATTTGTGACCTATTAAATCACGTAACAAAATCACACTAGTAGTATCAAATTATAAATGTTTCACTTGACCGGAAAGAGCTGGTAATCCAACACAGTTTGTGGTAATTTTAATGAACTTCGCTGGTAACATTTGGGAAACACTGGTAATCTTGCAGTGCTGGACAAAGAATTTGTCGCACCATCTCATAAGTGATACTCAAGTTTATTCAAGGTTTTCTAGCCTTTTTCCCTTTATTTAGGACCTATAACAACAACTACCAAAAGCATAGTAGGCCCAAAATTAGTTCAATTTCACATTAATTTGACTGGCACACGCTAGTAATTTGAATTAGATAGTGGTAACTGACAAATTCACGGGTAATTGTTCAGACTCACTGGTAATCTTGCACGTGTGAATTTCAGAATGTCACCCTATCTAATAAGCGCTAGTGAAGTATGTTCGAGGTTTCTTACACTTTTGACGCTTCTTGGGACCTATAACAATAACTAACAAAATCACACTAGTACCAAAATTACAAATATAGCACGCTATTTTGACTGACAAACGCTGGTTAATTCAACGTGCCCTTCGTAAATTTAATGAAGATTGCTAATAATTATCGATAAATGTTGGTAATTGGCCAGGACTGGACAAAAGGATTTTTTTTACCCCCTCATAATCGATATGAAAAAAATTATCACTTTAGTGCCATATTTTAGTTGAGTTAGTCCCTAAACTTTTATTTTTATAAGCCAAATTGATCGCAAATATTGTATTCTTCTCTTTAGGCAAACAACATTCAATATGTTTTTTTTTTTCCTTTGTTTTGTCTTTTTTGCCATGATCAATATGTTGTGATCAAATTAATCCATTTACTGTAGAGAATACATGGATTGAGTCAACTGACAAACCCAAACCAAACCAAAGTAGTACGTATATGGGTGTGTATAAACCTTTTACCTAAAGAAGTTTTTCTCTTGAAAAAACTCTACTAAACAAACCCTAAATATATATACACAATTCCTGTTTATCATTTCTAATCTCCATTGTAGAATATTCTTGCTAAAGCATGATATACTGTGTGCACCAGAAAAATCGAACCCCAAAAAATCAAATTAGGAATATACTAAAGCAAGTATACAATGATGACAAAGATGGAACCAAGCGGCCACATCTCCATTATTTGGGAAATACGGCAAAACAAATTGATCATTATAATTCAGAGTTCACCAATCATTTTAAAAACCTATCTAGTTTAGTGCTGCATATCTGTCTCCCTTGCCGACATTATCTTCACCAACTTGCTGACCAAAATGTAAAGGCTGCATGCAAGCACCAGAGAGAGAACTTATAACGATGATGCATTTTCAAGTAACAATTATGTCTGAATACATGGGACCTGGTTGGTTTCTATTTTTCATTTCCTGTTTTCATTTTGTATATATCCTATTTTCAGGATTTTGGGAAGAGAATAGTGAAAATAATAAAATCTAATTTCCTATTCTCCTCATTTCCTTAACAAAATTTTAGAAACACAGAAACAAAAGGATGTCCAAGTCGGAAAATGCAGACCAAACAGGCCATTAATGTTTTAAGAATAGGTGATTGATGCTATGGAATGGACCTTCATGCTAGTTGCTTTGTGTACTGCACCATCGGAACTTTTGAATTGCTCTCCGCACTTCTACGATCCTCCTGGAATGCAAAGTTAGCATTACAAATGTTTCATATGATAAAATTATTCATTCATTCTGATAATGGTTTTCAAAACAAGTAGATATAAAGTTGAGTGTTTAAACTACATATGAGAAAAGCTTAACAAGACATTTTGATAGCAAAATAAATTTTATAACAAGAGAAAAAAACAGTATAGAATTTTTTAGGAGTCAAGTTTGTCAGTTGAACCATGAATCGACCAAGTAGATGATAAACAAGGAAATCATGACTAAATGAGAGATGTACAAAAGACTGCAAGCAGTGCAATAGTCTCGAGTCTCAACCCATCCTTCTCTATCTCTCTACCTAGTTGGTAAATGTAAAAGCGTATAACTCTCTTTGTAAAGGTTTTTCCCATTTATTAAGGTTTATAGGACAAATGCAGAAACCCTGCAACTTTAAAATTATTGCACTGAAAGCAAGAATATCCACTCTTACTGAAGTGCTCTTTACTTACAGTATTTTTCTGCACTTTGGTCAGAAATTACAGGAACTTCAACTTAAATGTCAAAATTTGAAGATATCAACCACACCCCACTGCTTTAATATGCCTGCTAAACAATTTCCTATCTTCCATCGAAAACCAAAGATATGTGGAAAGGTTCCAAATATAGCCACATCAGAAAATTCCATAAAATGAAGTAGTATAAGTTTACCTCTCAAAGTTCACCCCTCTACATCATTTGCATCATCCTCTCATATTTCCAGCATCCACAACTGGTAAGGCATCACAAATTCCAGAAGAGAAATTTAACATTTTGTTGTGGGAGGCTGCCTACAACATTCTTAATGAGAGGAATATTTTGGAGGAAGAATGGCTGGCAGAACATTTAGAATTTAAACGAAAAAAATTATAAAGGTTTATAAGAATTATATTAAACTTGCAGAGCGAGAAATAAACCAGGATATGCAAGTGTTGGTGTTTCTTGACATTTTGAAGGAGTACCTTCATCAGAATCATCAGCTAAGAACCCATCAACCTAATTGAAATTTATTAGAAGCAAAACAAAGACTCCAAGGTAACAAAGATATTTTGATTAAAATGTTACGAGAAAATATGGTGTGGCCTAGCAACTAATCATGACAATTGTCAATACACCCAGGAAAAATAACAGGTGCATTAGTTTCCCCAAAACTATAAATAACCAAAAGGCATCAAAGCAGCAAGAAATAAGGTGGAACAAAAATTGACAGCAGGCAAAGAAAGGGAGTGTAGCACGTACCAGAAGGCCTAATGGAATGTCTATATTTTTTTCCTTGGCCTCAAATGGCTTGCAGTGTAAGGGGTTTGTTGGTGCGGCCCCGGTTTTCGTTTCCATTGATATGTCTTCTGCTTAACCCTTGTACTTATGTTCGAGGGATGGTAGCTTTCCTCGCACTTGGTTGACCTTCATTTCCATATCTTTGTTTCACCAATAGAGTTAACAACAACAATCATCGCTAGGTGGTTAAAGGTGAATTCCTTAGTAGCCACATATACACCGCTTTTACCATACACATTAACAAACCTATGTCATTAACTTAACTAGTTTCCATCCCGTCAGTACCTTTGTCAAATGAAAAAGCACCACAGGCTTCAACACGAGGAGAAGACACCCTTTCATAGCTTGGGCTACCAATAATAGATGCAGAAGGGGTTGATAGCAGCTCATCAACTTTAGCTGCTTTGCACACATGTTCTCTTTCTTTATTATTGGCATGCAATACCCAATTTATTAACAAATCCTGACGGATGCCACCAATCTCCCCCTATACGCATTATACATTTACATTTAGAGTAGATAATGCTAGTTCGATAAGCATACAACACACCAAGAAGAGAACAATTGACGCACCTCACTGCATGTAGGCATGGTATGACCACCTTCATAAGTTGTATCACCATCCCATAGCTCCATATATTTTATGGTGTGCACACCGCAATCGTAACTGTATCGAAAACAAACAACCATCCATATAGCATCAATTTACATCGAAAATAAGGAAAAATAGGATGAAATAAAAAAAAATGAAATATATCGAAAAGCAATTCAAGTTCACCCGTTAGGTTGTTTTGGGACACTTGGAAACTCAATGTCTAGCTGCACATCGCAATGGCTAAGTTCTTATCAAGCAATGCTAACATCTCTCCAAATCTTTTGGCCTACATTATTGAAATAACATTAAGTTTAGACATGCACCTAAACACAACAACCACAAACTGTTAGTAGCATTGCAACTAAAATTATCCACACCGTCAACTTATCCAAAAGGGCCATATTGCCCTTGTGTTCCCACCACAAAGAATCCAATACATATAGCTTCATCTTCCGTCGCTCCAACACATAGCACCACCAATGATTGCCAAACACGACGGGCGCAAATAGCTACAGTGAAACATGGTTTGCATTAGTCTTGGGCCACACTAATTATAGAAGCACAGCAGAGCGTTTGAAATTCAATACCAAATCACAATTGATGACACTTGGCTCATTAATAGGAGAAAAGGCAGGAAACTTGTGCCATGGAAGATGCTTATCCTTCATGAAATTATCGAGATCGGCTTTTACAGAATCCTGCAGTTAAAGACAAGAATAATATTACGCCATCTGCAAACATATACTGATGTGCATAATATAAAAGAATTTGCAATCACCATGAAGTATGAAGATAGACAGTATCGGGACTTTGAACTCGAGGCAATATGTGTTTCATTCAACACGGCAGCAGCGAAGCTAACAACCTACGCATGTGAAGACAGTGTGTTAGACGAAGCTTCATTAAAGGACAAATTAACACTTTCTTTCCTGTTATGTATAATTCACTATACATGGTTATTTAATTTTCGCCTACGTCCCATAGTCATTGTGTCACCACGAGTCAAAAAGTGCCCACACATTGAAACCAACACCCTAAACAAAAAAATAAATAAATAAATAATTGGTCAACTATAGCATATCATGTACAATAGTGGTTGTACATAAGTGCATTATATTATAAGAAGTTGGATAATAGACATAGGTAACAAACTCTTGTTTTGACTTTGCTGCAGTTTCCTTCCGAATACAATACTCGTATAAGGCATTGAGTGCATTGGTTTGACCGTGTCTTTTGGCAGTGGGGACAACAAGACCAGAAGTAAGTCCTCCATCATCTTCTTCTATGTTCTCATCCTTATCCATTGACCGTTCACTTCCTTTGAAACTTGTCATTTCCGTATTAGAGAATGAAATTTCTTTATCAGCACTTGCCATTCTCTTTTCTTTTGGAGCGGGAGGCCTCAAAGTTGAAGACAACACAACATGCTTATTGGCTAGAGCAGCTTCTTCTTGTGCTTTATACATTCTAATGCTCTCCGCAACTAAGTTTCGAAACAGCTACATTTACACAATAATGTAAATAACAGATGACGAAATAGACAATGAAACAACGGCAACACACAATAGTGTAAATCAAAGCTGAGGAAATAGACAATGCCATAAACCCATACAACATGCACTATACCTCAGTTTCAAAATTCTCTTTCAACCAAACTGGGTCAACAAGATCACCTTTATCCTTTCTCTCGTACAGTAGCCCCTGTCACAGAATTTGTTTGTCATGAGTTACAAACAGAATAAGAAATCTAGTCTAGCATTTTCAAATGAAGTTATTGTCAAAGTAAACAGAAATCGGCATATTACAATTACCAGGACATTATTATTCTCTTCCCGAATGCGCTTCTCTACCATGTTATCATCCCAGTATTTAACCAGTGGATATTCTTGGTTTGATGGGGTAATGCCAAGAGGACGGCTATGAAAATACATAATCTGTAACAAAACCAAATTTACAAATGGTAGTAGAATAGAAAGGAAAACCTAATTGACAAGAGTTTGGTATTAACAAAATAATTTATAAAATAATTACACAATAAGCTTATTTGCTAAACCAAATAAAAAAGCTACCGTACCTTGAGGAAGAAGATGCAGCCTCCTATCCCTGCTATCTTGCTCTTATATTGTCTGGCCTTGTATGATTTCAAGTTCCTTACAAGCCAGTTGAAAACAAAAAGGCTCCAATTATACTTTTTTACGTTTTGTACATCAACGATGGATCCCAATAGCTTTGGACACGGTGCCATTTTTAAAGTAGGGCACAAGAAACATGACAACACATACAGTATAAAAGCTCTTCTAAAGTGGTCATTGACTTCGCCTTGCCTAATAATTTGCCTTAGTTGGACATCTGATATTCCATCAAATTCCCTCAATATCGTCTTTTGCTCCACTGTGGCTCCTTCCGGAATGTCCAATCCTATTTCAGCAGCAATATCAGATTTTTCACATATGAATAAAAAACTGACTAACACCTAATGGTTGGCAATATTTTTATAGCAACCATGGAGTAAAGCGAAATCATGACATGCCACTAAAAAATTCCTTGAAACATGACATGCTAATTAACTTATGCATAGTAGTTGAAAAGTGAGCAATATGAACAATTAACTTACCACCGTGGGGTAGGCCAAACACCTTGCCAACATCACGATAGCTAAGCCTAATCTCCTCTCCCTTAGCATATACGCATAGTTGACGTAAATCGAAACACTTGATAAGTTTTAGACACACCCTCCTATCAAGTCTTGTGCATTTAACATGAAGAAGTCCTCCAAACCCCATCTCTATGACCGTTTCTTGTTGCTCTTGTGTCAAATCGTTACAAATTGTTTGTAACCTATTCGGTGAGCACCGACTAAGGAATGTAGCCTGCATAGATGCTTTGCAATTAAACTATGAACCATAGAACCCACTATGAATCAATAAATAGAGGAAAAAGTTTTATTAACATATACCTGGCCAGATTTCTTCTTCTTTTGCTCAGTTAAATTGTTCCCAGATTTCACGTTTCTACCTTCAATGGGAACCTTCCCAATTTTGTTTTTGTTATGTTTGGTGCGAACCTTCCCAGATTTCTTGTTTCCTTGCTTCTTGGGTTGTTCAGGGATCTCAAAACTCTGGGAAGTTTCTACATCACCACTAATTCCATTGCTATAGGCATGCTCACCTGTACATGAAAAATATTTTGATTAAATATGTTAGTAGACTGTAGGTTTTGCAACCCAAAAGGCTGTATTTCTATAGGATAGCCATCCTCACCATCATTGCTTGCATTAGGATCAAAGTCGTTGTCTGATCCCGACCTTGTCAAATCTTCCACTGTAGGTGTAACTATCAATTGAAAACATAAACTTCTTACTATCTTATGACATATTTCAATACACCAAGACAATGCATAGCTACAAATTTTTTTTAGTATCTTATTTCACTTTGGTAGCATTTATAATAGATGAAAAATTGGGTACCATGAAATGACATACCATGCACTGACCGCCTAGTACGTCGTTTTCCTCGCGCCATTTCCTATGGAGGAAATAATACCAATGTATTCAGGTTACCTACAAATAGAACATCAGCAAATACAAAATGAAAGTTAAAATTTACACCAATTACCTATTAGTATATTCATTTCTATATATTTGTGCAATTCAACAGTAAAAAGACAGAAAACCATCTCATACTTGCCCATTGGTATCTCTATTTTATCTAATTAGCTTGATATTTAAAATCCAACAACTGCAAAATTGAAAAGTTGCAAAGGATGCAGCATATCAGGTAATAAATGATGAGTTTATGCTGGATGGTGCACCAAGGCTCAACCTGGCCTCCTTTGTCACCGCTTGCATGGAGCCTGAGTATGACAAGCTCATCATGGCTTCCCTTAATAAGAACTATGTTAACATGGATGAGTACCCAGTTACCACTAGGGTCTTTGACTGTCACTTCTTTCAGTAAATTGGCTTCCCTTAATGTTCTTTGAATATGCTACGCAGGTTAGTTGAGAAAAGTTTGCAAGGTACTTTGAGGTTGAGCTCAAGCAAGTGAAGCTCATTGAGGGATACTATGTAATGGATCCCTAGAGCTAATAGAACATACCCAATTTCTTAATTTATACATGAACCCTAAAGAATCTATGACAGATGTTCCTAAACTACAATAACAACACATGATAACCTTTAATCTACAAACGAATATCAACCTAAAAATTAGTATCAATTTATTCTAATTTATCCTTCATCATATCCTTAACATCAGAGTCAAGGCAAAAATTTCTTACCTTCTCGCGAGCTTGACAGAGACACAACAAGAGTTTCAGTGGCGGAAGGGAAACCAAGACCTCGCGGGCCTTGACAGAGACACAACAACAACTTCACCAACCTTACCACATCAACCTTTCTCATCCATTAAGCTATCTCCAAAATCATCCCAACCCAAAATAACCAGAACCTAACAAAATCAAGTCCAACCATAATCAAATCACAAGACAAAATCATGAGACAGGAGGAAAAATCATTCACCATTGACAAGTACCTGAGCCAACACTAGCTCCGCAAAACCCCTTCTTCTTGCTGATGTGAAGGTCGCGCGATTCACTGCCACACCGCGTCAACCATGTACCCCGACCGTAGACCGCACCGCTCGTGAGCTCTTTCGCCCCCAGATCGCGACCTGCCCAAAGAACGCAACCTCTCCTCATGGCTGCCGTGAACCTCCTTCTCTCCTAGCCACCGTCGCGAAGGATTGCCACGAACAACCCACAAATGCAGCTGAGCCAGAGGCACGCAGCGAAAAACCACGAACAGCCAAGAAACGCTGAGCCAGAGGCGGAGTGTGAGGCAAAGTGTGCGCAAAGTGTGCGAGAGTTTGAGCTACAATGTGTGGGAGAGTTTCAGTTTCAGAGCAAGTTTCAGAGCAAATGGGATTTGAGGAGAAGCAAATGGGTATTGGGAGGGAAACGGGGGGAATGAAGTGCAATGAAAATTATTTGGAATCCATTATCGTGTGCCCCTTTTTTTTTGTCCACCAATACACCCCGCTACAGTGCCATACGGTGTCTGTATGGACACCCCAGCGGGGTGTTCAACTAGCATTTCCGTATTTTAAATACGGCTTCCACCATTAAAAGTAAAGCATCAAAAGGACGGTGTCCTCACTCCTCAACCTCATTTTTTGTTTTTTGGTGTGCTGGGGCTCGAATACGGTGCCCTCAACCTCATTTTTGTTTTTGGTCTGACCCTCAACCACATTTGTCAAAAGTGTGTGCTTCAACATGGACCTGGTGTGATATGGAGTCCAAAAGTTCAGTTTTTATCGCTTCTTAGCCAATGTCCAAAGGCCCGGTTTGAAATGCAAAAATTGTCCATATTAACATTTCTCGACTATGTGGAGAATGGACTTTTCGTTTTTCTTTTTTGCCGAAATGTGGAGAATGGACTGAGTTTATCAGTTACTCCGTAATGTGGCTAAATTTTTGGCCTATATTTGGGTAATTGGCTCAATTTCGCATAACATTTTATATGTTAAAGCTATTTGCTCGTAACAAGGACCAGAAAAGGAAAACAAAAGAGAAAAAAAACCTTGTTCACTTGAAACCAAAGCGATGAAAAAAAAGTGTTGGACACCCAAAATTATTGGGCCAATTCACATAGGCCCAATATAAATAGCCAAAGGCTATTGCCACAATGATCAAGACGTGGGCTAGATGATAAGAAGCATAAGCCCAAGAAAAAGAAGGAAATAACTGGGAAAATGTGCTTATGTAATTTGAAGAAGCATCGGCCTCGTAAAGCAAATGAATGTTATAGCTATAGAAACGTGTATAAAAACATGTGAAGTGACTACTAAAAAATAGGAATGACTACGATCATATATGTACCTTAGCTAAAGGACTACAAATAGGGGATCTTATGGTCTATAAAAATGTGGTTGTGTTTGATTATGGTTCTATGATGGGGAGTGACCGCTAAAAAATAGGAACGACTATGATTATATAAATGTATGTAGCTTACCTTAGGGACTATAAATAGGGTATTTTATGGAATATAAAAATTTGGTTGTGTTTGATTATGGTTATGGTTATGTGATGGGGGATCATTTTGGTGAGTTTGCCTTTTTGTTTTGATTGTGGATTGTAGGTGATGATAGGTGCTGTGTTGTTTTGGGTTAGAGAGAGGATGCTATTTGTTTCATAGAAGGGAAAGATTAAGGTTGGAAATTTTAATTAAAAGGAAGGATAATTTTGCTAGAAATATTGATCACGTGATAAACATATGACCATCTAATGGTGCAAATGGCTCAGAAGTTAATAAAAGGACTTTTTGCATTGTTTGGAAATCATGAGAGTTGCATTAGAAGTTTTAAAAAATCAAGGTTTAAATTGCACATACTCTAAAGTATAAAGGATAAAATGTATTTAACCCATTTTGCTTATTACTTAGGAAGAGTATGAAAAATATAAAGTCTATTTAGGTGTATTTTTCTCTTTAAAACTCAATTTTTGAGCAGTAAATGATGGTCAAACAAACTTCTCTCTAAAGAGAAATTTGTAAAATTTTAATCTCTGACGTTATAAGTAAAATTTTTCTTGCATTTCAATTGGCTGTTACTACAACCAGCCATTTTTAGATAATTAATTGTACCTGAACAAGATAGCTCTTTGCCTGAGTCAGATCAAAGTTTGATCTTTTCCTTCAACAATTGAGTCCATCGAATTGATGATTAAAGGAAAAGACTAGGTAAACAAATATAGTATGACAAAACATTGATGTATTAAGTATAAATTGGATTATATGGGATGGGATTTTATGAATAAATTAGATTCTTTATCAAGCAATTAACGCTGTTTAGATAGTTGGTACTGAGTATATTAAACTAAGAGGTCATTATAGGTATGTTTGACGAACTGGGCAATGACGTTACTACGAGATTTAATAACTAGCTAGCCAGTGGCAGTTTGGAGTGGGTGTTCAGGATATATGCCAGCCAAACTCACATGTCCCTTTTTCTCCTTTTCCTCGCCTTTTTTCCACGATGAATTTATACACTATCCATTTTATCCCAATGTCTGTGGGCCATAGTTGAGCGGGTACTGATGGGCCAGCCATAACCCCATATTATTTGAGAACACATTTGGGATTTACTTTCGATAACCCATTATTTCCATGCTGTTGTAAAACATAGTGATTTAATATCTTCAAGGTATAGAGATAAAAAACTCCAACTAAATGACTAAGAAGCCCACCTAATTACTAGGTGACTACTTGGTTTAGCATTTTGGAATCCCAAAAATACTTTTAATGAAATGAGAATGAGATTGCATAATAACTCGACGTGTTTTGGTAAATTTTTTCATTCTATTGAAAATATTTTTCAAACAATTGAAAATACTTTTGAGAAAAATATTCTGAAGTTACTTTTCATTATAAAAATATAATTTTGAGGTAAAATCTTACTATTATTCTCATATTATTGACTAAAATTAATTTTATTTTATCTCATCTAAACAAAAACCATTCTTTTAAAGCTGCTTTTAATATATTCAAACTAAATATAAATTAATTCTTTTAAAAATAATTTCTTAAAATAATTTTTTATTTAATTATTTCAAAAGTCTATTAGAAGATGAATCAAACCGACTCAAATTGTACTAGATTCCGAGGTGTTAGATGGTCTATGATGTGCTAATGCTAACATTGACCGAAAAAGAAAAATTCTGGAAATAGGAAGACATAAGCCGGGCACTTTAGTAATTGCATTGGATCGATGATATTATAAATTCCAATTGGTCGAAGAAATGTTTTACTGTGTAAAAGAAATGCCGTACGCATTGGGAAGCACTTTTTTCATTTTGCTTTTGGGAAAAAGGTAAATGAAAAAACTGTTAACGGAACAATCACCAGTAGAACCCTCTTTTTGATGAGGGAACGATTAAGTGAGATGGGAGCGGATTAGGGAAATTTTGCCACGAAAAGTAGAAAGCTGAAGTTAAGTGGGACCCTTAAATTATAGGCTGACGTATGACAACAATAGATATAGTATATTATTATTTCAACTCTTTAAAAATACTCACTTTTTTTTAATGATATGATATAAAATATTTATAAAAAAAATAAAAGTGATTATTATATTTAATAACAATAAAGAAGTGAATATATCAAGAAATATCCTCTTGAAATAATATTTATGTATCCTTGATGATCTGAATCTAATGGTGCTGCTCCACACACTACATAGACTCGTTCGTGAACTCTTCATTATACCGCCGTCACCATCACCATGTTCATTGTTAGCATCTTAAAATGTGGGCCCAACCTCTATTTAACACCATTCGACATTCCTCATCTCTCTTGCATTTGTTCACTTTCTAGTTTCTACTCGCTGGATCGATCTATGCTAATAGCTTATGTTCCAAGTTTCAATTACCAATATCCTCTAAGTAAACGCATTTTTCTGATACCCTATTTTTTTGGGTATCGATACCCATGTGCTTTCAACAACTTTCACTTTGATTAGTTAAAACGATGTACATGTATGTTAAGTTAAAAAAATTTTTTTTGTAATTTCAAATTTGTTATCAAATTTGTTAATATTTTATTTAAGTCCCAAATAACAGTATTCTTTGTTGTTCCATAACATCTTCATCCTCATTCATCCATGAACACCTTAAAAAGCTTTTCTCTCTCATTCATCAATGGAGATTTAGTGTACAAATGAATCAAGTTGTAATAAACTCGAGATAGTTGCCACAAAAATACGGTGTATTTGAGCAATATAGTATGAAATAAACAAAGGCCACGCTACAATTAAGAATCAAATTCCTAAAACCCCAAGTGTGTGGCTCCTTTATCTCATAAGATTGAACATGTTACAGCATCAAAAAATAGTTTAAAAAAAGTTATAATCTATCATTTTTGTTCTTACAAACAAATTCCAAATAACCAAAATCAAATCACGTAAAAAAGGCTAAAAAAAAAAGTGCCCAACAAGAACAACAATGAGGATTTGGAAGATAAAATTCCATCAATCTGGAAATAAGGAGTGGCAAAAAAAAAATTTGAGGGAAAATAGGGGAAGGTATAAAAATAACAAACCATTGTCGTCGCTAATAAGAAGATTGATGATGAGGTAATCTTAATTTACACATGTCTTTAGTGGTGGTTTTGTGGGTCTACCCATGGAAAACCAAGAAAGAAAAGCGATATAGAGAGAGCCGAAGATGTTGAATTGAAAAAGGAAGGGACAAACTTTCAAAGGCTCAACAATAAAGGATAGGTGAATGAAGAAATTCAGTGCACACATAAAAAAACTTCTTCCTTTGCGGTGCCAAACATTTTCATGTTCACACAGAACAAAGCTTTTATAAATAGAGGCAATTCATTTAGACGCAACACACAACAACAAGCAGTGGAGAATGAGCTGCAATGTAAAGGGAAAAATATATTGAGAGTGTATTATTTTTCTGAGAGTGAGAGAAAAAAATTGAGAGTGAGTAAATCTCAAAGAGTGTAGGGTGTGGGTATACACCGAGAATATTTTCAATATCATCTCTATTACTCCTTAGTACTACAAAATTGTAGTATTTGAATAGGAGGGTTCTCACCGGGATACACTATATTTACCCCTTAGGTTGGAGAGTATGGAAAGGACATTTTGTAATTATCCTGAATATAATGGAATATTTTTCAAAGTTCGTCTCGTGGTTTTTCCTCCGATATTTGGGGATTTCACGTTAAAAATTTGGTATGCAATTTCTTGATTTGATGTGATAGTACTATTTTGTAGATAGTACTATTCATGAATAGTGATAGCAGGCCCTACCATGAATAGTGATCAGTAGGCCCTATCATAAATACTGACAAGCGGGTCCCACTATAAAAGAATTTATTATTCACCACTGATACTTATTTTTACTGTGTTGTGCTGATTAGTAGATTTAATTCTATCAGATTTATTTTGGTGCTCATTGCCACACATAGGTGTCATTTAATTACATTGTGAATCAATCTCTGAACCCAACAAGTGGTATCAGAGCGCAAGTTGAGCTCATGATTGTGCGTGTAAATTAAATTGAGGAGAATATAGGTACCATGATCAAGCTAATAGTAGTAAATTACTCCATCTGGAAGCCAAAAATGGAGGATATATTTTTCTATAAGGATTTGTATTATCCTATAGAGAAGGAAGATGCAAGGCCAGAAGATATGACAATGGAGAATTGGAAAAAGATGCACTGGAAGATCATTGGGTTAATTAGGTAGTGGGTGGATATTAGTATAATCCACCATGTAGCCACAGAGACAAATGCCCATACTCTGTGAAAGATTTTACATGATCTCTATGAGAGATGGACTACACCGAATAAAGCTTTCATAATCAGGAAGCTGATGAATGTCAAGTATAGAGATGGAAAGTCTGTTGTTGAATACTTGAGTGACTTCCAAGATATAATGAATCAATTAAGTACCATGCAGATGGTGCTGGATGATAAGTTACAAGCATTATTACTTTTGAGTTCTTTGCCGAATAGCTAGGAGGCCTTGGTTGTATCACTGAGCAACTCTACTTTAAGTGGAAAACTGTTTTTAGTCCAAGTCAAAAATAGTATGTTCAATGAGAAAACCAAAAGAAGAGACTTGGTGGGAGTAGATAATTCCCAGGCCCTTGTCATAGAGAACAGGGGGAGAAGCAAGAGTAGAGGGCGATTTAGAAAATCAAAAGATCGATCACAGTCCCAGTCAAGAAGAAAGTTTAAATGTTACCATTGCAGCAAAGAAGAGCACATCAAAAGAATTGTAAAGCTTGGAAGAATAGAGACAATACAAATTGAAGAAATCAGGACACGATTGATGATGAAAATACTATAATCCCTATGAAAAATAGGGAAATGGTGTTGTTCTTTTTTGTAGATGAAGAATGTCATGTTGCAAATTCATGTGTTGAATGACTCGTTGACTTAGCAGCTTCAGATCATACCACTCCCAACAAGGAATTCTTTACTGTGTACAAAGAAGGAGAGTTTGGCAAAGTGAATATGGGTAATAAAAGTAATTCCGATATTGTGGGAATTGGCGATGTGTGCATTCAAACAAATATAGGATGTTCACTGACATTGAAAAACGTGAGACATGTGTCGGCTTTACGCCTAAATCCGATCCCCATGCATGCTTTGGATCTAGCCGGATACCATAGTAATGTTGGTGATGGCCAATGAAAGCTCTCCAAAGGTTTGATGGTGATTGCTAGAGGGGTAGTGTACAACACTTTGTACAAAACTCAAGTTAAGCTGATTGAAGGATTGAATGCAATTGAGGATGATGTTTTGCCAAACTTATGGCATAAAAGATTGGCTCATATGAGTGAAAAAGGATTGTAGATTTTGGCTAGGAAATCCCTCATTCCTTATGCTAAAGGTACAAAGTTAAATCCTTGTGATAATTATTTATTTGGCAAGCATCATAGAGTGCTTTTAAGCAAAAAGTTAAAGCTGAAGAAAAATATTTTAGATATGATTTACCCTGATATATGTGGTCCCATTGAGATGGAAACTCTGGTGATAACAGATATTTTGTGATGTTCATTGATGATACTTCACGAAAAGTGTGAGTTTATTTCCTAAAGAGGAAGGACCGATTATTTCAATACTTCAAGAGGTTTCATGCCATGGTGGAAAGAGAAACTGAGAAACCTTTGAAGTGTCTTTACAATGACAATTGGGGAGAGTACACCTCCCATGAATTTAAGAACTATTACTCTGAAGAATGGCTAAGCTACCTAAGCCATTATGGGGTGAAGCTGTTCAAGCGGTGCGCTACCTGATTAACAGATCTCAGTCTGTTCCTTTGGGCTTTGATATTCCAGAGAGAGTATGGTCCGGACATGATGTTAGTTAATCTCATTTGAAAGTATGCAAGGTCTTTGCTGACGTAAGTAAGGAGCAAAGACAAAAAATTGATGATAGAGTCATTCCTTGTATATTTATGGGCTACGTTGATGAGAAATTTGGCTATAGGCTATGGGATCAAGAAAAGAAGAAGATTATTAGAAGCGGAGACATAGTGTTTCATAAGCAAGAAACTATGTCAGATTATGTTATTCCAGAGAAAACTAACAAATCTGGTGATAAGGTTGATTTTACACCAGTCTCTCTTTCTAAAGAAAATGCTACAGTTGGGGAAGAGGTTCAAGACCATGGGGTTGATGATGAGCCAACAATTGATGATGCTAAAGATAGAGGATGTTTTGAGTAGGGGGAGCAAGCTCATACATCACAACTTAGAAGATCTAATAGACCGTGACAACCATCTAGTAAGTACCCCATATCAGAGTATGTCCTTCTCACTGATGAGGAGGAGCTAGAAAGTTTTGAAAAAGTTCAAATTCATAAGGATAAAGTTCAATGAATCAAAGCCATGCAAGAAGAGATGGATTCCTTGTAGAAGAACAATACTTATGAGTTGGAAAAACTCCCTGAAGGTAAGAAAGCCTTAAAGAACAAATGGGTGTTCAAGCTGAAGAAAGATGGCAAAAAGCTAGTGAAGTACAAGGCTCGCTTGGTTGTAAAAGGCATTGGTCAAAAGTGAGAGATAGATTTTTATGAGATTTTCTCTCTAGTTGTCAAAATGAGTTCTATTCATGTGATTCTTGGATTGATGGCTAGCTTGGATTTCGAGCTTGAGCAGTTAAATATGAAGATTGCATTTCTCCATGATGATTTGGAGGAAGAAATCTACATGGATCAACCAGAAGGAATTGAGGAGGCTGAAAAGGAGAACATGGTCTATAGATTGAAAAAGAGCTTGTATGGATTGAAGTAGGCTCCTAGACAATGGTATAAGAAGTTTGACTCATTCATGCTGGGCCATAGATATACCAGGACAAATACAGATCACTATGTATATGTCAAAACATTTCTAGGTGATAAGTTTATCATTCTTCTGTTGTATGTAGATGATATGTTGATAGTTGGACAGGATGCGAAGATGATTGCTAATTTGAAAAAGGAGTTATCAAAGTCCTTTGATATGAAAGACCTAGGCCATGCAAAGCAAATTCTAGGCATACAAATTTTGCAAGACTGGATGGCTAGAAAGCTTTGGTAGTCACAAGAAAGATATGTGGAGGAGGTTTTAGGCAGGTTCAATACGAAGAATGCTAAAACAGTTATCACACCATTGGCCAATCACTTCAAACTCAGCAAAAAGAGTTGTCCCACTACTGATGAAGAAAAGAAGGCTATGGCTAATATTCCTTACTCCTATACAATCGGGAGTTTGATGCATGCTATGGTTTGTATTCGGCCAGATATCGCTTATGCGGCTGGAGTTATCAGCAGGTTTCTTTCTAATCCTGGAAGAGACTATTGGGAAGCTGTGAAATGGATCTTAAGATATCTAAAGGGTAGTTCAAGAATTTGCTTGAGCTTTGGAGGACCAGAACCAATTTTGGAAGGCTATGCAGATGCTGATATGTCAAGTGATTTGGATAGTAGGAAATATACTTCTGGATTTGTGTTTACTTTAATATGTGGAGCTGTGTCTTGGCAGTCAAAATTACAGAAGTATGTTGCCTTATCCACTATTGAGTTAGAATGTATTGCTATGACTGAAGTTGGGAAAGAAATATTTTGGTTAAAAAGATTCCTTGAGCAATTGGGAATGAAGCAGAGTAGATCCATTATTCATTGTGACAGTCAAAGTATTTTGGATTTGAGCAAGAATGCGATGTATCACTTGCGGACGAAATACATTGATGTCAAGTATCATTGGTTGCGTCAAGCAGTAGAAAAAAAACAATTTAAACCGGAAAATATTCACACTGATGAAAACCCTATTGATATGATGATAAAAGTTGTAGCACAAGATAAGCTTCAACTTTTTGCCTAGTTGATCGGCATTGATCCCAGATGATTGTTCTCAAATTATTTCCCCATTAGCTGGAAGGAGAGAATTGTGGGTCTAGCCATGGAAAACCAAGAAAGAAAAGCGAGAAAAGAGAGATAGAGAGAGCTGAAGATGTTGAATTGAAAAAGGAAGGGACAAACTTTCAAAGGCTCACAGTAAAGGGTAGGTGAATGAAGAAACTCAGTATAAAGTCTTTATAAATAGAGGCAATTCATTTAGACACAACACACAACAAGCAGCGGAGAATGACCTGCAATGTAGAGAGAAAAATATACTGAGAATATATTATTCTTCCGAGAGTGAGAGAGAAAAAAATAGAGATTTTGAGTAAATCTCAGATAGTGTAAGGTGTGTGTATATATACTGAGAATATTTTGGATATTATCTTTATTACTCTTTGATACTGTAAAATTGTAGTGTTTGAATAGAAGGATTCTCATCGGGATACATTATATTTACCTCTTGGGTTGGAACGTGTGGAAATGATATTTTATAATTATACTGAATATAGTAGAATATTTTTTGAACTTCGTCCCGTGGTTTTTGCTCCAGTATTTGGGGGTTCTATATTAAAAATTTGGTGTGCAATTTTTTGATCTGATGTGAATAGTACTATTTTATAAATAGTACTATTTATAAACAGTGACACCAGGCCCACTATGAATAGTGATCAACGGGTCCTACCATGAATAATGATAAGCGAGTCCTATCATAAAAATCTACTATTCACCAATGATACACATTGACATCATTTAATTATACTACCAAACCATTGTGTTTGGAGATAAAGGATGAGGAGGAGGCTACAAAATTTCAAAATGGATTCTTTTGAAAGTAAAAGAAGATACGAGAGTAATAACATAATTTCAACTAAATATATGCAATTCATCTTTTTAACAGGTTGCCTGTTATTAGAATAAATTATATTAAAATTAAAATACAAACGAGCCAATCAAAGTGTTGGGAAAATACACCATTCCCCCTCCTTGAGAACCACCCTAAACAGAGAAATAAAATAGGAATACAATCACAATACAAGAATTTAACGTGGAAAACTCCAAAACCGGAGAAAAATCACGGCCGCTGTCAAAAAGACAACCAGAGAATATTACTATATGAAAATTGTTACAACACACAGACTTCTCTCTTAAACTCTCACACCCCAGTACACCCACACTCTCCAAAGTAAATATTTAAACTACACCTCACAACACTCTAAAACAAGAGTACAGAGGAAGAAAAGTCAGATACAAGCTTAAAGTGTTTTCCGACTGGTGCATCTTGAAATGGAGGACTTGGGCTCATATTTATAGCCTTGGCAATCTCCTCCCATCCCAATTCTTAGCAATGTGGGACTTCTTTCCCTACACAATTTCAATCAATACTTAACAATCTCCACCTTGATTGAAATAAACACAGCTTCAGCTTCCATTGTCAACACCGACAATCCCTTGCTGTCATTGTCTTCACCGACAATCATA
Source organism: Dalbergia cultrata (assembly GCA_031216105.1). Lineage (NCBI taxonomy): Eukaryota > Viridiplantae > Streptophyta > Magnoliopsida > Fabales > Fabaceae > Dalbergia > Dalbergia cultrata. The sequence goes on from CM062344.1 coordinate 13,189,271, forward strand.
GTTCAAAGAACTATCATACTCCACCATAAAAAGTATACTCACTCGGAATGAAACAATTCCAAGAATTTCACCCTGGCACATGTCGAAACCTTGCTGAAAATATTATGGTGCAACTTCCATGTTGACTCTCCCGGGAGTTTCTCAGCCATCGACATAACTCCCACCACACACCCTGCATCTCAACGCCAACCAATGCCTATGTGCAATTGTGGATCCGCTAGCAAAAACTTATCCTTTTTCCATGGCAGCGCGATAATGCCATGAGGATAAACTTCTTATCTTCTAGTAAAGATCATCCTCTCCTTCCAGGAGAGTAATGTTGCAAGTATCAGATTGAGAACCCCTCTCCAACACCGCGCCACTTGGACAATTTTTCTTTACATGCCCAGCCTTTCTGCATTTCCAGCATGTCACACTCCTTCCACGATTCTTTTTATAAGCGTCACTTCTAGCTATGAACAATGAATTTGATGAAGTGCTACCCTCATTCCTCATTCTTCTTTCTTCAGCAATGACTTTACTAGCAACTTCTTCAAAATTCAGAGTTTCCTTCCCATACATCAAAACAGGCTTGATATGTCCATAGGAAGATGGAAGAGACAATATAAGCCTTAGTGCCTTATCTTCATCATCAATCTTCACTCCAATTGCCTCTAATTCAGAGACAATTCCATTGATAGCACTAAGATGGTCGGAGACTTTCACGCTTTCATCCATGCATAGATTATGAAACTGCTCCTTCAACAACAATCGATTTGAGATACCCTTTGCTTGATATAATCCTTCGAGTTTCTCTCAAAGTTCCTTGACTGTCAATATTTCTTGCACATTTGCAAGAACATTCTTAGCCAAACACAGACGAATTGCACTTGCTGCTCTCAAATCTAGTTCCTCCCAGTTTTCATTATCCATATCGGCATTCTTCCCTTTCAACGCCTTGTGTAAACCTGATTGTATCAACACATCCTTGACTTGTATCTGCCACAAGCCAAAATTGATTCTTCCATCAAATTTCTCTATGTCATACTTCACAGCACTTGAAAAACTTGACATTGTTGCAAACTGTGTCTTGAAATAGTGTAAATCAACTGTAAACCGTGCACAGGAGGGTTCCCAGGAAAGAGAGGTGGGTCACAATGGACACGCTTAAATACCAAGTCTTTCTTTAGCCAGAACCTTTCCAAACTGCACTCACAGTATCACACTATCTTCCAAAGAATAAGAACCAAGGATGATCTGCAAGCACCAGGGACAAATTCTTTTCTGATGTGGAAGATCAGACTAAGCTGCAACCACAGAGCATACTAAGAATAAATCCCACCGAACCAAAGCTCCTGATACCAATTGTTGGGAAAATACACCACTTTCCCTCCTTGAGAACCACCCTAAACAGAGAAATAAAATAGGAATATAATCACAACACAAGAATTTAACGTGGAAAACTCCAAAACCGGAGAAAAACCACGGCCGCTGTCAAAAAGACAACCAGAGAATATCACTATGTGAAAATTGTTACAACACACAAACTTCTCTCTTAAACTCTCACACCCCAGTACACCCACACTCTCCAAAGCAAATATTTAAACTACACCTCACAACACTCTAAAACAAGAGTACAGAGGAAGAAAAAGTCGAATCTAAAGTGTTTCCGTAGTGCATCTTAAAATCGAGGACTTGGGCTCATATTTATAGCTTTGACAATCTCTCCCATCCCAATTCTTAGCAATGTGGGACTTCTTTCCCTACACAATTTCAATCAATACTTAACATAAAGGCTGTGCCCTTATTTTGTCGTGGGTATCGAAAGAAACATCTATAAGCAATTATAACCGAGAATACTGTTGTGTACGTAAATGTTTAATTAAGCTTACGATTCAATTATGACAAGTAAATCTTAATCCGTGAATTCAATGAATGCTTTGAGTTTTCGGAACCATGAAGGAACTGCATGGACTTATTGAGGTGTGAGAGCCTGCCATTATATTGTGTCTCTGTGCCACTGATCTATTGACGGCAGGTGACGCTGAGTGCTAGGGACAGAGATTGCCGATCGAAGATTCTACTTATATAACGCCACCTTATAATTACTTACCTTTGCTTTTAATTTTATGTATGTCCCAAGCCAAATACATGTAGTGCATATACATCAATATAGCAGTAAGGGTTGTATTGAAAACTGCCATTGCTCCTAAGAGCAGAATCTGTGTGTTATGATCGGAACCACTGACTCATTCATCTCATGCACACGCGTCACGTCATCATAAAAATAACCCACCAACCCCATCCTTTTTCCTCCGCAAACCGCTTTATCTTTCTCTACTGCTATGTACTATGTGCTACTTCATGCCAATTTTTCAGGGGTTCATGATGGAAGGCTGAAGTAGTGGGCAGACAAATAAAGGGCAAGGAAGAGCTATAGTACACAGTGAAAAGATAACCCCACTACACTTGCTGGCCATAACAAGGGACAAGATATAGGGAAAAGAAAGAGAGAGGAGCTTTTTAGCTTTTTCATCATTTATCACCGTTACTTCTTTTCTTTATTTTCTTATTTTTACTTATCAATAATTATTATCTGGCCTTTTTCTTCTTCTGTTGGTGAAAAGGAAAATGGGATTTTAGGGACCATTTTGGGTTTTAGTGTTGTGGGTCTTGGTTTTTTATTTGTTGGGCAGGAGAAGTAATAATATAATAATATTAGCTGAAATAGCGCTCCCAGGCACAAAATACAAATACAAAAGAAAGTGAGATAGAGATGTGAAGGGGAAGCCAAAAGAAGGAACAAAAATACAAACTCTCCTTTGTTTCCGCCCTCTCTCTGATGCATGCACGTCTCTGGCCCTTTCTGATCATGACTGCTGAGGCTCTCTTTGCATGTCGTTTTTGAGCCCAAGCCTGATTCTACTCTCAGAGAAACTGCAGAACTGAGGGCATCAAAGCAGGGGGGAGCGAAGCAAAAGTCACTATTCTCTTCTGATTTTTCTCCCAAGTGGTTTTGAAATGGAGGTTACTGCAGAAAGCAGGCTCAGATAAGAAAAAAGAGGAGGGGATTTCGTGGAAACTTGTTTCCAATTTCTAACTGTGGATTTGACTGCAGTCAAACTCAGAGTTGGTTTTGATATTGATTGCCTCTTCAAAAATTTTATGACAGTGTCCTTTCAGGTAATTCTTATTACCACTTTCTTTCTCTCTCTCACACACCTGCACTTGTATGAGCAAGATTGTTCTTAATTTTTTTTTTTGTGTGGGGTATTCTATGACTTTGTTTCACAGTGGGAAGCATAAAAATTGAACTGTAAAGTGTCTTGAGTGAAAACCCGAGTCCGATGGCAGATTCTGGCTCCGCAACATCTCTATCTCTAGCTGATAGATACAAGAAACCTGTGTCATCTTTCTTCAACTGTCCAAGGTTGTTCACGAGTTTCACATCCAAAGTGTTGTATGAAACCGAGGCTGTGATGAGTCCAACCTCCATACTCGACACCAAGCCTTTCTCTGCCTTCAAGAACCCTTTTTGGTCAGAAGCAAACAGCCCCACAACAACCACAGTTGGAGTTGGAGAACACAAGCGCTTTTGGGATAAGTTGGATTCCAAAGGCCTTGTTGATGCCCTTGTTGATGACACTCAGTTTTCACAAAGCCGAAAGGTTTTGTTTGGATCCCAGCTTAGGATTCAGACCCCTAAATCCGTATCTGATTTTGGCATCAAGGTGACAAATTCTCAATTGGGAAAATCTGCATTTGGGTCTGAAAATTCTGCACTTGGGACCAGCAGCAACAATTCTGCTCCTCCTCCTTCTTGGGTTGTTTTCACTAGGTGTCTCTCTGTCAGCGAAATGGAGCTCTCTGAGGACTACACACGCGTGATTTCCCATGGGCCTAACCCAACAACCACTCACATATTTGATAACTGCATCGTTGAGAATGGCTGCTTTGATGGTTTTGGGTGCCCTGCTTCTTCTGCCATGGAAAGTAGTGTTTCTGTTCCTGGTCATAATAAAATCAGGTATCCCTCTGAGAGATTCATGAGCTTCTGTTTTTACTGCAACAAGAATCTTAGGCAGGGTACTGACATCTATATGTACAGGTAATTGCTAATTCTTTAATCTTTATCCATCCCTATAAACACGATTGCTGTTAGTTCATTATGGTAATAATATTCCTGGAACTCATACATGTCATGTTCTTTGGTGAAAACTTAAAAGTACATGTATCTGATTAGCATCTAGAATTTGAATAGTATGAATTAACAGGAAATTCGGTCCATTTGAGTACTGTAGGGTGATAGGTTTCTGCATAAATTTAATCTGGTAGAATAATTATATTGTTGAATTTGATATCATGCAAAGGATGTAAGATTCAGTATCATTTTTTTCATCCTTGCATCTCTGGCCCATATCTCAATGGTCATTAACCATTCCAAAAACAAAGTTACATATGTGTGTGTCTGTCTATATATATATATATTTCATGATAGTAATAATATTGGGAAATCTTGAGTTTAGTATTGTGAGTTGATGAATTTGTTTTAAGACTGAGTACAAAAATGTTATTTCCACCACCAATGGTGTCCAAGTGGGAGTATTGTTCCCTAATTATTTAAGTGAAAGCATAGTTCCTTAATTATTCCAATCCAAAGTCCAAACGGCTCCTGTTCAATGTAGTTGTGTTGTGTGGCTGTATGTCAGGGGTGAGAGGGCATTTTGCAGCCGCGAATGCCGTTACCAGGGGATGCTGTTGGAGGAGGGGATCACCAAATTGGAAGCAGAGGATGTTGATGGCAGAATGTAATTGAGTCATATCCTAATGGCTATCGAATAACCCTTTCAATTTTTTCTTGTTAGTTTTCTAGGTTAATTTCTTGGGCATAAAAAATGTTACTTGAAATATCCTGGGTCAATATACCTGGTTGCTATTTATTCTTTCTGCTTCTCTCTTTTCTGTACAAGGTAGAAAAGATTGAAGACGAAAGGCTGAGGTAGGCCAGCTAAGGGTTATCTTTTTGTTGAAATGATGAATTTGGAGAATGCTGTTGGGTTTGTCCACAGTTTTTTTTGTCTCTTAATTCAAAGGTAGTAGTGATAAAGATGATGCATGACTTAACTTTAAATAATCTTTCTTTGTTTACAAATTACTCCACATCTCAATAATTCTATAGACTATAGTTACGCACTTACGTAAGACCAATCACCTCATCTCATCTCAATTAGATTCGCTTCTTTTCAATGTTTTTGATTGTTTGTCCTTTACAGTCCTCTGACTGATTCTGAGGAATGATTCTGCGCCATTTTCAAAATGGAGAATTAGAAGACAACCAAATTGTGGTAATTTTTACTAAGAAGAATGTGGTCACACAACTAACGAAGTTAACCTTATTTGGATGGTTTATATTTTGAAAGTGAAGCCCCCGTTTGTCCTTATTCCTGCTACCAATTAACTATATAATCTTCATTATCATTGCACAACAGGTAAAATAATAATGTATGGGAGATTTGAATCTAAGAATTCAAGAGTAAATTTGTCATTTAGAAAAATAGGTGTACCTATTCAAGTTACAAGTTTAATCATTGAATAATATTTATTCGAAAAGGAGATTTGCAAATCGAATCAACAATTTTTAAATAAGATACCATCTTTCTGTGTTTTAAAATAAAACAATTTTATTTTCATTAATCTTGATTTGTGGTTTTGCTATTATGCCCGGAGGATAAAAACAAGTATTATTCGAATCAATAAATTAAAATTATTCTGTTAGGTAACAAACTGTGATAAATGATGTTATATTATATTATTCAAGGAAAACAATACCTTTATTCAATGACTTATGTTTAATATCATGATACCAATTAAATTTATGTAGACATATAATAGTACTTCATTCAAGCTCAAAATGTTAGTCTTTTAAGTTTTAACTTCATCCAAACACTTCATCCTTTATGTAAGGAAAAATTAACGATAAATGTAGGAGGCGCTTTTGCCATATTAGCTATCCCGAAAGGCCTTTAAATGGGCAATGAATTTGGAAAATGTTATTTGTTAATAGGATACGAGACATCGTGTCAATTAACATATTATTTATCATTAAATAAGATGTGAACTCTATTTTAAATGGGATCTATGTCTCATCTAATGATAAATAAAGTGCGAGTACCATGATATTTCACGCTTCATAAATACAAATAATATATCTCTATGGATTTTGAAGTGTAGAAAACGCACTCCACGTCCACGGTGTGTGAGAGATACGAAAGTATCATTTATGAAGAAGTAGACGAAAACCGACCAAAAAGATAAGAAAAAAAACTATTCAAGAAAAGTAAAGTAAGAAAAATTATTTTATTGGAGATAAAATAACAGTGTTCCGTTGTTCAAGATTGGCTGGACTTGGAATACATTATTCGGCCGGAAACGGAAAATGTCCATAACCACCGTTCCGATATGGGGGTCCTTTGTCCCGCTTAACGACGAACACCAGCCACTTTGGCTTCTGTAACTGGTAAGTGATAAGCTCACTTTTGGTGTGTTATATTATTGGCGTGTTTCGATCGCATCCTTATTTATTTTCCGATTTTTTTTTAATTTCATGAAATTCAAATTAATATTATTGTTTGAAAATTATGGTGTTACTGCTTATAGTTATGTTCAGAGGTGATTGATATATACCTAAGTTCCTTTCAGCTGCCTGCCAATGAACGTACTGCAAAACACGTTTGGATTTTTTGTACTGAATATTGAATGCAATCCCTCATGCAACTAGTATAATGCTATATAGAATAAAACTTCTTAATTCATAAATGAACCATGCTCATCCAATATGTTAATTATTGGTCTTAAAGATCATTTAGTTGACATCATTATTTGCATTTTTTCCAATTTGAATGCGCCTATTATTTTATTTATTATAATCATATGATTCTATCCAGGTGCTGCTTGCCTTTGCTCCCAAAGTAATATGACACATTTAATTTAACGCATTATGATTATCATTATTTTAAGGAAATTAGTTTTTGCACTGATGGAATTTGTGCGTGATAGAGCTAGGACAAGGGGATTTGACAGCATATGGAAAAGAGGCAGAAGATTCCTCCACTGATACTACTGCAACCGCTCCTCCCAAAAAGTGTAAGCACCATCACATTTTTTCGCGTAGATTTATCCCCATATATTATTGCCTTTTGCGATGGTATATTTTTGTTCAGGGTGTTCTAGGACTTGCGGGGCTGGGCTGTTGGCTTTTATTTGAAAGATCGGTTGCATCTGGATCCTGCTGACTATCCCTTCTTCATAGTATATATTTATATATTGAGTCGTATAACTATATATGAATTGTCAGGATTAAAAATTATTAAAATGTCACATAAATATTAATCTTGATCATTAATATAAGATTCAATAGCTCAAATTTGCCAATGACCCCTTAGCCTAGCGGTGAAAGAAACAGGGAGAGGTGGACACAGGACTTTAGGGTCCTGGGTTCGAGCCTGGGAGGGGGGAAAACGTACCGTTTAACCCGGGGCCCCCCTAGCTGCCATGTTCCTTGGTGTTTACATGCTATGTCAAGGAACCAGAGGGATTAGTCCGGCCCAGCTGGGATACCCTCTGTCAGAAAAAAAAAAAAAAAAATAGCTCAAATTTACTCCTTTTATTCTCATATAAAACCATTTTTTTCACTCCTTTGAATGAAGACGGTTGCTTCAGGATTGACTTGTCAAAAAATGAGTAACTTTTCTACCAAAAGAAAGATGTTCATCCCATTCAAGATTCTAGCAAGTCTGTCCAATCACTTTCCACCAGCTAATACAAGACGACATCAAAAGATCAACATAAATGTTTTCGATATGTTAACAATAGGCTGGTGGCTATAGATAGAGAGACCCTGTAGATAAACTTAAATAATAGTTGCCAGACAGCTTTAATAAAGAAGTCTCAATAATACTTACTTTATTAAAAATTCTGTAAAAAGTTATTAAAATAGCAATATTGTTTAAAACCAATCGTGGAAGACAGTGTTTACTCATTATTGTAAATTTCCTCTATCAAATTTTTAGTGTACTTTTGTATCATATGTGTCATTTCAATATACATTGGAGAACATTTTTAGTATCTGTAAGTGCTTTAACTCTTTTACAAACTTTTGATCTTGCTTTTATGACTATTATTTCTCCATTTTTTTCTTTTTGATTTGGCATATAATAATTATACACTAATAGTTACATACATATATTGGTCAGACAGGTTTGATTTCTTGGTTTTATGCATTGCCGTGGCTTATCAAACCGCTATATCGGTTTATAAGGTTGGAGTCTTAACTGTATCTCTTTTATCTCTTCCATAACTGGGAGGTTCATTATTCTTCAGCTTTTATCCATCCTATGGACTAAATTTATATCGTCTCGGTTATTAATATGGCATACAGTGATTCAGTCCCGCTTTTTGGTTATCAAAAAAGGTCATACCTAATTCTATCTGGGCTGCTTAGCATGATGCACTCTCGTGGGGTTTGATGGCAACAGTTGTTGACAGCAAATATAGTGCTGCTTTCTGCCTATTGGATCTTTTTCTGTTGCCATCTCAGATGTTGTGAGTGTGTCATATTCTTGATTAACACACTAATTTCTGGATTCATTTAATTATATAGTTGGCGTACTTCTCCATTACTGTGCTTTAGGAACACTTAAAGAGAAAATTATGCTGAAGCATGTTTTATTAATTGAAATTGTTAAGACAGTTTATGTCAGACACTGAAGCAATAAGCATGTTATAGGTTGTAGAGTCAATGGTTGTGGAGAGGGCACGGGGAGAGTCACAAAGAACCCCAGGATCTCTTCAGTCACTTATGTTGGGGTTCTTCATCTTTTGGTGCGATTGTGAGCTCCTACTTCTGTGGATATCTGGTGGATGCCTATGGAGTAAGGTACGAAAACAAGTTTGTGAACTTCGGATAATTAATTAGTAGCTGGACTTGTTTATGTTTCACTCTTTTCCTGATAAGAAAAGAACTTCTTGTGCCAGCCAGGTTTGTTTTTGGTGTCACGGCATTGCTTCCGCTGATAACATCTGCAGTTGCTGTTCTAGTAAAAGAACAACCTGTAGCAAGGAAGCAAAATCATAGGACAGATTTTCTGGGGAGTTCAAAACAGAGAATCATTCAGCTCCTGGGTGCAGCGCGGCAGCCCAGTATACCTCTTCCCACATTGTTTATTTTCTTGTGGCAAGCAACTCCGCATTCTGAATCTGCTTTGTTCTACTTTACGTATGTCCAGTTTGTTGAAAGGATGATAATCCTTTAGGCTTTAATCTTACATGTTCTGAATGAGTTTCACGTCTGCTTGGAATTCTCTTGCCACCCCATGGCATGGACGAATGTTACATACGTACATGCATATTCTCTTCGTTCTCTATTGTCAGCACAAATGCTCTTGGTTTTAGCCCGGAATTTTTAGGACGTGTCAAGCTTGTTACCTCCATTGCTTCTCTGCTTGGTGTTGGGCTTTATATTGGATTTCTGAAGAATACTCCTTTGCGGCAGATATTTTTCGCAACTACCCTTGTAGGAACAGCTCTTGGAATGACTCAGGTTTGTCGCATGTTTCAATTAAGTGTATAGTATATGTTTACTTAGAAATTAGAATTGACAATTCTAAACACATTTTTATTGTCTTTTCCTTATATTGTCATGTATTAACCGGAAATTTGGCATAAGTGATGAGTGGTTTGCGATTGTGGTTCATTGATTCTCTCTGTTTTGAGTCGGGTGATCATCATCTTTCATTCATTAATTGTTCTACTGGTGGTCTGGAAACAGATCTAACTTAATATTACGTCTCTTGTATTCAATCATCATTTACTCTCACTTTAAGGACGGTAACTTTTTTCATGCTTTTTTCATTGCTGTAGAAGCCAATAACTTCTTAGTTCTCACTGCAAAGTTAGATATTCAGGCTAATATTTTTGACACTCTAGTAGAAGTCTAATATTGTCTCATTGTAATGTTAGATATCAAGGCTAAGTTTGATATTGTTGGTGGTTTTGCTTTAAGAAGCTAATGATAAAAATGAAAAATCACAACAAAAGAAGGACAAGGTTCAGTAGTATTTTAATATGGTTGAGAGGACCTCTCAGAAAGAACTAGGCGTCCAGCAATTTTTAAGATGTTGCTTCTGAGGAAAATTTTCCTTTTTGGATGCTAGATTTTGAGAAATAGATTGCAATTAAATTTTATATGTTTGTTAGTAGGCATTTGTAGTTCCCATGAATTTTTTAGGAACTTATGCTGAAATATCACCATCCTTTTTTTACTTCCTTTCTGTGATAAGAAAGTATTCCTATCATACCTTGCATAAGGTAGGAATGACAACAGTAGTTTTGGTTTCAGTTCTAATTATATTTGGTTCTTTATCTGATTCTGGATATAACTAAAGTCAGTGCATGCCATGAAATAATCAATAGAAGTGTGCACCTCATGAACATAAATCTTGTGCTCTGATTCTTCCCTTCAACCATTATTCTTGTTTGTGCAAAATTTATCTTGCATCTGATTACTTGTGTATTTCAGGTTTCACTCATGCCTGTTCTTGTGCTAGCGGAAAGATTGTGTCCCAAGGGAATGGAGGCAACACTTTTTGCAACTCTTATGTTTGTATCTAACGGAGGGAGTGTTCTTGGGGTATTGATAGGTGCTGGGCTGACTCAAATACTTGGCATTACCAAGGACCGCTTTGATAATTGGCCTCCTTGATAATCCATTGCAATCTTAGCTCATTATTGCCCCTGCCACTTCTTGGCCTTCTACCTGAGGACAATCCTGACGCCAGTGCAAAGAGAAAGAACAGTTTCAATATTGAGATGAAGTCTGATTGATACCTTGTTGTTTCCCAATGGTCTTCCTTGGATTGAGGTTGGTTGCCTCTCCTTGCAAGGCTCTACCATGGTTTGCTATCTTAATGCTTACATATTAAATAGACATCACTTACTACACAGTCACAGGTTAGACACAGAGAAAGGGAATAGTGTGAATAGTGCGATATTGAAGAAAGTGCTACTTGTTTTGAGAGAAGCTCTTGTGTGGGCACCATCCCAAACATATCATTTTTATACACTCAATATAAAAATGGGTCTTATTTAACAAATGTATGATTTCAATGGCCAGATGCCTTTTACTTGATTTTCCATTCATTATGCAGATAAGAATATATATAGAGATAATGGGCTAATTTCTAGACTGATTTATAGGATTCTAGTCTAATTTCTGCATTAAAATTCCTCCACCTAATCTGCTATATATTCTGCACTAAGAACAATATATACACATGCAATGACAGCTATATATAAATGTAAATGGCAATAACAGTTGTACACATAAATATGTAATTTACATACAAGAACATCCCCCCTTCAAATTAATGCAAGTTTATCTACAAGCACCAATTTGCCGACAAGAAACTGATGGCATTGTAAATCAATAAGCTGTAAGGTTGTGGGACATGGGGAAATGTAATGAGTCGAGTAACAACAGCTTCCCGAATATAATGGCATACCACTTCAATGTGTTTAGTATGCTCATGGTAAATTGGATTAGTAGCAATTTGAATTGCACTTGTGTTATCTACATGAAGAAATATGGGATCGGATTGGAGAAAACCAAGCTTAGTCTATACTCCCCTAAGCCAAGTTATTTTGGAACATGCAGCAGACATAGCACAATATTCTGATTCAATGGAGGATTTGGAAGCACGATATTCTGATTCAATGGAGGATTTGGAAGCACGATCTTGCATTTTACTCTTTCATGAAATTAAGAGTCTGCAAGAAATATGCACCAACCAGTGACATATTGACAAGTATTAGGACAACCTGCCTAATCTACATCACTATAAGCAACAAGACACACAGGAGAACCAGTACAGAAGAATAGACCTTAACAAGAAGTACCCTTGAGATATCTAATGATACAACAGACAACAGCCATGTGCAGATGTCATGGAGAGTGCATAAATTGACTAACCTATTGTACTGGAAAGGATTTGTCGAGCCTTGTAAATGTTAAGTAGTTTCGACTATCCACCAATTGCCAATACAACAAAGGATCTGAAAGTTGCTTGCCCTGGTCACTATGATATTTTGCATTCACTTTAAGAAGAGTATCAACAGATGAAGATTCTTGAAGACTAGCTGATGTAATCAAATCTTGGATGTATTTATGTTGGTGTATGAAAATGCCTGAAGAGTCAGTGTACAATTCAATTCCCAAGAAATAAGTAAGGTAACCAAGATCTGTCATATAAAAAGAATCCTGAAGATGTTGTTGTAGCTAAGTAATCAATTAAGAGTCAGTTCTAGTGATGACAATATCATCCACATCTACCAAAATGAGGACAATCCCAAAATGGCCTTCGGAAGAAACAAGGAGGAATCATATTTGCTTTGAACAAGTTTAAATTGAAGTAAAGTAGAACAAAACTTCTCAAACCATGGTTGGAAAGCCTCCTTTATACCATATAAAGAGTGATTCAACTTACAAACTTCTGCGGTAGATGATGAAAACAAACTAGGAGGAGGTGTCATGCATATTTGCTCTTTGAGATCACCATGGAGAAAAATATTTTTGACATCAAATTGTCAAAGAGACCAACCTTGTGACGTAGCAATAGTAAGAATTGTCCAAATTATAGTCATTTTGGATAAAGGAACAAATGTCTCCTCATAGTCAATGCCATACTCTTATTAGTGACCAAGGCAACTAATCAAGCCTTGTAACAAGCCAAAAACCGCTCAGATCAAAGTTTAATTGAGTAAACCCATTTGCAGCCAATAGGTTTGACATTAGTTGGGAATTGAATAATGTCCCATGTGTGATTCTCGTGAAGCACCTGGAATTCCTCTTGCATTGCTCTTTGCAACACTCATGTTTTGCTGACACAAATGGTTGACAAATTAGAAGAAAATGATGTATAAGGGTCATACTGTTGAGGAGGGTGAGAAACACGGGTAGACTGTCTCAAAGCATTAGGGGTAGGATCAATTGAGGTTGCTCGACTAGAAAGGGGCTTAGGTGTAGGAGGTCATTGATGCACAAAGTCAAGTTTGAACCGTTGATGAACAATGGATATATCATCAAAATTTGGGAGTATAACAACTTCAGGGGGTGCGTTACCATGAACTAGAAAGAAATACTGATTTTCAAAGAAAATAACATTGTGAGAAATGTGAATTCTTTTAGAACCAGGGATTATAGCAAGCAAAACCTTTGTGATTAGTGCTATACCCCATAAATGCACATTTAACAAATTGAGCAAAAAGCTTACGACATTCATGAGGAGGCAAGTGAACAAAACAAACACAGCCAAATGTATGCACGTGCTTATAATCAAGATATTTGATGATAAAAGCGAAAGTAAGGAGAGTCAAGATTTAATGTCTGAGAAGATAGGCAATTAATGAGATAGAACATTGTAGATAAAGCTTCAACCCAAAATATAGATGGAACCGAAGATTCAAGTAACAAAGTATGAACCACATCTAAAAAATCATGATTTTTCCCTACTTCTGCCTTTTCCTTACAATACAAAGGCCACCTGTGTAGTAGGAAACTTGTGTTCAAGATTGGCTTGATTAATTGAGGAGACGTTGTTCTCACGCAGCAATTCACCAAACAAGTATCCAAGGTAGGAGAAGGATCACAACTCATCAAATTAGAATGAACATTCTCAAACTCTAGTCGCAGCTTCATCAAAAATTGATCATACTTTCTAGTTTCATGAACATCTAACACAACAGAAGAGATTCTTTTGAAACAATAGGACAAATTACCCTAATTATACTCCTGAACAGACAAGTTGCCCTAATTCTTTTGAAAACCAGAAAAATATTCCTGAAGAGACAAGCTAAGTTCCCTTAATTATAATCAGCAATCTCATGCTCTAATTGGAATCTTCTTACTGAATTTGTTTGATTATTAATGTAACACCCGCTCATTCTAAAGATATTACTAGAAATTTAGACAGTCAAATACGGCATTTAACATTATACTAATTAAATACAAATAAAGTATTCTGACAAAAGTACTTCACTATAAGATTTACAACTAAATTGTCATATAACACGTCATAAGATCAAACACTATTTATATCTCTAAATGCTCACAGAATTTGAAATAGACTGTCTTCTTCTCGAGCATTACCTGACTAATCTGAAACCACCAAAAAATAGGGATGAGAATTGAAAATAATTCTCAGTAGGGAATGAATATCTCTAAAGCATTTTGAACTATAGTGGTTCCAGCCGCATCTACACAGAAAATACGCGTGGCCACATATCTTTATAAGAAAATAATCATATATCATAGCATAAATAAAATATATTGGATAAGGCATGCATGTCATGCAAGACTTATTAACATTATCATCTTTTTGTATTAATCTTTCACTTTCCCTCGTCTGCTTGTCCCACACATAATCGAAGGCCTTCTATTAGGGAATTCCCATTCCAGTGTTACTCTTTAACATCGTGACAACAAAGCGAGACGTTTACGCCACACTAACCAAGGCAGGAAACATAAAAAACCCTTTCATCTTTGTCCTTCTGCCTTCTTGCGGTTAGGGGCAAAGTTTTAAATGTCTTCTTTTTCATTATTTTCTTGCATAATTGTATTAATGAGATACAAAATCTTTAAATAATAAATAGAACTCAAGAGCCAACATGAATATTTGAATATTATAAATAAGTTATTTAAAATTTAGCTATGAAATAAATGGAACATAGTGCATAATTAAACTAAATAAATAAAGTGTATAGATATTCAAATAGTATAGAATTGACAACTCAAAGTAATATAGAGGATAGCTAATGTAACCATAAATTTACTCATAACACTATGTAAAACAAAGTAATGATTTCTTAAAAATATCCTAAACTCTTATAAGATCTTCTCTTTAAAATCTCCTAAACTTTTATGAAATTTCTCTAACAAATCTCATAAATTTTTATGAGATTTATCTGTAAAGTTTCCTAGACTTTTATGATATGTCTCTAACAAATCTCATAAAGTTTTATGAGATTTACCTGTAAAGTCTCTTAAACTTTTATGAGATTTCTCTGGAAAATCTCCTAAATTTTTATGAGATTTTTCTGATTACTCTCCTAAACTTTTAGGAGATCTATAAAAAAAACTCTCCTAAACTCTTATAAGATGTTTCTAACAAATCTCCTAACGTTTTATGGAATTTATCTATAAAATCTCCTAAACTCTTATGTGCATAAAGATTTTGAAAAGAATTAGGCAATGTAATCATGGTTTTTGATAGAGACTCATTCCCTACCTTAAAATTATTGTAGAGACAATATTCTAATCTCACGATCACTCGTTAATCTCCTTCAAGAATGCTCAAATCTCTTCACTTGACAAGCTCTACACTTGGAAAGCTCTACACTTCTACACTTGATCCTTTAACAATGCTCAAAGCTCCACTTCTACAATTGAGATTCTACCTCATATCACCTCTTTATATAGAGGTTCTTAGCTTGGCCACCAAGCTTGGAAACTTGGGCACCAAGTTTACCAACTTAAGCACCAAGCAACTTGACCAACAAGTTTTAAAACTTGATCATCAAGGGAAAGTATATGCATATTATTAAATTACTACATGCCTTAGATTTTATATATATATATATATATATATGTTGAAATGTCTCAAAAAATATGAGTGATAATTTAATTTATAAATCAATATTTAATTCCTTGATAAATTCCTATTAGGCTATCCTACAATAATCAACTTAAACAACTAATAAGAATGTAATAAACTACTCAAAAAAATATTTTATGAAAAAGGGGATGTTACAATTAACCTTCTTCAAATACCCGCACATAGCTTCAGTTGTTTTATGTGGGCATAAATGATGAGCAATTTGTTGATCGCAAGACCCAGTGATCCAAGACATCACCCTAGTAACCTTGATTTTCCATTGAGCGAATTGTGTAGCATTAGTAGGAGCCGGTATAGTGCCATCTATATGACCCTATAACTCCATTCTTAATGACAAACAATTGGAATTGAAATTCCCATAGTGTAATTGTTTCGGAGCTATGCGCGTGTTATGAGATGTCTAACCTCGAGGCTCCCCTTAAGAGGCCGAGTGGAATACTAAATATGAAGACATGGCAAACACTGATAAATGACCTTGGACTGATGATTTGAAAAGGCAAGAAAAAGAAAAAACGGAAGAAGAGAGCAAGATCATAGGGCATGGCCGGAGATATGTGATGAGACAAGCATTGTGACATTTGACAAGACAACACCTGAATTGGGGTATGGGTCGAAGTGTGGAGTGAAGTATAGATTAAGGTATGGGCATAGGTATAGGTCTAAGCATGGGAGGATGTCAGAGCAGGTGAAACAAAGAGAAGAGGACCTATAAGTATGAGAAAGAACGATGAAGAGAAAGTCCGCAAAAAGGAGAGAGAGCATAAAGATCAAAAGAAAGAATTCATCCTGAAGAGAGAAACACACTACAAGGCGGATCACTTGGGAGTTCTTCTAGCTCATAGGGAAATCCGAACCTCATTCTAAAACAGTAATTATTCCCAATAAATGTAACATAGAATTGAGAATTGGAATCAGACATACTAGTCATGTCAGACCAAGAGAAATATACAAAGAAGGCAAACTAGGAAAAAAATATTGAAATTGCCCAAGAGGTCTCAAAGGACTTAAAATAGAGAACAGATAGAACCCAAAGATGCCAAATTAAAGGCAACACCATGATATTCTAAGGAAGACCTAAGACCAAGAAGAAAATTCCAAGTTGAATTTTAGGACCACACTCAAATACAAGCTAGATACCATAACAAATGTATGATTTCAATGGCCAAATGCCTTTTACCTGATTTTCCATTCATTATATAGATAAGTATATAGAGATAATGGGTTGATTTCTAGACTGATTTATCGGGATTCTAGTCTAATTTTTGCACTAAAATTCCTCCACCTAATCTGCTATATATTATGCACTAAATACAATATATACACATACAATGATAGCTGTACACATAAATATATAATTTACACATAGAAACATTATTAACTTTATTTATAATACACTCACTTGTTTATAGGTCCTGCTAGTTTTATTGTGAGTATAAGTAAAATATGTTGTTGAAATTGTGCACACCTAAAAATTTTTCTTGTTTTGAAACTATGTACGATTAAATGTTAATACCTGGAGAACAAGTTCTAGTTTTCTTTTATCAAAGTAAATTTCAAATATTTTCATTTATCATCCAATGACACTAATTAATCATTAACCAATGATTTTTTTAATTCATTTTAACATCAAAGAATTTATACGTATCAATCCAATATTTTGAAAACATAAAAATCCATTTTCTCGAGACGAGTTTCCTCATTTGATTCTTTATAGGGCTCCAATTAGAAAAATCCTTTCTTTTTTTAGGCAAAAGTGTGAGTTTTCTCTTTTGATTCCCTATAGGGTACTAATTAAAAAAATCCTTTCTTTTTAAGCAAACGAGTGAGTTTTTTCTTTTGATTGCTTATAGGGCATTGGTTAGAAGAATCGTTTCTTTTTAGGTTAAAAAAGAGGTTTTCTCTTTTGATTCTTTATAGAGCATTGGTTAAAAAAACAATTTTTTTTAAGGGAAAAAAACAAAAAAGCTAGAATTCACCGCAAACACAGCAGCAGAATGAATGAAAACGAAGTCCTTACGTTGGAACCCAATGTCTTGCATGAAAGGAAAAATAATCCCTTCGTGGCTTGGGATATGGCGGCTTCTACTTCAACCGTTGCCGGTGGTACGGTCAGTGCGCACATGGCGGGTGACCCAATGCTGCGTCATTGTCAACTGTTTGCTCCGTCACAGACTAAAGAGCAGTCAACAGACAAGTGGGAGCATACTCAAACCCTTTTGGAGCCCTCTTATGGTGTGGTCCAAGTACTCAACTGCATGTAATGTGACTGATAAGCGATAGGTGAATTGAGCCCTTCGCTTCCAAAAATAGCAATCAGATCTGAAGATGGTGTTCCCCCGCAAAGGCACTCTCACCTCGTGGTTCCTTGGCCCGTATGTCCATTCTTCTTGCTCGAAGCATTGCTCATATAATTAGCTAGCATTGTGGTTCACTGACCAAGAAAGATATTAAAAAAACACAGAAGGGCTTCATTCACTTGGCCCATTTATGATATATCATATATATATATATAGCATTAGCAACATGTTTACAAGCCTAGGTGTTACGCTTTGCAGTTATGGTCAAGGGAAATTAACTTTGGGTTTTGATGCATGTAGAGCCTCAACCTTTTGGTATACAATCAGAAAGTACTAACATTTGAATTTCCACATTAGTACGTATATAATGTGACTATATATTCTGTGATACAAGAAGTATCGTCCCTCGAAACTACCCAATTGGATATAACCTCAATGCTGCATGGTTGATCCCAAATGCGGCCGGCATACATAAGCGATT